>LPNX011190130.1:377475-421191 GCA_001517045.1 Pseudotsuga menziesii | reverse complement strand
TTAGTTCTGTTTTTGGGGGGTTTGTACGAAATCTTCCTTTTTCGTCTCTAAGTCTTGACATAAAAGTAAAACTTAATCTGTGTTTTTGGTTTAAAATTTTTTTTTGTTTTTATCAGAAATCTAAGGTTCCTAAGGCTGCTCCTACAGTGCCTCCTCGGCAACGGCGCCAAAATGTTGGGCTCTGATCTATCAGTTTTAATCAGAACTTGAATTTAAAATCAATCCGGGTTTGTGAACTTTGAGACACATCCAAGTTTAGGACAGAGAAGCTGAACTCAGTTGGAATTTAGCTAACTGAAAATAAATCTACTGACAGAAACTGAGATACTGTAGCTCACAGAGACAAAATCCTCTTACAAGGCTGCTTTCATTGTTTCCTTAAACATACAGTAGTTGGTCTTGTGAAATCATAAAAGATTAAGGCAAAAGTTAATTAAGCAACAAGTTTTTAAAACCTAGGATTAAATTGCAAAATTCTACCAGCGTTGAAAGACAATTATTAATCAATTTCTTTTACAAGATAGTGTTCATGACTTGTAAATGTCTTTACCATTTCTCCATTGGATACTCAGCAATATATAATGAATTAAATCTTAACTCATACCCTCAACGCATTCAGTCTTTGACCATTAAATAAAAACAGAGTTCATCCAATAATCGTTGGTGATGTACAGCACAATGGGATTTGTAATTTGAACCATAAATAGCAAAACAGAGCATCAAACAAAATCAATGAAGAAATTACTAAACCTATGCTGCGATTCATAAACAAGAAACTACCAGGAACACATACCAATGGTTTGTTTTAAATGCTTGCACCAAAAGGAATCGCTGCAATCATCAATTACTACACCGGCAATGTTAATGTGCGAGAGTTCAACGATGGGGGCCCTCCAAAGCCTTACTCCACGCACAATGAAAGATTTACAGAACTAGGATTTGATATTCATTCACCAGAAAATATCTTATACAAAAATATCACGCAGTTTGGACTCACAACGTGTTCCTCTTCAAAATCGTGATTCTTACTTCATTGTCTTGCAATAGATTTATACAAATTCTAAATCGAACTGAAATTGCTATAAAACTACATCTAATTAAATGCTAGAGCTAATCGAGATCATCTTCAGGATCGTGGAGTTCCACAAGATCAGGATTGTCCCTTGTTTTGTGTTGAATGCAGAACGGTGGCCACATTTGACTCTGCTTGACTCGACATCTGCACAGGCCACTTCATCTGACTGTTAGATGTTCATCCATCTGTGGACATTAAGGATCCATTCTTGATCTTCCGTTTCCCTCCTAGCTGTCCTGTAATTACTCAACCTTGGAGGAAATGCGGGAAGTTAGTACATCCCGTAGTCTAAGTAAAAATCCTAGTTAAAATGCCTAAAAAATTACAAAACTCAATTTATTAATAAGCAAATGACATAATACCTCTTTAACCATGGTTTATAGATGGAATTTAAAGCTTTCTACTCAAAATGGAGGTTTTATGAAGGAAATGAGGGTTATATAAGAGGCAAAAAGGGGTCAAAAACAGTGCCCAACACAAACCTAATGCAAGTACCACGCAAAATGCAAAATGCAACAATGCATAATGATGCAAAAAGTAAATGTTTTTGTATTTTTTGAATTAAAATGAGATAAAAAGCAAAAGTATGACTCTACAACCCCTAGACTCTGCAAGCACTACCAGAAAACACCCAAGCAAAGCACTAAGGTAAAAGAGACCTAATGCACTAATTCCAAAACAAAAAATAGAAAATGAAATGACAAGAACATTTTCAAAAATTTAAACTAAAATGCATCTCTGGTCAGAAAAAGAGGTGTATACAGATTCTAGAAGCATCCAAGAAGACTCAGCAATCATCCAAATTAACCCAACAACACTTAATCTTCCACAAAAAGGAAAAACTCAAGGCATACGTGACTGTGTGCAGAAAATTTGTGTATATACGTGGCTATTCCAGTAAAAACCGTGTGTACACGTGACTGTGAATAAAAAAATCGTGTACAAGAAGAAAAAGAGATAAAAAAGAAGGTAAACAGACAAGCTGAGACAAAATTCACTTCTATCAGACACTACTAGGCAAACATGCCCCCAGAACTGACTCAGAAATAGAGAAATTAGAGCAATTCAAGAACATTGAATGCCAGTAAAAACCCCCAAAGGAAATGACTAGGAACTCCCCAATATGGCCGCTGTTACCACCTAAGTTGTACTTAGTGGTTTTTTATCAAGTGAGCCTGGTGAACTAGACAAGGATAACTTGTTCAGACTTCAGGGAACCTTCAGTCTTGCTTCTAGGAAGCTTTGTTGTACTATATCACATGTTCATACCCCATGGGAGAATTGTAATAAATGTTCTAGCATGATAGTGTCTGTAAAAGACTCGATCTCTTAGACTTTATTTGTCAATCTGATCAGCCCAAGGTGTTTTTTCCCTTGGTTATTATTGGTTGTTGAATAAATGACTGATAATTTCTGATTTTTTCACTCATGTAGGTGCTCATTTTCAAGCTAAGAGCACCATGTAAACCCATGGAGCCACTATTTCCTAGTTTTGAGTGATTTTCCATCACTCATGTCAGAAATCCCCAAAAATCAATTATTGATTATTTTAATTAATAAATTGATGAATAATGGAGCAAATCCAAAATCATAGATTAATGGATTCTCAATCGATTTGATTGAAATCAGTTAGATATGAAGCAGATTGACTGGATCTGATAAATCCTTGACTAAAGGAGGTGATCAAATCAGATCTGAAGTTGATCTTCAGCATCCTTTATGGGGAATTTCACCTTCCTTCTCTCCTCAACACGTTTTGTCTCATCTGGATGAGTTTTGGTGGATGTTTCAGTCAATAGGTTGAGGTGTTAGTCAAATCAGCTCTCCGATTGACAATTGCACTCAGTGAGCCTTAGATCTGGATCAGTTAGACACAGATCAGGCATTGATGGACTCTCCATCAGCATATTTGGTCTATATCCTTGGGATTTGTGCCCCCCTGGGCTAGATCTCCTGGTTTTTGTATATATCCAAGCACATCAGCCTCTTCCAAGTTAGTTAGAACTAGGATTGAGGTGCTGTTGCTATTGTACTATTGTAATTATTCATTTGAAATAAAGAAAAGATTTGGAGGCTAGAGGGCGTTGTGCCATTACATGTGTGGATGATTATAACCATTATTTTACTGAGGTAACCTGTATTTGTATTCATTTTTTGGTAATTGCTTGTAGATCCGTTGTTAATATTGATAATAGGCTTATTATAATCTTGATAGGAAAGGTGCTTTTCAATAAGTTTATTGACCATCTCCTTCCTTTGATGCATGTTTAGAGATATAGATTCAACATGTCCTATAAGCTTATATGCATGTTATTTTGAATCTCTGTGTATGTACTAATCGGATCTCACAAGTTTCTTGGCAAGTTCTTTGATTTCAGCTGAGCTGCAGGTTCCTACATTGGAGAGGATGCTGATATATTTTTCTTCTTCAATCTCTTCAAAACCTTCCAAAGGCATAGTCCCTCGACATTCCACCTGAAAATCTCCACTGTGGATCTTCAAGGAAACCGACATTTCTCTCCTCCTCTTCCTCCCTCAAAATCAACATTTTTACCCGGTTACTTTGTTCATAGATTTTATTGTGCTTAGATATATCATATTAAAAGTAATTCCAACATAGATCTATCTTGTCAAATCCTATAGTCTAGATCTTGCACTTAAAAAAGTTTCATAAGCATTCTAGATCTAGCTTTAGGGAAATCATCTTTTTGCATGAAAATTTAAAGAAAACTTGTAGATCGCATGCATTAGATTTCCTTTTTCTGTTATAAAATTTAATATTCTGCAATATCAGTACATTTTTCATTGGCTGCACAAACAGCAAGCTAATATCCCAAGGAAATCTTGCTTTCCTTGGTTCCTTTTTCGCTTGTTTAGCTAGTTTTAACTTCATTTTTTTTGAGATAAGGTAGGATGATCCAAAGGTACTCTTAAATTTATTTTGGGCATATGTTATTCTAACATTCTCACTGTATTTTAGCATTCCTGACAGAAAATAAAGTAAGCTGCTGTCCGAAGTGGCCTCGGGAGCGTTCAAATCCCCCCAGGGGTCTTCCTTTTCACTAAAATCTTAAAATTTTTGCAAAGTTGTAAGATATTGGTTTCAGCCTGTATAAGGACCAAGAAGTTTCTTATATTTCAGTTCACTGATATTTTAACCAATAATAAATAAAATTATTTTTGGAATAGGCTCTTTCGAGCCCATTCCCCATCCCCCCTGGGGGATTTGCGTCGGTGTCCTTTTCGTCGCTTTCTGCTCATTTATTTTTTAAAATAGGATTGATATAATTTGCAGGGTAGTATACTTGATTTTATTATTAATTTCATATTCCACTTTTTGTTTTTCAAAGTAATCATAATACTTACCCCACAATTTCCCGATTGACCTAAAAGGGGAAAGAGATTCGTGGTAGGACTAATTAGAAAACTAGAATTGTGGATCTATTTCATTTTTCATCATTTATTTATCAGAAATTATAAAATTAACCCCTCCTCGATTCCCCTATTGAGATCCACTTGGATCGAAAGAGGTTCCTGGAGGGTTTTCCTTTTAAACAAGAACACCCAGTTTAAAACTTACTAAAATTGACAAGACTCCAGTGTGTATGCTCTGCACTTGGTTGTGGCTCATCTGATCAGTCAAGCTGTATCAAAAGCAATTGGGTGACTAGTATAATTAGGACTCACTCTCCCCAACTGACAAACCATCAGGTGAAAATCCAACACCTAGATCAAACCTTTACGGTGGCAAAATACCCAAAGGAAGCGGGAAATTCTGAAAAGTGACCTCGAGGCACTGATCTCTGCCACACCCTAATGGGTGCATTATGAACAATAGCCCCAGAGACTCCATTTCATCCCACATATTGCTTGCGGGTAGCCGTGAAGGTTTAGTTTTGGACATACTCCAAGTACTCTCGGGTATATCTGGAGTGCCCCCTTAGCCTAATTTTAATCAACTCACACTTCAAATTTAACTTAAAATGTACCAAGAGGCAATCGCAAAACATTCACTCCAAGCACATGTAAGTATATTGTTTCTATTTTTGACTCCATTCTAAGGCACTGGTTATTTTCTTGCTTTACATATATATTGTGTCTCAGCATTGTGCTTTCATGTGTTCATCTTTTGTATCTTGCCATCTTTGATCATCTATAGTTAAATTGCAAACTCCTAAGCAACTCAATCAATTTAACATCACAACACTAAGTAATTATCCTTAGTAACTTAATAGGGTCTACCCCCCTTGGCTCCATTAGGATTTGAGCCTAAACGGAGGAGTCAAGAACAAGGTGACAGCCTTGACTCGAGACTTGCCCCCAAGGACACATCGAGTGGCTTGAAGATTTCTGCCACGTGACCCAGGTGTGTGAAAGGCGGCAACAATCGCCAATTCTGTTACAAAAAAAACTTCCTATGGCTTAGGGTACCATAACAGATAGAGTAACCACAGAAATCAATCCCTTCCCAATATGCAATAGAAATAAACATCTAACACTAAAGGATCTTGAAACATACCTTATTCCAGATGGTTGAGGTAGATCCCCGTTGAGCTTTTCCAATCTCGCTTTTGTTAGCAATTTACTCTCTCAACAATCAGCAAACAAGACAAGCATGCTATATAATAGTGTTAGACCTACTCTAGCATATATAATCAATAACATATAAGTATTTAAAAGCATCCGTGGATTCAATATTCATTTAAATACACATTATTGGACAGGAAAAGACATTTCTATTAATATAAATTAGATATTACAAGAATGACAACCTCTGTCGACACGTCTGTGAATCAAAGAAACTGAGTCCTCCACCTGGGCCTCCACCACTTCAATCCTCCATCTCTCGATAGAAATCTCACAAGCAAAGGCAAGCTTGGGAAGAACACAAATTGCTCCAAGGGACAAAGGGATGCAGACTCAAGTATAAGCTCGGACAACAATGGACTATAGTTTTCTTGCTCTTGAATTCCTCTCCCTTCAATGTATCCAAAGGGTTCCCTTATATAGTGCTTCAATGGGGTAATGGAAGGTCGAATCTGAGCGATCTCAAGGCATATGGAAGGCCAAGAGACAAGTGACTCAACTCCACATCAAGGAAAACTCCAAAACCATTCGGCCTTTTGTACATATCCCGATGTACGTGGGTTTAAGGGTCATTTCCGTGTATATACGCGAGAATAGGTTTAAAATTCGTGTATGGAAAATAATGCATGTTTTTAGGGATGATCTTGGAAACATCAAAGGTACAAAAATGGTCCATGGGGTCCAAATAGTCTGTAGAGGGACAGGGAAGTCCATAAATGTGTGATCCACCATGTGTGGTAAAATCATCTGTAACATGTATCAAGATGCAGTTATATGTTGGGAATAGATTGAATCTAACACGCTTGTTGTATGATCAGCACAGGCTTCTCATCCATATAGAAACATGCCTTGGAAACATAATAATAAGGTGCAAGCAACAGATGAAGAACCATAGATAGAGATCATAACCCGGGTCGAGGTTATATATGAAGATACCAAAGCAGTCACGGGTATCAAACCTAAGTACAAATGGGGGGAAATATACCGAATGATCACCAATAGAAGCATCCTAGATGTCGGATTGGAATATTTACCCATATTTGCTAATATAGAAAGATCAACAATCATGAAGGTTGCCACGTGTCTAGAACTTTTTCCATGCTCATAGGTAATAGGCTGGATCCTCCCGAGGGTTGACGTAACAAAGATGATTTTGGCTAATACTCAAGGACAGGGTTATGTTTCTTATAGCCTAGCTTATGTAGCCATGGCCTACAAGCTACCAACGCCCCAGACCTATTTAACTGAAGGATGGTTGAAAGACCTTGATCTAGATGTTGTGGAAAATGTTAAAAGAATGATGGTTCCCAGAAATATTTTTTGCACAAGGCCATCCAGGGAGTATGAAACTGCGAACCTTCACGCTCCCTATAGATTGATATCATTGATGTTGAATAGGATCTTTGGAAGAGAAAATGGGAATAATTTCAAACTGATCTGGGTACCTGTAATTTTTTTTGTGGCCACTCAAGGCACCATCTTCAACTAGGAAAATATAGTGTCTAACAGTTTGTCTTCGTACATAAGTGCAGCACTGGGGGGAGTCTCGCAAAATAAATCATATTTCTATATGAGCTCAGTTTTGATCGATTGTATTTTGTGCACACAGTCATTCCCATCTTTGAAGTGCCAATGGGATAAGGCCAAGTCTCCTGTCTATGCTGCATATCAGTTTTTGTGGGCACAAAAATATTTCAATCACTATAAGAGTATTTGTGGAAACCTCATAATGCCACTCTACAGGTTAATCTTCCTTGTTGAATGTGATTGCATGTTGGAAGAAACCTTGAAGATTGTATAGGATAATGGGCATTATTACCTGACAGAGGAAGGTTTGTATCTGAGAATGTTCGGTGGAACGAGGGCCCCTTCTCTTCTGCCAAAATATGCTATAGATTATGTTATTCACAAGGAAGTAGTAAGGAAAATTTACATTGATGGGGTTGGTAATTTTCGGTTTGAACATAATAAGGTTGTGTACCCTCCAGTCCCATTTTATATAGGGAGTTATAAGTTCTCCAAAGTGAAGAGTGCCTTAGAGTTTGTCAAGGAGTTAGAATACTTTCACTTTGGAGAGATAAGTTTCCCTAGGAATGATTCTGAGGATAAAGTCACTAATTATTGTTTATCAAAAGGAGTACATTTTGAGTACTTAAACTACTAGGATAAAGATGAAGAAATTTTTTGAAATGCATGCAATATGATAGCTTTGAGGAGGAGATTTAAGCAAAAGATAAATATAGTAGGTGGAAAGGGAAAAGCTATTGAGCAACAGAAGAAGAAAGTAGAGGAAGCTGCTAAGAAAAGACAAGAGGAGGCACTCAGATTATTACAAGAAGCAGAACAGTGGTTGGCAACAAAAGAAGAAGAAAAAATAAAATCCAAAGAGGAAGCCGAGAAAAGGTCAGCAGAAGATGAAATTATGAAAAAGAATTAATAAGAAGAAGCTTAGATAAGGCAGGAAGAGAATGAGAGGTTAAGACTAGAGGCAGCTGATAAAGAAAAATAACCTGCAGATAAAGTAGCTGAAGAGCTTTGATGAAAGGAACAAGATGAACACGATCATGTAGATCTAGAGTAAACTCAGTCTTATGACGATCTGGTAGAATCCTCTATCCCATCTAGCAACAAAACAAAAGGAAATCCATCTCCGACATTAGGAATTGAACTAATCCCTTTTATTCCATCCCAAGAAGAAGAAGTGGCCGATTTGAATACCATCTTTTATGACAAAACTAAAAAAAATATTGTCAGGAGAACGGAGAAGAAAGTGGGCACTGGAGAAAAGAAGGGAGTTATGGTGACTGAGAAGATGATTTTTCATGGGATTGACAAAGGTCTGAGACTTATGGCAAGGGTAGGTGTAGCCTCAGCCCTATCCAATGAGGATAATGTTGACAAAATTGTGACTGATTTGGAACAATATCAGAAGAAGATTGCTCAAGTGAAAGAAACCCTAAAAAGGGAAAAAGGTGAAGGTAAAAGTTTGAAGAGGAAGCATGAAGAGATGCTCAGTAAGATTGAGAATTCGAAAGAAGCATGCCAAAATTTACAATCCAACAAGGATGATCTATTATTATCAGTGAACATCATTGAAGGAGAGAAGAAGGACCTCGAGAGGAAGGTCATGGAAGCAGTACAAAAAGGAGATACGATGAGTAAAAGAGTAGAGGAGCTAGAAGCTCATAACCTTTTACTTGGAGAACAACTGGAAATGGAAAAGGAGAAACAGATGGAAATTGCTCCATTCTGGAATCTATCCTCAATACTGCAAAAAGAGATAAATCAGTTGTTGTTGAGCCTTGCAGGGGAAATGTATAGAGTTAAGAAAATTGAGGACAGATTGAAAGAGCTAGAGCTTAGCTCAACACAAATCCAGAGAATATTATCATATGTGGTAGAGCTTGTAAAAAATCAGTTAGCATGGATAGAAACCCATTCAACCTTTCCATCTAACATGCCTCAAAAATCTGCAGGAAGTCTTAAAATGGAGGTAGCTATATTGAATTTTGGTTGTAGAACAATGGTCATATTAAACACCACCATTGAGAAAACTGTTGAGAAGTGTGCTGAATTTTACAAAGGCATACATCTGGTTCACAATTAGTGCATGATTCTAACAGGATCCTCGGATCAGGTTTTCCAGTTAGAGAAGAACATCTGAAGAATTTGCAAGAGATGCTGCAAAAAGGAGAGGAAAACATATCCAGGCTCGAATCTGTTAGTGAAGAAGACATCAAGATTTGGATTATACAAGCATCAGTTCACAAACTCAAGTTGGAAGAATATTTGAGTCAGATTACACCCAAGATGAAGGAAATTGAATATCAGCTATCAAAGCATGAGGTGGCAGTTCATGTATTGGAACCTGTAGAGTTCCAGGTCATCAATAAGCAAGCACAAGCTTGGGGTGTTTTTGTCAAGACACTTTCTATGCCTACTTAGTTTGTCTTATTCACAAACTGAATATTATTTAATATTTTGTATTCATCCCTTTTTCTAAGTGCATGCACTAGAGGACAAAATTTTGTAAAGGAAGAGTTGAGAAATCCCAAAAGGCTAAGAGGGAAACTCAGGAGTCATTTTGTTTTTTGTATAAGTAGAGGTGAAGTAGATGTTAGAGAGAAATTTTCCATGCTATCTTTTTGTGAGATTTATTGTAAGAAGAACTACTTCCTTTTATAATAAAGAGGCCATAGTTTCTTCTAGAGAAGGAGCTGTAAAGTTTCAAATGCATAATGTAGATTGGTTGAATGTCGAATTATTTTTTTTCAGCTTATTCTATGAACTGTGAGATCGTTCTGACTTATGAATTACTTCCATGTTATGAATGATTTACTGTTATTTTTATGAAACTTATGGAGTATATTGAGTAATGAATTTTTTAACTAACAATGAGCTATCTTTTTGTTTATATTTCTACGTACATTCATGTATTCTGAATTATGGAAAACTATCTAAAATATTCTTTATGCATGTTTTACTGTACATTACTCATCATTAAATATAATCTTTCTCCCTAGGGATAGGTTAGATAGAATTAGTTAGCTTAGCATAACGATTATTTGTTTGTGATTTAGAAGTGAAAGGGGTAATAAGATGAGAGGTAAGAACCTGTGCATCACATTGTAAACTCTTCGTTATCTCTATAGAATTGCACTTAATTAGGAACTTGCATATCATATATAAAACAAAACAAAAATACACTTAAACGGTGGACTAGGACGCAACTGGTAAAGCAATCTTAAACCATTACTTGATCTACGGTAGCTGGACCATAAACCGGACGAATTCTCCATAGCAAACAATAACGAGCTATTTGGGAACATTTATTGGGGATAATCCCTACTATTGTTGCCTGTGATTTTCTAGGGCTCAACAAGTGGTCATAGTGCTCTTGGTCCTATTGTTCCTACTTTGCAGCCTCCTACATCATCTTGGATCCCTCCTCAATAGCCTAACATTTGTAATCAATACCTTAGCAGGGAAAAGTACAATAATCCATTATATGTCCCTTATCTTGGAGGAGTTTCCAATCAATGGGCCCAACCTACTTATATACCTCAAGCCAGACTTAACCAGGTGGAACCGCCATTTATGGGCCAAAATGCTCCCAACCATAAAAAAATTGGTGGGTTTTATGACCAACCTCAATAGACTTTGGTAATATAGGGGTAGCCTTACCTTATCAGTATTACAACTACCCACAACCCAATTGACAACTTCCATTTCTAACTACATTGGATCTCCTTGGCTTGTCCAAGTTGATAAATGATCCCATTAACCACGATCCATTTTGGACTACCATCCTGGTCAAACTGCTGTCAGACATTCCAAAGTTTGATGGCAAGTAGGGAGAATATCCAAAAAACCATGTGATGACCTTCCATTTGTGGTGTTCATCAAAATCCCTAATGGATGATTCTATATGTTTGAAACTCTTCCAGAGAACATTAACCGACACGGCTGCAAAATGGTATATAAAACTTCCACAACACTCGTTTGTGGATTTAAATTCATTGGAAACTGTGTCTCTTACTAATTTCCAGTTATCTATTGTGTATGAAAATGGTATAGATCTCTTGATCTCTATTCAAAAAAATACCTCTATTCACATATAAGATCATATCCATGAGTTGAGGAGGCTCCAGAGGTTAATCAAGGTTCCCATTCCAGATCAACTATTGGCTGACTGCTTCACCAAGTCCTTTTTTCCTCCTATTTCCCGTGATGTGGCTATGGGTGGTGCTATCATGGAAGAACTGGCTATTAGCCAGGCCCAATATTTAGAATTAGCCTATTTTCAGTCCAGAACTTTATATGATTTGATTCCTAATGCCCCCCATCCCAACACTGATCTTGTCGAGCCACTGACAGAAACTCATGTTGATGGTGTTGTTGGTACAATCCAACCTTCATCTATAGCCAAGCCTGCTAACTCATAAAGTGCTTCAACTGCAACTTCTTCTACTCCTACGGTTTCCATCGAGGTGAATGCAATCCAGTCCTCACAATCACCCGATAATAAGATGAAAGGAAAATGTAAGAATAAGAAACCTGGAAACCAGCCAGAGAGTACCAAAACATCGACTCCAAAGAATGACACTAAACCTAAATAGAAGGCTAAGTATCCTTATTTGTTGTGTGGATATGATCACTTCACAAAGGAGTGTCCTCATCGTGAAGAGATCAATAATTTTTTTTTAAATAAACCCACACCAGCCGTGTTAACTTACCCCTTTTTGTCCCAGCAACAAATGATCGACCATATGTCTTCACATGGCCCCTCATCATCTACTGAAGACATTCGGGTGATGTCCACCGAGACCATTGTGTTGACTACAAGAAGTCATACATATGATAAAACACTTGAGAAGAAAGATGGGGATCGTTCTCTCGAGAAGACTCCTCCTGTCAACCCTTCTCCTCTACCTCCTTCTAATGATCCTCTCACTATTGAAAAACCTAGTTTTTACACGATATTGTGTCCTTCTAAGAGTACAATCCATAAAAATGTTTTCAATCCTAGTGCTCAAGCTGCCCAATTTTATAATGTTGTTGAAGATTTATCTCAAGCAACTTGTTCTATGTCCATGTTGGAAGTATCCAAAGTTGTCCTAAACAGTGGAAAATTTGTTGTCATCCCTAGGAGCCTTCAATCTTGAGAATTCCACCATGGCCACTTTTAATGTAGAGAATTATAAATCGAGGTTATCCCATCATCATTTGGTAGCATCAAATCCTTACCAGCTGCCCTATTGGTTATATTCCCCTCTCCTGACTCTCAACTATCTCTCATAGAATTTTCCATCGGATGTGTCTATTATGGAGGTCATGAGTTTGGATGAATATTTATGGGAAGACTCTCATCACCGATGCTCATTTCTTCCTAATGCAAATACGGTCGATTCAGATTGTGTTTCTCTGATCAATTTCGATGTTGTCGAGTATCCGTAAACACCTTTTTTATTACAAGGTGTTGATTATGAAGGGAATTTATCCAACATCACCAATACAATTCCCCTCGACATATCAGTAAAGCCGGGAGTTGTCGAGCAAGTTCACATAGGCCAGAATTGTTCGGCAACATAAATCAAGGAATATTGAGATCTTTTAAAGGAATTCTGTGATGTTTTTTACTGGATTGATGAATAAATCCCCAAGATTGATACATCTATTGTCATACATGAGATCAAGAAATAACCAACGGCAAGACTTGTTAGGAAAAGAAATCACCAGGTCCACCCAAGAAAAGCTACAACCATTTATTGCTGTTGCAACTGCTTCCCCCAAAAAATTGGTATTTTAGGGTCCCTCCTATTTTTGTTGAAATCTTACTTATACTAGTTTTCTAACTCAAATAAGTCCATCCTACACAATTATTTTTTTGTTGGGCCAAGTAAACTCACTTTTCCTTGAGAAGTACCGTAGTAACTTGGACAGCTTCTTCGACATGTCGGAGGAACTTGGAAAGCTTCTCCGATACAATTGGAAAGATCAATTCAAGCTGATTCCCAAGATGTTTCGGGGGAACTCAGAATTATTCGCTAACACAGTTGAAAGAAACTGGATGGTTACCACTGAAGCAGTCAAAAACGATTTGGGAAAACACATCGATATGGTCGCATTGAAAATAAAATTGTCAAATCAATTGAGCATCGACAGAGTTTATCAGGGGGCACTTGGAAAGTGTCACCGAAAAGGCCGGAAGGGACATGGGATTTTTCCCTGAAACAACCACAAATTGAAAAAGAAGAGCAACTCTTAAAGCTCATTGAAATGGTCGCGTGACCCAACTCCAAAACAAAAGTGACAAGGGCATTGATACAATTGGCATGACTAGAGATTTGTCACCAATACGGTTAAAGTGACTTGGGAATTGCTATTGATAATGTCAGAGTCACTAGTTTATTCGCAGTGATCGATAACGTTTTTGTGCCAAACAACGTTTCTACCAACCACCGCATTTAAATGCCCAATCACCATATTTATTGTACAGTGACCTCATTTATGGTCATTTTCATTCGTTTTATATATATATGTGCAAGTTTTATTTATTTTTTATCGCAAAAACACTATTTATCCCAACATCCAATTGTGGAAAGACATCTACAGCCCATATATCCTGTCACATCCCACGGCTATTGAACGCTTGACAGGTAGGCACCTCATCTTTTGGAGTCTTTTGGTTTTCTAAAGTTGAAACTATATATATGGTGGTAATATGGTAGATATACAATAGTTTTCTTTCAAATCCAGTTAGGGTTATCCCACACCTTTCCCTATCCATATGTAACCTTCATATCTGTAATAAGCATGCCTGTGGCATCATTATCATGGTATACATTTAGATTTTATTCGATTTTCACGGGCCAAAGTCACTTTGGTTTATGTTGGGTCCCACTTGACTGCACAACTGGTTACGCGCTGCTGCGTATAGAGCGCAAGAACCTTTAAGGGCATAGTGTTTTTAAATTGGAAACTAAGAGACATTACACCCATAGTGTTTTTAGTCCATCCCTCTTTGAGGTTTTTCTCATGGCTTTGCTTCTTCTCTCTGTCATTGAGGAAACTATGGTTAAAAAAACTCACAAGGAAACCAATTACTCATTTAAACCCAGCCCTGTCATTGAGAGTCTGAAAGGAGCCTTGATGGGAACCCTTTTCAAAGGAGATTTTGACTATTTTTCCCTTTCCATAAGAAAGCCTCGTTTTGTACAGTTTCTTCTTTTGCAACTTATTTTGGTTTTCATGAAATTCACATTTTTCCATGATATTTAAAAAAAATGATTCGAAATATTAAAATGAAGAAACTTTTGAGTATGTTGGGAGAAGTTGCATCTTTTGAGCTATCTCTAAGGTTGGTTAAAATTTCTAATTTTAATGATATCACGTAGTTTTCCACTTAAACTTCGTAAATTTATTTTTGGGCGGAAAACAATGGCGAGGACAAAAGAGAAGTTTTTTCTAGGGGATTTAGTCGCAAAACCAGAAGTCACCTATGTGGAGAGATATTTTACCCTCATCTCCAAGCCACCCTTTACCAAACTATGGACCACCTGGTTGAGAACCAACCCACTCCAGAAATGACATGTTTTTCCTCCCATCTCAAGACCAAGTCCTATTTTCTTTTCCCTTTTCATATCCATCAGATTCAAGAGTCATTATGTTTAGTTAACACTCCACAAAGTTTGCATACCACCATTTGTATTGGAACTTGGGTGAGTGAGAAATACTTATGAAATATTTATTCTCAGTGTTCTTCTTTTAAAGGTAATAATAGTAGGTCAGGATTGGAAGAATTCGTTAGGCATCAATGCATTGTCATTACTTGTATGTTTTTCTACACCTTCACACAATGATGCATTTTTCACACATAAAATGATTAGTATTGATATCTTAAGTTATTTAAGTCAATTTTGGTATCACAGTTCAAGTCACTTCTCATTATTCCTGTGTCCATATATCACAGGTTCTATTTTCACCAAGTGGGATTATTGAGAAGAGTGTGGAAATAGACTTTGAAATAAAGAATTGACACAATGACTAAGAAAGGTAGCAGGAACAAGGAAAAGAAAAGTGAGGTAGACTCATATTGTGAAATCATCTTAGGCACCAGAACATAAACTAAATTCGAAGACACGAAGGAAATCACGGGAATTGCTCCTGAATACAAATGGGGAGATCTTTATCAGATGAGTAGAGACCAGAACATCCCAAATGCTAGTCTTGAGGAGATTGTATTATATCAGAACATAAAAAGATCAGGAATTACCAAAGTGACCATGCGCTCAGAGCTTTTTCCCTATTCAGAAGTTCTTGCATGGATCCTGTTTGTGCCAGAAATTGTTTCCAAGGCCAAAGAAACAAGCCAACACAATCTCAAAATAAAATCAATAAAATAAAGTAGGTTTTAGGTTTTCTGGAATGTTTTAGTGGTTGTAAACTTTGGGGAAAGACAGGGAATACACTCATGAGCAAAGTAATAACTGATTCATAAACAAAAGAAGACAAAGATGCATGATATATTTAACAAGATCCAACAGAACACAGTATTGAAGTTCATTCATAAAAGACAAGCATCACCAGCATATAAACATAAACCAGTAATGAGTATATCAATTAAGCAACTAGACAAGCTGAACAATGAAGCCAACACAGAAACTAAAGGGTAAAACTGTCATATATCTCATAATTTCATCATCAAATGCATACAAGAGCTTTGATACTTAACTCATGAACAAGTCTGAACTCATGAACAAGTCTGCAAACCTCCTGAAGCTATCCCAAAAATCGAACCCTCTCAATGACTTTCTAACCTCTCTAAATACTATTCTTTACAAAATCAGTTAGGGATCTAACCCTAACTGCCTTTCATCATCTCGATGAGATAAAGTAAAATGTACAATATTACAAAACATGACATTTTCTAAAAATAGTAAACACTAACTAATATGTTTCTCAAAAAGATAACAAATAACTGATTGAACACTAACTTATAGATCTTTTGCTACCTCAGCCAGCAGAGCAATGCCATCTAATGCTTGAGCTTTCTTCTTAGCTCGCCTTTGCTCCTGCTCCATGTCAGTTATCTTCTTGGTGAGCTCCTCATTTCTCTGCTGCAAGTCCTTGACTGTCTTCTCCAACTCTGTACAGTGCAAGTCAATGGTTCCTTTTCTCTTTAGAACCTCTTTAGATACTACTGTCAGCTCTTGACAATGGTCATTGACATCCTGAAGATATTTTCTAAGCGTTCTGTTAGCCATCATCAACCCCTCATTCATCTCTTGCATATAGTTCATCCGCTGTTTGTACTGCTTAATAATTTTCTACAAGCTTTCTTTATCTGAATCAACTGACCTTCCTGTCATGATCTCTTGTTCATAACTGGGCATCTTAGGTATGTCAAACCTCTTAAAAATGTCTGCATCCCTATTTAACAGGTCCGTGGAAACAACAGGAATATTACGGTCTTTCAGAATACCTACTTGCCTAAGTATAAGTTCATCTTCATCTTCCCATTCTTGATCTTCAACAGGAGGTACCTCATCTTTTTCTTTCTGCTGTTGCTTTAAAAGTTCATTTCTTATTTCAAGAAATATGGAAAACAATTCAGACTCGGGCTGCCTTAACTCCTCTACTGACTGTGGTGATCCTTTTACTTTTGCAGGATGAGAAGAGGAAGCTTTGGCAACTATTTTTCCCTTGCTTTTAATGTTCATTGTGTCAAATTCTGGTTCTTCACCTGAGAAAATATCTTTCAGGACAGTCACTTGCTTGGAATTCAATTTAGGATTGAGCAGCTTCTTCATATTCCATCTTAGCTTATTCGTTGGCCTGGTTTCAGGCCTGCAATATGGGGCTATCACTTCAAACTTTTTCTTCTTCTTCCTATTAGGTTTGACTGTTTTAATTTCTGAAGTGGAGAATTCTTTGCATGCTTCAGCCTTATCTTCAGTTTTATCAACAGGCTGATCTTCTTCTAGTAAATATCCCTCATCATCTGAGAGAATGGTGAGTGGAATTCTTTGCTGGGTCTGAAACTCATCTTCATGAATAGCAACCTCCTCTGGAATAGCAGCTTTAACTTCTTTGGAAAATTCTGCTGGTGTCAACTGCTGCCTAGGCTGCAATTTCTCTTCTGAAAACAATGAATACTTTCCTATAATACCAGCTGAAAACACTTTGGGTTTACTGTCAACCTCCACATGCTCTGCTGCCTTCTCAACTTTGACATCTTCCTTGTCTTCAGGTTTAGCTTTCTGACCTTATTTTCTCATCTGTACCTTCCCTTTGTCTGCTTGTTTTTTAGGCTACTGATCCTCCTGTTTGATTTTAAAGCCAGACCAAAAGATGAAAAAATCCTAGGTCTTTCTTTCATGCTGCAAAACAGTGCTAATAATCAACTTAATTAGCCCATGATGAAAGATGGACTGAGAAGAATGGTCCATATGCCATTTGACCCTGTTAGACATTTTCTGCAAGCTTTTGAATAAGAAGAATGGAAGGCTCATCTTGGACACCCCCACCATATGTTGCAGAAATCTGAAGTGGTACTTAAAAAAATAAGCATACCTGCCCTCGCAAGTAATATAACTCTGCAAAATTCTGATTGGTTCTACCCATTCCTTTCTGAAATTTTGAATAAGGATGCCTTTACTCCAGTCCGGGGTGACATTTGGTAATAAATATCTCTGAGGATCAAAGGTAAAGGGCAGTTTCTTAAACCATAGTTCACCTTCATTCTTAATCCCTGTAGCTTCTGCAATCAAATCTACTGTTAGTCTGAGCTTCAAAGTATCAAACACCACCAAGTCATTTTTGTAACTTTGTGCAAACCTACAGGAAACTTCAGCATTGTAACCATCTATTCTCTTGAAGAAGTCCAGCCATCCAGCCTGTTGGAAAACTTCAATACACCCTGGAAGTTTCTCCATCCAACCTATATCAGTAGGTTCAGCTCTATTCACCTTACCACTCTTACCACTCTTACCCATTTTTTCTTCAAAAACTGGAAACTGTATGACTTTAGGGTTCAGTAGATGATATAGCAATTGATTTTTTGCCTCTCGAGCCTCTTAAGTTTCAATGAGAAACTCCCTACAACTTTCTTGACTGATCCATTTGTTTTTAAAAGCAAAATAAATCTCCCCACCAGGTGGAATTTTTTAGATCACCGAGGATTCAACGTTCTTCATTAATCCTGTGAGTGAAATTTAACCATCAATGAGACTGTCATGAAAAACAACTGACCACTGACCATCTCCAAAATGCATAATAAACCACAGTGTTTGAATGCTTTAGGTCATAGGCTGCTCAAACTCCTCATTGCATTGTTAAGGAAACTAAGTATCATGCACATTATTCATTCAAATATGAGACTCTCCTTGAACTGTAAAAAGGGAACCTTGTGTTGAAAAGACAAGGATGACAACCTCATACTCCGTTCATTTTCTGTTTCAATCTTGACTTTAAAACCAAACTGATCAGCCTTTTATCATGCACTAAAAACTAGGTCTTCAGGCTATCTAGGTCTTCATACTGTCTCAAATGTCCAGTTCCTTCATCACATGTTGCACCAATAGCAGTATTAAGTTTGAACATCGTAACATGCACAATTTTTATCTCACCGAACCTTCAAACTTTGACAGGATCATATTCACATGAAAAACTGATATTTTTCAATATTTGCTCACCCACACTTCTAATCTTCCTTTCTCCTCAACAGGGATGTTAATAAGAGCATATATTAATGTTTGGTTTAAAATTTTTTGCTAAAACGGGCTTCACCAGAAAAACCCCAAATTAACAGACATTTCTGGGTGACCGCGGAATACCTTTTTAATGTTCCACTATAGTTGCTTTAAACCAGTCTTCATGCTGTTTAATGGCTAAACATGTGTCTTCATGTGCTCGATTTGATTACAGGTGTCGGAATAAAGAAGCCCTAATCTCTGGGTGACCTCCAAAAACCTCAACCGAGCTCTGAAACATCATTTCTGAGCTTTTGGCCTAGAACACTGGTGCACTATAAGTTTTTAGCTTCAAAATAGAGATAGGGAATAACTGTCTTCTCATCAAAGTCGGTTTAAACAACTATCTGTCACGAGGAGCTGCATTATAACAGATGATGACCACGATCTTCCTTCACGTCATAAAACCACCTGCTCTCATAATGATTCTTGAGACAGCACGTAGCAAACTCCTCAAAACATGTGATTAGTCACTCACCGTTTGAAATCATGCCAAAATTTTGCTAAAAAACCGGAAAAATTGTCAGTCGCGATATTCTTGTAGCGCGCCTTTGTTAATTTCGGGCTCCAGTGCTACAAGAATAACTTTTAACACTATTTTGACATTGTTTTACAATTTTTTGCTCAAGATTTGAATGCAGTTTAAAAGCTGCTTGAATGATGAGTAGGCTTATAATGTGACTTATGAGTCCACTATGCAATATGATGACCTTTAAACACCTTTCAGTAATCTAAGGGATACAAAATAAAATGAAAAATATAAAGGCAAAAGCTCAAAATTTGTCCTGAAAACTAAAAATCTCCTAATAGAAGCAAAAAACCAAACTAAAACAAAGGGGTAACTTGAAAAAATGCAAATCAAACACAAAATTTAAAGAAACAAGTTACTGACTTAACATCTGGCTCCAGCTGCGGGATGAAGTCCTCCCTGTGAGGCTTCAAGAACTTGTAGAGTAGTGCCTTCTGTCTGCTACCCTACTTACTTATCTACAAAACTTCCATTGGGATATGGAGTCTTTATTATGATTTACTCACCGGTATGTACAATGAACAGTGAAAATCTCCTTATAGACTGTAAAAATGCTTGAGGAATCGCCCATTAACAGGTCTGGACAACTCCTCACCTTCCAAAGACTGCAAGATAAAGGTATTATTTTCCAAAACTTTTGACACCAAGAAAGGGCCAAAACAAATATTGTCAAACTTACCATGTTTACCCTTTCGCTCCTTTCTTGCATCCCACCTTAGAACCATATCAGCAACTGAAAAAGTATTTTCTTTGTTGTTTCTGTCAAATCTACTTTTGATCTTGGCTCTGTACAACTGTTCCTTTTCATCCACCTTTTCCCTGTTTTGCTGTAACTCTATCATTTCAAAAATTCTTCTCTGCATATCATCTGGCTCCTCTTGAGCATTCTGGAGAAATTTCATCACCGGGATCCCCAAATGAACAGGGAAAACTACCTCTGTACCATATACTAACTGATAGCGAGAAGTTCCAATTGCTTGTTTCACTATGATCCTATCATCCCACAATGCATATTTCAGCATTGAATCCCATGATCTTTTGTTATGCTTTAGCAGCTTCTTAATGCTCTGAATGATATTTTTATTAGAGGATTCAGCCAAGCCATTACCCTGTGGGTAATAAGGAGTTGAGTGCTTCAACATAATACCATTCTTCTCACAAAATGCTACCATTGCTTTAGACTTGAAGGCCTTAGCATTATCTGTCACTAACTTCTGAGGACAACCAAACCTGCTCAGGATATTTTCCTCAATGAAATCCATGATTACCTTATCTGTGGCATTCCTTGTAGGAATGGCTTCCACCCATTTAGTGAAAAAATCTGTTGCTGTCAGAATCCAGTGGTGTTGTCCTGAAGATGCTGGATTAATTTCTCCAATAAAATCCAAACCCCATTGCTGGAAAGGAGCATTGACTGCAATGGGTTTCAGAGGCAAAGACAACAATTTCTGTTTTCCAGCAAACTTCTGACAAGGGACACAGGCCTTTACCTGCTGATAGACATCTGCAAATAAGGTGGGCCAATAGTATCCAGCTCTCAAAATTCTGTATGTTGTTGTCTTCCAATATTTGTGCCCCCCACAAGCACCCTCATGAGATTCAGAAATCACTCCTCCTATCTTAGATTGATCCAGACACCTGAGCAAGATACCCCCAGGGTCCTTCCAAAACAACTGCTCTTCTACTAGACAATACTTGGTAGCTTTAAGATTTAAAGATCTAGTATCCTTCCTATCAAAATGTTCAGGGCATTGCAAAAACAACAGAAAATATACTATGTCTGCATACCAGGTAGATGTTGAGTAAAAACCCATGATCTTCTCTTTTTTCAGTGCTTCTTGATCTTCTTCTTGAGCTATTTCTTCAGCCATAATATGCAATCCTAGTGCCTGACAATTTGATTTAGCCAGCAGCTTGGCTAAACCCTGTCCCTTGACAAGCTTAGTAGGTCTGATCTCCACATCATACTCCATAATATTTGCAATCCATTTGCCTCTCTTCCCTTCACTATCAGGCTGTGTTAAGACATCTTTCACAGCAGCATTTGGAACAAATGAAATGACTTTTGAATGCAGCACATAAATTCTGAAAAATTTCAAAGCCTTTACCAGAGCATAAGACTGTTTCTCCAATGTACTATACTTCAGCTCAGAATCTCTGAGGGTCTTGCTGAAGAAGGTAATAGGTTGTTCCAATCCTTCTTTATTCTTCTGAAGTAAGACAGCTGCAATTGTGTCTTCTGATGCAAATGAGAAAGTAAGGAATTCTTTAGTAAAATCAGGACTTACCAATACAGGTGCTTCAGTAAGAGCTATTTTAATTTTCTCAAATGCAGCCTTTGCCTTAGAAGTCCACCTAACTTCTTGATCCTTCTTGAGCATGGCTGTGATCTGTTTAATGGTTTCAGCAAAGTTGGGAATAAACCACCGCAGAAAATTGATTTTGACAATGAATGATTGAACATCCTTTTTACTCCTAGGTAAACTGATCTTCAGTATATCTTTCACTCCTTCAGGATCTATTCTGATGCCATCAGCAGACACCAAGTGGCCAAGTAGTTTACCTTCTTGCACGGTAAAATGTGACTTCTTTGGATTTAGAGAAAGGCCAAATTTTCTGCATTTTAGGAAGATCTGCCTCAAATGCTTCAAATGCTCATCATCTGACTGCGAGAAAACAGTAATATCATCCAAATAAATAACCACAAACTTATCTTTTTCTCCCACAAAGGCAATATCCATTGCTCTCTGAAAGGTAGCTCCAGCATTCATCAAGCCAAAGGGAATCTTATCATACATGAATGTCCCCCAGGGAGTTGTAAAGGCTGTCTTCTCCTTATCATCAGGGTGCATTGCAATCAGATTGTACCCTGAGAAACCATCCACCATAGAGATTCTTTGAGCCCCAACCACCTGCTGCAATACTTGTTCAATCTTAGGAAGAGGATAGTTATCTTTTAATGATGATCTATTCAGATTTCTGAAGTCAACACATAATCTGATCTCTCCATTCTTTTTTCTGACAGGAACCAAATTAGCAACCCAGGAAGAATACCTAAGAGGTACTATTATCTTTGCATCCAACAGCTTTTTTACTTCTTTTTCAATTACAGGAAATAAAGTTGGATTGATCCTTCTCAGTTTCTGACGAAAAGGTTTAACATTTTGTTTTAAAGGAACCTTATGCTATATGATTCCTGTATCATAAGTTCTTAGTTCCTCATAAGACCATGCAAAGACATATACATGCTCCTTCAACAGTTTGATATATCTATTTCTTTTTTTAGTACTATATCTCCAGAGGAGAAAGTGTTTTCTTTTATCTTCTTGTCAACCCTTTATTTTATCTTCCTTCTGTGTATTTGAGTTTTTTCTTCCATAGCTTCATGTTCATACTATATTTCAATCTATGCATAAACTCTCCTTTGAATATCACTAGGTTCCTCTAGACTATCTTGAAAGAATTTCATCACTGGAATACCTAGCTGAACCGAAAAAACCACATCAGTGCCATATACTAACTGAAAAAGGAGAAGTTTCAATTGCTTTCTTAGTTGTTATCCTATCTGCCCAAAGTGGATATTTTAACATGGAATCCCATGACCTTTTATTTTGACTCCACAACTTCTTAATACTCTGAATAAGATTCTTATTGGTTGATTCTACGAACCCATTCCCCTAAGGGTAATAAGGTGTTGAATGCTTCCAGACAATCCCATTTTGTTCACAAAATGAAACCATAGCTTTAGAATTAAAGGCTTTAACATTATCAGTTAGTAACCTCTTAGGACAACCAAATCTGCTCAAAATATTCTCCTGAATAAAATTTATTATCACCTTATCATTTGCATTTCTAGTGGGAATTGCCTCTGCCCATTTGGTGAAAAAATTAGTGGTTGGCAGGATCCATCTGTGTTGTCCTGAAGATGCAGGGTTTATCTCACCTATGAAGTCCAAACCCCATTGCTGAAAAGGGGCATTCACTGCAATTGGTTTCAATGGTAAAGATAGAACCTTTTTTTTACCAACAAACTTTTGACAAGGAACACAAGCTCTGACCTGTTGATATACATCAGAGAATAGAGAAGTCTAGTAATATCCAGACCTCGGGATTTTATAAGCAATAGCCTTCCAATATTTATGTCCTCCACAAGCACATTCATGTGATTCTGAAAAATTTTAATGCCTTTACCAGTGAATAAGCTTGTTTTCCATGTTACTGTACTTCAACTCTGAATCCCTGAGAGTCTTGCTGAAAAATGAAATTGGCTGCTCCAATCCATCATCATTTTTCTGTAACAAAACAACAGCTATTGTGTTTTGTGATGCAAAAGAAAAAGTCAGAAAATATTTCGAAAAAATAGGGCTCACTAGCATCGGTGCTTCTGTAAGATCTTACTTTATCTTCTCAAATGAATTCCTGGCCTATGTTGTCCGTTTTACTTCTTGATCTTTCTTCAACATAGTTGTGATCTATTTAATAGTTTCAGCAAAATTTGGTATAAACCAGTGCAGAAAATTAATTTTCCCAATAAAAAATTGCACATCCTTCTTACTTCTAGGCAAACTGATTTTTAAAATGGCCTTGACTCTTTCTAGATCTATCCTTATCCCATCAGCTAAAACCAAATGTCCTAGTAGCTTACCCTCCTGCATAGCAAAACCAGACTTTTTTGGATTTAGTGACAACCCATATTTTTTGCATTTTAAGAAAGTTTGTTTGAGGTGCTTTAGATGTTCTTCATCAGACCATGAAAACATTGTAATATCATCCAAGTAAATCACAACAAACTTCTCTTTCTCCCCAACAAAGGCTATATCCATAGCCCTTTGAAAGGTGGCCTCAACATTCATCAATCTGAATGGCATTTTGTCATACATGAAGGTACCCCAAGGGGTAGTGAAGGATGTCTTCTCTCGGTCATCTGGATGCATTGAAATCTGGTTATATTCATAAAATCCATCCACCATAGAAATTGTCTGAGCACCCACCACCTTTTGCAAGATTTGCTCAATTTTTGGTAATGGATAATTGTCTTTCAGTGAGGACCTATTCAGATTATGAAAGTCTACACACAACCTTATCTCTCCATTCGTTTTTTTGATAGGAACTAGATTTGCTACCCATGATGAGTATCTAAGAGGAACAATGATTTTTGCATCCAATAATTTTTTAACCTCTTTTTCTATGATAGGAAATAATGCAGGATTGATTCTTCTTAGTTTCTGTCTAAATGGTTTTACATTAGGCTTCAAAGGAACTTTATGCTGAATAATACTAGTGTCATAAGTTTTTAAACCTTCGTATGACCAAGCAAAAATATCAACACATTCTTTCAACAACTTAATGTACTTGTCTCTTTTCTCCAATGAAAGTGCTTTAGAAATCTTCACTATCCTGGGCTGCTCCTTTGTACCAATATTACAATCCATAACATTATCTTCTAAAGACTGCATAGCTGGTTTCAATGGAGTGTCGTCTTTTGAAAAAATCCTTTCAAGGGGAACCAAACCCTTGGGAATTAAAATTACATTTCAACTCAATAATTTTATGACCAGCAATTTCATTTTCTGAATACTCCTCGACATTTTCAGTCCCATCATCCTGCTCTTGATAAATTAGAGAATTAGAGAAATCACCAGTCAATTCTAAGAATCTCTTAATCTCCAAGTCATCTTCAAAAACCCTCCATTGCTTGATAGTATCAGGAAATGAAGGTCTGTATCTGACCTCTATGGGATACTTTAAATGAGTTGTTTTTGGAATCTTAAAATGAGTAGCTGCTAGAGAAAGTGAATCAGTGGTCTGGATATGATCTCTAAGAATATAGGAAATGTTAAATGCTATAAAGAAATTATCTATCATGTCCCAAACCTCATTCCTGTACACTTTCAACAAATCCTACTTTACTTGATAATTTTCCCTCACCTGCTAGACAACTAATTCAGAGTCGCCATAGACAGAAATTTACTGAATGCCCATATCTTTTGCAGCCTTTAAATCCAATATCAATGCCTCATACTCTGATGTATTGTTTTTAGTTACAAACTCCAACTTATACATCAAACTTACTGATTCATGACTAGGGGAAATCAACAGAATACCTACTCCTGTTCCTCCTTTGGATGAAGAGCCATCAAAATACATTTCCCACAACTCATCTTTTTGTTCCACAGAATGCTTGACTGGTTTTTCCCTCTCAACCTATAACATACCAGTTGTATTGTCATCACTAAAGTGTAACATGAAAGAGCCCAAATCCTTTTCTATAGCATATAATGGATGATTTGTTAGATTTCTATAATCAATAACAATGTAAGCAAATTGTAATTCTCTATACAACCTCCTATTCTCACCTCCAAAAACAAGAATTATTGCATATGACAAATCCATTTGTAAGGTACCCCCTACCTTCTTATCCTAATACCTAGAAAGTAACATTCCAAATTTGGAAGCAATACCTGCTACCACAACATCCATGTTGACTCTTTTCATAGGTAACTGTGTTAAATTTACCACCATATCTTTAATTACTCCCAAAATTTTAACAACCCTAGAATCAAATGCATATAAGTCCTTCTAGGGTTTTGTGATACTTAACCCTAAAGCCTCCATAACTGCCTTAGTAATCAAATTGTACGAAGCACCAGAATCAAGTAAACAATTGTGAATCATCTGATCATGAACAGTCAATGTTATATAGAAAGGTGGTGATCAACTTGAACCCCTTTCAATTTTATCATCTAATGTAGAACCAATGAAAATTCTACGATGTTCTTCTTGTAGGTTTACTGTATCCGAAGGTATTTGACCAGCTCTTGAACCCATCATCTTTAAAACTGAATTTTTATAACAAGGATTTTTTATCAACTCAGTAAAAGGCATTGGAATTTTAACTTTACACAACTCATTTTCAAAATTAAAATTCTGCATATTCATATTCACTTCTTCAACTTCAATAACCTTTTCTAGATTGCCTTGATTCTGTCGCTTTTCCTGTGTTTGACTGCATGACTCTTTAGGAGGAAGAACTTCTTTCTTTCTAGGTTTTTGAGCAACCTGATTAGGTCCTGACCTCAAATCAATAGTCCTCTTGGGTTCATACTGGCATATCTCAGCTATCAAATCAAGACCTAATTCATTCTCTATTTGAAAATTATTTGCATCATACTATTCAGAATTTAAATAATCTTCTTCAGTTAAAAAACCTTCTGTCAACAATTCTCCAAAATAATTTATGTCTTGATTTGTATCTTCCAACTGCCCATCTTCCTCTTCTTCTCCTTCATCATTGACATTATTTTGGAGTGGTGGTGGAACCTTCTGATATTCAGATTCTCTTCTCTCCCTTTGTATATCATTATTCCTTCTTTCTCTGGGAATAAACCTAGGTGCAAACTGACATCTAAACTGATTAGGGTTATTAGGGTTTCTTTCCCCTTCTTGAGCAGGCATGTTTGAATTCTTCTCCAATTCCAATTTGTTTAATTTTGCTGTTAAATTTTTTACTAATTTAGCCATTTCATCAATTTTACTATCAGCTGATTGTGATGTTCAAACTAATGGAGTACCTGCCTTTTTACCTTTTTTGTCATAAGTTTGTTGATCTGAATTCACTTTCAGTCTATTAGAAGCTAGGATATTGGATTCTACCTCTAATGGTGCTTCTTGCATGTTTAATAGACTGACTGGTCTTCTTTCTCTCAGGTGTAAATAAAATTCATGATCAAAAGCATTTGCATAGGTAAGTTTTGCTGAAGTTTCAAAGGGTTTGATTTCTACCGGAATTCTACCATACATCTTGTTAAATCTTTTAGAAAAATCTGCTATGGTTTCATCCTTCTTCCTCCTTAAGGCTCCAAATTCAGTAATATAGTAAGTGTGATCCTTTGTATCACCCCATTGCCTCATAAATGCATCATGTATCTCTTCTATCAAGGTGATTGAATTTGCTGGTAATTCTCTGAACCACTTCCTAACCTCCCCATCCAGACTTTGCACAAACACTCTCATCCATACATCTTTTGCTTTAATGTTTTGGTTATCTGCATAGCTAAGAAAAGAATCCCAATGCTCTTCAACAGTTGTTTCTCCCTTCCCATTGAACCTTGGTAAATATTTCTGATAATCCCCTCCTGGAAGGGCATTCAATGGTTGAGGAAGGACTAATAGTGCATACCTAGAAGCCACCATTCTATCCATCATATCTAATGGAGGTTGTTGAGCTTCCATTGTGAAGGTACAAAGGTTTGGTGAAGGAAAAGGTTTGTTTACTAGACTGGTACTTGGATGAAAAATGATTTTTCTAGTTTTGAACTGAAACAATGGGATTTTTCTAGGAGATTGAGTTTTTTCCTTTTTAAAGGACTGAGGATTAGTAAATATTTGAAAACTGCTAATAGGTATAGAAGGTGTTAACCATGATGAATCTTGTTTTTATTCTTTGGAAAATGGAAAGGGTGACAGTAGGTTAAATTGATTAGGGCTACATAAATTTGGGGATGAATGTGATTTCTTAATCTTCCTAGATTCTTTCAAAATTTTCTCTGGGTCTGATACACCCAGGTGTAATGGTGAAGTAGGTCTCCTTCTTGTCTCGACCTTCCTAGTAGCCACTGTGGATACTGTCTGGTGAAAAGTAGTCTAAATGATTTGTTGGATTTGTCCACCTCTCAAAACTAGTCGAATGATAAAAACCCGGGGAATGTATGCTTCAGCTTCGTCCCCAGCAATGGCGCCAAATATGTTAGTTCCAGATATTGTTCCAAACTACTAGAAGAACAAGCCAACACAATCTCTAAAATAAAACAAAGTAAAACTGTCTTTTTTGTATTGTTTTGGTCTGAAAATTTCATAAACAAGAGGGTAACATTAAACAAGCTAAAACAAGTACTAAATCATATAAATATAAGGGACCGCGATGAATCATATATAACAAATAAACCAAAAAGAGCAAAGGCAAGTGACTGAGTTTCACCCACAACCTACAAGCATTTCATGAATAAGACATTATACAAGAAAAGAAATTGCACATTGAGTGATTTAACAAGCCATAAATGAAACCAATAATGAAGATAATAAGGGCTTATCAATGATATATATCATAATCAGTCTGGAAAATTACATGATAGTTTGAATCTTAGCCAGCTTACAATAGCTCTTGAGCCTCCCCTTGCACAAAAATCGAACCCCACTACTATCTAATTTCTTTCGTTTATCCTCGTTACATCACAAAAACAGTTACTTAACTACATAACTAACTTTTTGGTCAATTTCTCGAAACTGCAACTAAACTGATTGTTTTACAAAATAAACTATCAACTTTACAAAAATTAACTATAGGACACCTATCAGTAATGATCTTTAAATATTTTTGGCTGCTTTAGCCAGAAGTGTTATCCCTTCCAGAGCTTGTGATTTCCTTCTAGTCCTTTGTTATTTTGCTTCCAAGTATTCAGCTTTCCTTGACATTTCTTGATTCTGCTGAGTTGAATCCTGGATTTTCTTATTCAACTCCTCAAATTTTCCTTTAGTCTGCCTCTTTCTTTTCAAAGCTTCCTTTGAAACCAAAATCAGCTCCTGATAATGTGTGTTAATATCTTCAAGATCTTCCCTTAATCTCCTGTTTGCCATGACCAAACCCTCATTAGTTTCATTCTGTTATCCACTAATTTTTCACTTTGTTGGATTACCTGAGGATCCGCCAGTTGACAGACTTGTTCAAAGTCTGATTCCATTGTATCAGTTGATCCATCTGCATGTCTAGCCAATATTGGCTAGTCACTTTTTTATTTGAATAGTTTTGACCATGGCCCCGCAGGGTTTGTAATAAATGTGCTAGTAGGGTATTTTTTGAATGGTTCGGTCTCCTGAGACGTGGAATCTCAAATAACGTATTCTAGGGAGTTTTTTTCCCCTGACAATTATGTTTTTCCTTCAGTCGAGTATAATTGACGAGGTTTTCTCCTGCTTCCTCCAAAGCTAGAATGCCCGATGTTGAATTCTGGGCCTCGGGGGGTTATTAGAGCCCAACTGAGTGTTATAAACCTAGTAGAAATTATTTAGGTAGATCATGGTCATGTCCTAAGTCATCTGGACACATAAAAAAATTTCAAAAAAATCTTTTTCGAATAGTGAAAAATTATTTTTTTTAATTTTTTTAATTTTTAATTACTTTTCCTAAGTTTTTTGGGTTAATTTTTCCATAAATTAAATGGAAAAAACCCGTTCGTGATCTGGACTCAGAATTCAGTGATTGAAGGCTCTAACCTTAAGCCAAAAATCATTCTTGATCAGCCACCTAGTCAGAGCCAACTTTCAGATCAGCAATCGGACACATAATGCCTTTTGACTCAAAAAAGTCAGTGTTGAGTAAAAAAATGATTTTTAGTAAAAAAATGATTTTTATTAAAAAATGATTTTTATTAAAAAAATGATTATTTTGGAGAAAACTAAAACTCTCCAAATTAATCCAAATTCAGTAAAATAAAAGACTAAATGACATCTCATGGAACACTTATGATGATTGGAGTTATCATAACTCAGCTTCAGTGATCATTAAGAGAGCAATTAATTTATTATTAGTTATCAGACATGTCATCTCCAGCTAAAGATGAGATGGAGAGCTCTCATTGGTCCAGTGATTTGATCGAGGTGAATACTGAAGCTTACACGATCAGTGGGCTTCCCAAACCTAGCTCAGGCTCCTGCCAGACCTAAAGGATGAGCTTACCTACATCCAGACTCACACGTGTGGCCTCATCCTTGGCTTGTTTCCAGTGCACAAGTTTGGACTGGGGGCACCTTGCCTGGGTGGAGGCCTCCCCTCACTCCTGGTTCTCTGGTTTAGTTCTGGGCTCTTTGTTAGGTGGCTAAGCTAGTTAGGGTTGGTTTTTTGGTTTTAGGGTTTTAGCACTCTCTCATTTGTTAAATAGAGGCTCTTTCAGCTCTATTATGATGGACTTTTTGGGCATAGAAACTCTGCAAAAATTGTAATCATAATTTCATTGAATAAATCTTTTTGCCTTTGGAGGTCTACAGGATTGTCTCTTCATTGGTGGATGTGTTGTATGAGGTGATTTCTTTCAATGCTTTCAATTTGTTATTTATGTGTTGAATAAAAAAACTAGCTTTAGAAGTCTATTATTAGAACATAAGATTTACCATTTGCTGCTATCAAGTTGGTTTATTATGCAAAGTTTATCATAATCTAGATGGGTACAAATATTCAATTATATGAAGTATGGATCTTGATTTGCATATTCCTAGCATACTAGTTTTTATTGTTTGATCTCACTGGGTATCAAGTTGGATTGTTTTACATATCTTGCCATTTGGAGAAGGGTGCGAGCTTAGCTGCATCAAACACATCTCCATCATCATAAGAACCTTCTAACATTGTTGAATTTCAGGACCTACAGAGAGTTTGGCTTTTTCCAAGAGGAAAAAACAAGAAGATCTTCCTCCAAAGTTCCATCTCAAATTCTTTCATAAATTTAAATACTTCTTGGTTACCGAACTTCCTTCCTCTAGTTCTCCCTTTGCTCCTTGACTTATTTTGTTTCCTTTCTTGCTATCCTCTTTCCTCCTTGACTTGTTTGCCTTTTCTCACTTTTTCTTCATCGCTGCCCCATTTTTTCTCTCTTTTACCATCCCTTTTCTCCATTTTGGACAGCCCTAGTGTGCCCTAGCTTTCTTCCCTTGTTTGCCTCTTTTTGACCTAGTTTTTGGGCTTCCTTTAACCTTGTTTTTGGACATTTCTTTTACTTTTTGTTCACTGTCCCATTTTTCACTTTTTATGACAGCCACTTATTTCATGGTTCGCTGTCCTGTTTTGCACTTTTTATGACAGCCACTTATTTCGTTGTTCGCTGCCCCGTTTTGCACTTTTTATGACAGCCACTTATCTCATTGTTTGCTGTCCCATTCTCTTCAATTTTGTTCATCCCTTAGCTTCTTAGTTGGCTTCCCTATTCTCCCCTTTCTTTCATTTTGATCCTTGATTAGTTTGTTTTCCTTCCTTCTCTCATCTTCTATTGTTTCAGCCCCCTTTCCTTTTGTTCTTTTTACTCTCTTCAAACTTCTTCCCTTTACCCTTTTCAAAGTTTAATAAAATATCTCAAAAGTAAAAATACAAGGCACTCTCCTTTTTACAGGTTATAATTTTTGTAGAGTTACTTTGCCTTTAGCTGAAAAGTCCTTTCAAGGATCATGTTCCTTAAGGCACATTGTAAAGTTTAATAAAAGATCTATGTTTGAGTGGGGTTTTTAAGTCCCCACTCTCTTCCTCCCCCATTTGGGGAGGCTTGTGTTGTGTGTATGCTTTGAGTAGTGCTAGTTTTCATCATTCATTACATCTCGTGCTTAGATCACTAATTGTTAATTCATCACTTTTAAGTTGATTATTCAGTTTAAATTGTTTATATTTCTAATATTAATCAACTACTTAAATCTCTTGACTCTCACCATAAGGTGGATCAAGAGTGCTCTCTATCAGAGAGTTTAAGAAACTAATATCATCTTGTGCTTGTTTAATCAATTAATAATCCATAAGTAAGACTCTTGAACTTGCAAGAACACAAGTCAAGAGCACTCTCTATCGGAGAGAATTTTATATTTGCATAGTCCTTGCATTAGCTTCATATAGATTAGCTAAGTCTCTTGAACCACGGCCATAAGATGAGGTCAAGAGCGCTCTCTATCGGAGAGTTTTAATTAATTAACTTAAATAAATTCGCAACTCACACCCCTTTTAATTAATTAACCCCCTTTCCTCCTTGTCGGAGTATGCTCTGACCGATCCTAGATCGGAATACCCAGAAACGACATTGGATCTCTAAACCCCACAAGAGGAACTTAACTAAAACTTTTCCCCATAACCAACGTACCAACGTTGTTCGATAAATACAGAGGCATGTGGGCAAATTCCAAGTGTGGGCACTGGGCTACCTAATCTGGGCACTGGTAGTTAAGTTATTGAATACTTACCTTTGACCCCAAACAGGTCCATCATGTCTTCGAATGGAGCCACTGAAGGTATTACCCGTTAGGACATCCAGCTACCATAAGAAAATATCACAAGTAAAAACTCTTAAAACTTACCAAGAGCACTTGCAAAACCTCACATTCACTGGCATATTTTGGGATTCACATCATATTTACATTCGAAGCATCTCTGATAAGTTGACTCCATAGGCACTGGTCCTATCTTTTACACATTGTTGATAATCTGGGCCATGTGTCCATCAAATGTTCGATTATAGATCATATCTATGAATGCTTTATCTATTTCGTGAAGTTCTCAAATATTTGTCTATCTTTCAATTCCAGTGATAGCAACATGGATTGCTTTGTATTGTGCTCAATTCATCACATTAATCATTTTAAATCACAATAACTCCTAAACAACACCCATCCGCATCCGAAACATCTAAAAATTAACTTAAAACATTGAGCCATAGAAAACTCTTTGTTAGGGACTACCCCCCTTGGCTTCATTAGGAGTTAGCCTAAATGGAGGAGCTAGGAGTAGGTGACAGTACCTAGCTCTGTGCTTGCCCCCAAGGTCACACCTCTCCCACTTTCTCAAGTGAGGAGACAACTTTCGAAAGATTTCTGCTGCTGGTGTGCAATCAGCGGACAACACATTCAAAAAATCGATTTGATACTTATATTGTTTAACAGTCTTCTGAAGATTTTCATTTTCTGAGTCTATGAATTTTTCTTCTTCAAATGAAGAAGCTTTCTCTGATAACCAGAGGATATTCAGTTTCTTGAAAATTGCATCATCATCGTCTTCATGTTGATTTGCTACTGCTACAGGAACCTTTTGAGACCTATCTCCTTTAATACTGGAATCTTTTGACTGTTCTATAACTCTGTTTTTTACTGAAAATGATTTCACAGTCAATGAATCTTCTTCCTTACTATCTACCTGTTGAGAATTCAGGTCTTCATCTTCTTCCAAATATTCTCGAGATGAGGAGTCTTCTATTATAGTAATTTTGTCCTTCATCAATCTAGGGTTTAAAATTCTTTTCATGTTAAGTATTAACTTATTCCTTTCTCTTGTTTTGGGTCTCCAATTTTATTCTCCTATCATTGCATAAGACTTCCCACGAAACTTTATATTGGAAATTTGTACACCCTCATTCTTAATTTCAACCACTAACTTCTCTTTGAGCTTTTTACTTGGAATTTGTATGTTTTCAGCTTCAAGCTTGGCTGGAACAAAAACATCTGTTATGTTTTCTTGAACATCAATGAAATCCTGATCAGTTGAACAACTGATTTTCTTTCTTCTTCCTGTTTCAAAATTGTTTCCTGGACTTCTTCTACATTTTCAGAAACTTCTATCTGATCATCCTCATTAATCTCTCTTTTCTCTTCACATAAACCTTCTTCGAGCTTCTGAGCTGAAGACTCCTCTTGAGCATTTTCTTCTACTAAATCGGCAATGAATTCCCTCTTTAATCTTTTAACCAGGCTATGAAGTTTATTCACCTGTCTCTTTTTTTACTGATCCTCTTTTTCACTCTGAAACCCTGACCAAAAAAGGAAATAGTCCCAAGTTTTACCCTTTTTCTGAAGCACAGTGCAAATGATCAATTTTATTAGTCCATGGTGGAAGATAGATTGCTTGGTATGATCTTGATGTCCCTTTACCCTACTTGACATTTTCTACAGACTTTTTAGAAAGAAAAAGAGAAGATTCATCCTTGACTCTTGGCTTAGATGTTGTAGAAATCTGATGTGATACTTGAAGACAGAAGAAAATATTCTTCACAAGTTATATAACTCTGTAAAATCCAGATAGGCTCCCTCTACTCAGGTTTGAAATTTTGTACATGCACACTCTAGCCCCAATCTACTTCAACCTTAGGAAACAGGAAATCCTTTGAATTGAAGGTAAATGACACTTTCTTAAACCAAAACTCACCCTCATCTGCAATGTCTATTGCTTCAGCTATCATATTTCTAGTTAAATCGATTTTTAGGGTATTCAACAAAACAGTATCTTTATCTAACCCCTGGGAAAACCCATATGATACTTCAGAATGAAAACCATCAAGCTTGTCAAAGTATTTAAACCAGCCAGCTCTCTGGAACATTCTTGCGCATTCATGAGAGCTATTAGCCCAACCCATATCAGAAGGTTTGGTCTTGTTGGTTTTACCACTCCTATTCATTTCTCTGCACTAAACCCTATCTGAATCTTTCTTTCAAAAATAGTTGAAAACTATTTTGAAAATATCTCTCTACAACAATAAAACTAGAAACTGAGTAAAATCAGGACCATAAACTCATAATTTCTCAATTTCCATTATCAAAACTAACCCTCTGTCATTGAAAATCATGAATTAGTTAATGCTTTTTGTATCGGGTTGCATATCGGTCCCAATGATGATTTGAAATGTTGAATATGCGCTCTCCTGTCCTCATACATGTCAGACAAACTTCCACAGTTATGTCTTCAACGGCCATGATTACGCCCAGTTCTCTTAATATTTTTTTCAAATTAGAAAAACAACAGGTGAACCCACGATCTTCTCAGCTTCTCATACACCCATCAAATTCGCCACTAGCTTTGAACAAACTCCAAGGATGCAGTATCATAAGTGTTTAAGAAATTTCCACTCTCCAAGATTTCGGACAGCTGTGATTTACCTGTATAATCTTCACCTTATCATGCACACTTGTCATAATGATTATGAGGTCTATACACGTATCATTGCGTCTTTACAAATGTGAAAACTTCCATCATTTGCAATTTTGAACAACCAACAACCTGATATTATAATTTTTAATGCCTCGACTTTCTTGTAGCGCTTTAGTTCATGATCTTTATCCCTTTTGCGCTACAAGAATCTTCCTGATGAATATTTTTGACAAATTCCTCCAAAACAAAGGGTTAGGTAATATAAACAAACTTAGATTAAACCTTATGATGAGTTTTTTCAACTTTTTGTTTTGAAATATATACATCTGATAAGCCCATTAACACTATAAAACCAACAAAATAAAGTAAAATAAAAAAGAAACAACATGAAATCAAATAAAAATATGCTCAAAATTTCAAATACCTCAAAACCAAACTTCACATTAGAGGAAATTTCAACTCAAAATGGGCCTCCAAAAAAAAATTAATAAAATAATAGTTAAAATAATAAAATAATATTTATTAATTTTGGAGGAAGAAAAGAAAAGTGACTACTTTTTTGTTTGTATTCTCGACATATCTCCCCGTGTTTTTACTCAAATTTTGATCGGGAGAGCTCATTGGATGCGGAATTAAATTCCGCATCCAACAAGTACCCACTCGGCATACTTTTGATGGACCCTGCTACCCCAAAAACAAGAAATACCTGAAAAATGTGATGATGATGTCATTATCACATTTTTAAAGTTTTTCTTGTTTTTGGGGTAGGAGGGTCCATCAAAAGTATGCCGAGTGGGTACTCGTTGGATGTGGAATTTAATTCCGCATCCAACGAGCTCTCCCGATCGAAATTTGAGTAAAAACACGGGGAGATATGTCGAAAATACAAATAAAAAAAGTAGTTTTTTTATGATACCTATCCCCAAATTTATATTTAAAAAGTGTTTAAGACCTATACGGTATTTCAAATTTAAAGAAATTTCATTGGTTAACACATGATGAAATGGAATTTGAGTTAAAGTTAAAAGGCCCATTTTGAGTTGAAATTTCCTCTAATGAAATTTAAAAGAAATAAGAAAACAATGCTTTGGGGAAAATGAAAAACATGTAATCTAAAAAACAAAAAATAGCTATAACAAGGTGTATGAGATAGTGTTCATGTGCATGGAAAAATATTGGAGGCAAATACTTTTGTATCTCACACATTAGTTGGGGAATTTTTCTTTTCCAAAGATTTATATATTTTTTATGTATTTCTTTAGATAAAAACCACCTACAAGTAGTGAAAATAAATTTGATGTGTCAATATTAAAATATGTAACACAAGAAAAGTAAGTATTGATGGTGTATACAATCAATATTTCAACTATAATTTTTTTCATACTTAATGTACTTGTCAAGATCATAAATAACCTTCTTTATGTTGTTGTCAAAGCTATTAGGCAGAGCTAGAGGTACAACATGTTGATTTTTGAGAAAATATGAAGATATTTGAACTTTAAAACTTTATGTGTGGAAATATGGAACACTAGAATCAATATATTATTCAATCTCATAAATCATTCAACCACAACAAAATATGTACCCTACAGAAAACCCTCAAAACAATGAGGATGAAAAACCCCAACAAATCTATTGGCTTTTGTCCCTCTCTCTCTCTCTCTTAGTGGACCCAGGTTCAGTCCCTTATTGGTCAACATGACAAAGCCCAAGATATTGGCTCAATAGAGCGGAGCTCAGTCAGCAACACCTACAATACAGATGTCGTCTCACTCGAGATATCTCGGTTTTATGGGTAAATGCCAGAACCGAGTTTCTGTAGTTTGTGTTGGAGGGTACTTTAGTACCTTGGCTTTGCAGAAAGGTTTCCAACGAAGACCAGGAAGGTGGGTTATTGGTTTGCACAGTACCTCAACACCAAGTTATGATCCAACCCTTCTTTATGCGGTTCACATGAACAAACGGTGAACAAATAACATAAACATATTCATTAATATAATGCGGCAGTCATACATTTATCCATTTGCAACACAATAATCAACCAGTCATTCAACATAACATTCACACATATACTAAGCTACTTCAACATTCACACATATACACAACATGTAACGTCGAAACCCATCCGGGAAAAAACCACAAGGTGCTCTTCATCTGGCATGAAGAAATAGATGCACCTTGTGTCTATGCACAAAGATGCAGACTCTGTTCAAGATATTCTCTTCTATATTTACAGACTTTTAATCCCTATCATGATGTCTAATATTCTCTCTTTCTCCTCCTATTCTACTCCTACTCATGATCCGCACATAGCCTAGATCGACTCAACCTTCTCTACTTGTTTGTGAACTCAGCTGCAAAACCTATACTCTGATGCACTCGGCGAGACAGAGTTATTAACCAAAACTAGTTACTTCCAGCTCAATTCAGCTAAAAGAGCTATCAGGCTAGCTATCTTTCTAACCCAACTATAGCTTGGGTTCTTTCTTTTATAGCCTCATTACAGACTCGATACCGATCCCATACATGCTTGTTACAGACTCAATATCGACTCGATACAGACTCTAACGGACTCATTAGAGACTCCTTTTCATTTTCTTTCTCGGTCGACTTACTATATCCATCCAACAGGTTGTCTTTCCTATTCTAGTAACACATAACAGAAGGCAGTATTGTCTTGACTTACAAACATTCCTTCACATGTGTGGCTTCTACCAGCTCCAGCCGAGCTCGTACCCATGATCATTAAGGACTATCATTTTCTCAGCGTTATTCTTTACTGTCACTTTTCAGCCATTACATTATATGCGTGCCTGCTTCTGCCGATATTCTGCCAGTTTGTCTCATATCTTATTATTTCCTTCAGTCGCGGCTTACTTATCTAGCGCAGCTTCCTCATCCCACACCTTCTCTTTGTCATCATCTTCTCTTTCCTTCTTTTGTCGCATCATCCTTCCCTTTCCTTTGATGTTGCTTCCTCTATGGTAGCTCCTTCCTCTTCTCCTTTACGCTATTCTTATATACTTAGGAATAATTCTACGTGAATATTTCCTTATTGTCTCGAGGCCCAATAGGCCCCCAACACTCACCTATGGCTCATCCTAAGCCACATGAACTAGTGCTCCATAAACTGACTTGTGCTAAGATTGTTTTGAAAATACTCCACAATTTGCACCAACATTTATGTCTCTGTTTGCACTTCTTCTTCTGTTTTCTGCATGTGCTCCACCAAGTCAGAACTGACATGTTCCGGCATGATTCTTTATTTAGAGGTCGCTACCTCATACACCTTCTAGTGTATAGGCTAAATTATTTCTGTGACTTTATCTGTTTATGCTTGCGATTCCTCTACCTTTTCCTCATGTTGTTGTTGTTGTGCACGCAGCGCAGTCATTTGTTGCTGCAATTTGCACACCTCTATCATCTTGAACTTTTTCTGCTCCAAAGGTGAGTGTTGGAGGCATGTTCGGCCTTGGGACAGTAGGGAAGAATTCATGTAGAATTATGCCTAAGTATGGAAGAAGAGCGTAAAGGAGAAGAGGAAGGAGATATGACAAAGGAAGCAGCATCAAAGGAAAGGGAAGGATGTTGCGACAGAAGAAGGAAAGAGAAGAAGAAGACAAATAGAAGGTGTGGGACGAGGAAGATGTGCCAGATAAGTAAATCGTGACTGAAGGATAGAATAATATATGAGATGACATGGCATAATATCAGTAGAAGCAGGTGTGCATATAATGTAAGGATCAAAAAATTGTAGTAAGGAATAACCCTGAGAAAACAACAATCCTTAATGATTGTGGTTACAATCTCGGCTGAAGTCAGTGGAAGCCATACGCATGGAGGCATCTTTCTAAGTTAGGTCGATAGTGCCTTCCATTATGTGTTACTAGAATAAGAAAGACAACCTGTTGGATGGATATAGTAAGTCAGCTGAGAAAGCGACTGAAAAGGAGTCTGTAATGAGTCAGTTAGAGTCTGTATCGAGTCGATATTGAGTCTATAACAAGCATGTATGGGATCTATATCAAGTCTATAATGAAGCTATAAAATAAGGAACCCAAGTTGTAGTTGGGTTAGACAGATAGCAAGCTTGATAGTTTTTCTAGCTTAATTGAGCTAGAAGTAATTGGTTTTGGTTAATAGCTTTGTATCGATGAGTGCATCAGAGTAGAGGTTCTGCAGCTGAGTACGCAGACAGGTAGAGAAGGTTGAGTCAATCCAGGCTGTGTGCGGATCACGAGTAGGAGTAGAATAGGAAGATAAAGAAAGAGTATCAAAGAGCATGAGAGGGAGGAAAATTCTTGTTGAAGCCTTGGATGTGTAGTTTATTGGAATGAGTTCCAAGGCTCACAACAAAGGGGGAAAAACCATATTGAAAGGATTCAAAAGGTCCTACACAAGGATAGTTCTATCCCTAGCCTGTTTGGAATAGTAATCTCCCACGGATATAAAGGCCTCTGCTGGAACTTATAGTTTTGATCCATAAAGGATCTATTTCCCAACGAAGGAAAACTGAATTGAATGAAAGTGAATCTAACTAAGAAGGAAATATAATCTAAGTAATACTACTCTAAGAAGGTGTCTTATTTGTTTGCAGGTTAACTTGAGGTGAATAGTAGATAAGCCTTTTATCAATTCAACATAAGTGTAAAAGATATTAATTACTTATCAATTTAAGTTACTACTAACCGATTAAAATTGACTAACCATAAATTAAATGTTTAGTACACTCAAGATCAACCTATAATTGAAATGTCAATTGAAAAATTAACATTAATTATGATATTTCCCGTAAAACCATTTGCATAAATAGATAAAAGTTCTAATTAAATAAATTCATTAAAACATATACACAGATCATAAGTAAAGAAAAATCAGAACTATAGATCAATGTACTTATAATTTTCAAAAAGGTTAGACAGTGATGGTAAACAATCTGAAGTGGAAAAATCAATACTTATCAAATAAATTTGATCAAATAGACAGAAGAAGATTCAAGAGAACAACATAACTGCATTATAAAAGTATGCAACAAATTAAAAACCCTGCATTAACCAGAGTGTCTCCAATCCCTTGAGCTGATATTTTCTATTCCAAATTCCCCCCATTACATGAGAAATCCACCCTTTAAATAATAATTACAAAAGAGAGTAAATCCCCATGAAACTAGGATTGGAAAATCCACATGAAACTAATTTCCAAGAAATTATCGCCACCTAGTCCAAATCCTTAACAATTCATCTATGTTGGGATAATTTTCTGACTCCAACCCTAGTTGGGCATCACACTTAATATTTTCCATCTCATTTTTAGCTAGCTTGTGCCAAATGTGGACAAAAATATGGATCTTTCCCTCAATAACAAGAGGTTGTCTTATTAATCGATCCACGTCTTCAATACTAATATGTTCAAGGAATTGAATTTTCTCTTTGGCATCGTCAAATCTGCGTTCAACCTGTTCAATAATTAATTTTGGTGGACAAGCATTCTCAATAATATCCATAGTAGGGAAGTGCAGTATTTCCATAATGTTGTCCATAGAAAATCATCTCCTTCCACAAATAGCTTGTGCTTTCTGAATTGTATCTTCAATCATTTCATTTAATTCAAGCCAAGAACGTAGTACAGTCCTGACTTTATTCAACTGAAAGTTGATAAGGATAGTGATATCCTATGGTCTATCCTTCATATATCTCTTCCAAGCCAAAATATCATCATAGGCCTTAGAATCTTGTTCTCTCTTGGATGCCTTCTCCTCAAGGGTGACGGACATTTTTCCAAAAGAAACATGAGTCTCCATAATATCATCCAGAGTATTGGACAATTCAGTTATAGTTCATGGTGTTCTTGATTAATATGGATGGCCAAGTCTTTAAACTCTTTCTGGGAAAACTTAGAGAAGGCAGAGGAAGTTGCACTTGCAGTTGCATCTTCCCATTTTTTTTCAAGCATAACTATCCTTTGTGTAATGGTGGCATTTGTAACGAGTTCATTATGAAATTCAGCCTAGAGATAAATATTGTTCAGCTGTAACTCTTTAAACCTGTCTTTAGATTCCCTTTCAAGATCAACAACATAATTCTTATGCTCCCTTCTGGTTCTATCGAGCTCTTCTTATAGCTTGCTTATTTCTTCCTTTCTTCTATCAAGCTCCATGTTCAGTGTATTAACTGGATCAAGGTTTGCACCTATAAATGCACCTAAATTTGTAGTTGTATCAACTACATCTACCTGGGGATCACCAGACTGCTGAGTCCAGATTAAATAATGGGTAACAGGTGCTTCCAAACCACCTTGATCTCTGCTTCTCTTATTTCCTTTTCTAACCAATGCCTTGGATGACTTGCTGTATAAATAACCCCCAAGAGGGACTACATTATCTTCTTCAAACTCAGCCACTGATTCAGTAAAGGGTGAAGTCCCAGTCACCGTTGAAACCAATGAAGATGTATGAGTAATGTTGAAATATTGTAACTTCGAAGAATATTCTATATGTTTCTTGTGTGGTCCCTGATGGTCCTACCGGGATAACCACTTGTATTATCTTGTACCCCGATGCTTCTAATCAGAATAACTAATAAGAGTCATGATGTAGTCCCCTCTAATTGTAAAGGTGGGTCATTAGCACCCCAGTGTGGTTACTTGAGCCTACATTTGTAACTCAAGCCTACATGATTTAAATCGAGCCTACATGTTGAATGAGTTAATTCAAGTGAACGGATGAATATAAATAGAGGTGTGGTGCTCCTCATTTGATACACACACTCTCACTTGTGTAGCGCATTAGTGGAGAAGAGAAGTAGCTGGAGAACGAGGAGGATCAGGCTTTGATCTCCTTGTTGGTTTTACCTTTTATCTTTTTGGGGCATCTATATTGAGGAAGATTTTGCTGGGTGTTTTCCCTTTATGGTTTTCCCAGGATAAATCTTTGTGTTCCTTTTGTATGGTTGTGCTTGTCTATCTTTCAGTGATCCTATTTATATGCTTTTGTTATGAATTCAAAATGAAATACTAATGATCTAGCATAGCATATGAAAATTTAACATGGTATCAGAGGCACCCTGAAAGAAGACATTGCCCAGCTACAAAATCTAGGGCTTATTACTTTTTGGGTCTCTATCCACAATCGATCAGCAAAAGAAGGCTAGACTATCTCTCCATTGAAGGGCGCATCTTTCTATCGAAGCGGAATTCGATTTCGAGCATTTTCAGTTTTGGTGCGGATAATTAGGGCTTTCTACAGAAGAGGAATTTTTGAGTGAGCCTAGCATAGGATTTATATCCTCATCAAAATCGAATTTTAGATACCTGTATCAAGAAATTTGGTTGGGTGAAACTCCGGGAAATTCAAAGCCTAGTTTGACCTCGAGCTAGAAAAACCCTAAATACTAAAACTGCTACGTTTTTGTACATTCGCTATACCCTGAGATTGGTGAAGGCTCAAGAGTTGAAACTGGCAGAGACCAAAGCTAAAATTATGATGTACACTGTGTCCAAAATTCAGCCTTATATTCTCTATATTCTTGGATATATGATCCATCCAAGTTAGGGTTCCAGCCTCTTCCAAAATTCATCCCTAAACAGGACACCTAGGGAGAATTGTTGTAGCTTGGGCTACAGAGGTCTAAATGGTATTCCTACAGATTTTAAAGAAATATCTTATACTTTAATTTTTGTGGTCTGAATTTCAGAACCAGAAGATGAAACAGTGACACGTGGGAGGCCATACAACTTCGTTGTTCTGAACAGTCCTGTAACAGGTCACCTTTGGAAAAGGATCATAAATCCCAATTGGTGAAACCAATTCGGATGAAAACTGTCATATTGGATCAGGGACATGCTAGGTTACCTCATTGAGAAATTACAGACATAGAGGATCATTATTTTTAGAGATATAACAGAAACAGTGACAGGCATTTCTGCAGAAGAAATTGGAAAACTAGGGCTTACTGTTCCGGGAGCTTCCCTCTACTATTTTTAGAAAAGGAGTACATTGGACAGATCCATTTGAGGAGATATATACTTCTATCCAATAATATCTGAAATATTCCAAGTTTTGAAAATTAGGGTTTCTCTGACAAACCCTAAATCAGCCAGCCCCGGAAGCAGGACATACACCTCAAATCGGTAAGATCTAATCTTTTGCTATTTGCATTTGAGGTTTTCATTTCAAAGTGATCCATCACATCAGCTTGATGATAAGCTTGATGAATTTGACAAATTCCAAGCATGGAAGTATTTGATCTCTCTGAAGGAAATGAATTGGACACCTACATGAGTAGAGAGGTTCCAGAGGGATATGAGGCTCAAAGTCTTACACCAAAAGAACTTGGTCAAGGCCAAGAAGATCATTGTTGATTCAGTCACGGATCAAATTGTACCACAAGTGTCTTCCCTAAAGACACCAAAAGAGATGTTTGATTCATTGACCAATCTATTTGAATGAAATAACATACATCGGAAGATGACCTTATGAAACAAATTTAAGAGGTAAAAGAAGAAGTGAGGAATGCAAAAGTGGTGATAGCCACCCTGAATGGCATCCCAGGATCATGGGATTCATTCATGCGAATAATGTATGCCAGAAGGAAGTGATTACTTTCAGCTCAATTCA
>LPNX011190130.1:306098-371561 GCA_001517045.1 Pseudotsuga menziesii | reverse complement strand
AACATTCATCCATATCTCATTGAAACTTTCTAGATGCCTTCCATCTCTACCAGGACAACATTGAGATTGTGCACTAATCCAATATGTCAGCAAAGAGGTTTAGATTGTATCATCCTTGGACTTCGGTTCAGAACAGATCCGGTGAACTTCGGTCATCGAGAAGGTGGAAGGATTGTATCATCCTTGGAATTCGGTTTAGAATGGATCCAGTGAACTTCGGTCATCGAGAAGGTGGTAGGATTGTATCATCCTTAAACTTCAGTTCAGAATGGATACGGTGACTTCGATACTCGAGAACGTGTGTTGATCCCATAATTCCAATAGGAAGGATTGTCTAAGTTCCACATCTGTGTTGATCTCGTAATTCCGAAAGGAAGGATTGTTAGTAACTCCGTAAAGACCTAAATCCCGTAATTCTGAAAGGAAGGATCATTATTAACTCCGTAAAGACCTAAATCCCATAATTCTGAAAGGAAGGATCATTAGTAACTCTGTAAAGACCTAAATCCCGTAATTCCTAAAGGAAGGATTGTTGGTAGCTCCATAAAGACTTGATCCCGTAATTCCAACAGGAAGGATTGTATGAGTTCCACAGATGTGTTGATCCCGTAATTCCAATAGGAAGGATTATCTGAGTTCCACAAATGTGTTGATCCCGTAATTCCAAAAGGAAGGATCGTTAGCAACTCCGTAAAGACCTAAATCTCGTAATTCCAAAAGGAAGGATCGTTAGTAGCTCCGTAAAGACTTGATCCCGTAATTCCGAAAGGAAGGATCATCTGAGCTCCATAGATGTGTTGATCCTGTAATTCTGAAAGGAAGGATCGTTAATAACTCCGTAAAGACCTAAATCCTGTAATTCCGATAGGAAGGATCGTCTGAGTACCACAAACATGTTGATCCCATAATTCCAAAAGGAATGATCATGTTGATGATGATGATGTTGATGTTTTGATGATGTTGATGTCTTGATGATGATGATGTTGATGTTTTGATGATGTTGATGTTTTGATAATAATGATGTTTTGATGATGATGATGTTTTCATGATGATGTTTCTGATCAAAATATCAGAGTATGATGATGATGTTGTTTCTGATCTAAAGGCTAAAGTGTTGAAGATGATGTTGCTGATCGAAAGGTCAAAGTGCTAAAGATGATGTTACTGATCGAAAGGTCAAAGTGTTGAAGATGATGTTGCTGATCGAAAGGTCAAAGTGCTGAATATGATGTTGCTAATCAAAAGATCAAAGTGCTGAAGATGATGTTTCTGATCGAAAGGTCAAAGTGCTAAAGATGATGTTGCTGATCGAAAGGTCAAAGTGCTGACGATGTTGCTGATCGAAGCAGTCAAAGTATTAATGATGATGAAGACTGAAGATTGAAGATGAATACTACATAATGTTGAAAAGCTTCCAATGATTTATAGATGTGTTACCCTAATGATGCTGATGATGTCCTCTATCTCTCTCCTACTATTGTTGTTGTTGATGTTGTTGTAGAATACCCTTCTCGTTAAGGGGGAGTGTTGAAATATTGTAACTTCAAATAATATTCTATATGTATCTTTTGTGGTCCCCGATGGTCCTACCGGGAGAACCACTTGTATTATATTGTACCCCAATGATTCTAATCAAAATAACTAATAAGATTCATGAGGTATCCCCTCTAATTGTAAAGGTGGGTCATTAGCACCCCAGTGTGGTTACCTGAGCCTACATGTGTAACTCGAGCCTACATGATTTAACTCGAGCCTACATGTCGAATGAGTTCATTCAAGTGAATGGATGAATATAAATAGAGGTGTGGTGCTCCTCATTTGATACACACACACACTCACTTGTGTACCGCATTAGTGGAGAAGAGAAGTAGCTGGAGAAGGAGGAGGATCAGGCTTTGATCTCCTTGTTGGTTTTACCTTTTATCTTTTTGGGGCATCTATATTAAGGAAGCTTTTGCTGGGTTTTTTCCCTTTAGGGTTTTCCCAGGATAAATCTTTGTGTTCCTTTTATATGGTTGTGCTTGTCTATCTTTCAGTGATCCTGTTTATATGCTTTTGTTATGAATTCGAAATGAAATACTAATGATCTAGCTTAGCATATGAAAATTTAACAAGTAATGGTGGGACAGGATATGGACATAGTAATATGAGAGGTAGGCTAGGACAAGGAGATGTTTTGAACAATTTTAGGTTCAGAGGTGGAATAGAGGATCGAGATGGAAGTTTTAGATGATGAAATGCAAATGTTTGTTGCTAGAAGTGATAATGAGGGTACTAAAATTTGCTCAGGAATAGGTGATGATGAAAAAATGAATGAAGGTAATGGTAGAAAGGTATTTCAAGGACTGGGTCTCTACAACAGTAGATGGAAGCATGGGATGTTAGGATGAGTTGGATTGGAGAGAAGCAAGTGTAGTGGTCAAGGAGTGATAGAGTTGATATAATGAAGATGATGGTATCACCCCAACAGGAAAGGTTGAAAGAGTTTGGATAGATGAGAGGATAAATGTCGAAGTTGAAGAATTAGAAACAGAAGTGGATTCTAGGAACCTAGGATTAGGGATAGAATCCTTCATTTCATTATCATGGAAAAAATCTGTAATTGTTTGGAAATGCTCAGTTACTTCTTCAACCACAAGCACAGGATAATGCACTTCCTCTTCAGTATCATAATCAATAAAATCTATGGTAGGGGTCTGAGATGCAGTAACCTGAATTTTTTGTTTTTTAGCAAGCTTAACCTCTGTTGCAGCTTGATCATCATACACCTAGGTAACCACAGTAATTACTTGAATGTTAGTAACAGTATTAGTAGTTGCAGCTACTTGAGTGTCCAATATTGAATTCATATGTGCTAACTTCTGGTTTGAGTGTTGGGATATTTGTATCAATGTTTTCAATTTTTGAGCAATCTTTACCTATGGATGGTCTTCCATAGGGATTTTACCCTTGTTCCCATCCAGATAAGTAATCACTGGTGGAAATTTTTCTCCTTGAGATTCTTTCTCTTCTCTGTCTTTTCTTACCTTTTCAAGGATTTCTAGCTCCATTGCTCTATAGCTCAACACCTTGGCTTTAAGCTCCTATTGATGTTGTAAAATCTAGCTCTATTCATGTTTGCTCTTAGCCCTAAATAAGACTTCAGAAAAGGTATTCACTCCCTGGTAGATGGAGTCATCAGGGAATTCTTAATGAGCATAACCATTATTGACATGGTTTTGCTTGAAATGAGAATCAACAAACCCCTTGGGGTCATGTTTTATTTTAAAAGAAAAACCTAGTTTCAAAGAAACTATATGTTCACCTAAGACTACAGCTCAATTTGAAGTTAGGACGACTAATGGCCCAATATCCAAAGGAAATTTAGGCCAGTCTTTCCTTTTAGGGCCAACAAGTTTTTTGTACACACCATCAGTGATAGTCTGGAAGAAAACCTCTTCAATAACCAATATATCAAGAACTATCCTGGGGAATATATGGATAGTATTGCTACCCCAAATTTTGATGTAAGAAAAGGATTCACCAACATACCAATAACCCATTGTGGAGATGAAGGTTATGGCTTCAACGGAAAAAGAAGGAGCTTCCTCTTTGAATATTGTAAAATAGATACTACCCAAGAAGTGTTCACAAAGGTCATAGAACATAGCTGCATAATTGGTATCCCACAGTATTGAGTAATAAATAAGTACAGGAGGGGTCGGTAAAGTCCAGTTCCATCCCAAATTGGGATATTGGAATTCGGTGCAGAACACATCAATGATAAAGGTTGAAAAGAATAAATTCAGCTTCTTCTAGGTTGTAGCTTTCTAGTAATCTTGGATGGTTGTTTTAAGCTCCAACGACAGGATAGACGCCCAAGGGAAAGACTCACTAGTTGTTAGGACATGATGGGCTATGGGATCCCATTCAGCTTTAAACACAGAACAGTTGGGAAGACCATAAATCCTGCATAGCATGGCTACCAATAAGGAATAAGGCTCACTAAACCAGGAGACCAATTATAGATTGTCAGCACTCTGCTAGAACTTGTTGGGTTCATTCATCCAGGACTTCAACATTTCGTTAAAGTTAAAATCTAGTTTTAGAATATGGGAAAACTCAGCATTAAGAGGTTTCACAGCTGGTTTGAGAGCATAGGCTCTAGTAAAAACTTCAAGATAGAAAATAGCTATCTACGACCCTGTTCTATCAATAAAAGACCAATATTTAGGGTTTTCGTGGTTTACAATCCATTTAACTTTGTCAGTATAGGGAAGGATAGTGGGCCTGGCAGCAATGACATGTAGACCGGAATCCCTAATTTTCGGATAAACCAACTGGTCATTTTTAATAACTGACAGGTCATCATTGTCAAAAATCAAGTAGAATCTGGGCCAGTCAATTTGATAGGTCTTGGTAATTCTACCACTGGTGTCTAACAAGACATCGAAGTTTGGGTCTTTGGTCAGCATGTCTTTGTGAGTGTTCTTACAGTGGGTAATTCATGCCATTTTGGAAAATTGAACAACTCTGTTTAAACGCATAAACATGAAATCAAGACCAATTGAGAAACAAAGGAACATTAAACAGTAAAACGTAGAAATGACAGAAAACCCAACCTAGAATTGACTAAAACTATGAAAATGATCCCTGGTAAAATTTGCAATAAAAACCCACACAACAAGGTAATTTTTTGAAAGTAAAAATGATAAAGAAAATAAAGAACCCATCTATTTATAGATTTTCAGCGAGTCAAATTCAGGCTGTAGGATTAAAATAAATAGATGGTTGGGATCAAATCTTGTGGGATGTAGAATCAGGTCATGAGATTTCAATTTTATTAATCATCCCGCAATCTACGATTGCGGGATGCAGGAATACAAAAATATTAAAATTTTAACTAACCCTTTCTATAATCTGCAGTCCGCAAATTGCAGGTTGCGGGATGCGGGAACACGCAACACAACTCATAATTCAAAGTAATTCCCACAATCCGTAATGCGCAATTGCAGGATGACAAACTGTGATTATTGAAAAATGTTTCCACACCCGCAATCTGTATTGCAGGTTTCGGGTTGCGGAATGGAAAAGTTTCAAACGCAAAACCAAGCTCCTGCAATCCGCATTGCGGATTGTGGGTTGCGGGTTGCGGGAAAGGCACACTTTTGGGAAAAATAGTTCCTTCTGCAACTCACAAAAAAAAGCATAAATTTTGAAAATTTTTAACTGAATCAAATCATGAGAAAGACTTAGAAAACCATGATAAATAGCATGGGAACCCCAAAATAACTGAGAAATTTAAATATTACCTTTGCATATAAAATTGGGGCTCCCATGTTTTGGACAAAACATGGGATCTGTTGTATCTACAACAAATGGATACTAGCTGGGACGAACCAGTTATCTTTGTAAATAGGAATTTCCATTCAAAGAAAAACATGTCAGTAAGCAAATATTTCAGCCTAAAATTTTAGAAAATGTTTATAACAGAATGCAACCAACCAACAGAGTTATCAAAATGATTGATGTATCCCCATCCATGATCCATTAAAAATGATGCAAATCTGATAAGGAGATATAAGAAATAATAAGGATCCCTTACCTTCAGGAAATCATAGGCATACAGTTTGAATTGAACCTAGGATCAAACCTAGGACTACTCTGGACCTCCAAACACAGGTCACCTTGATTTATTAATTAGATTCTTCTTTTTCTTTTCTTTTTTTAAATAAAACCTGTAAGACTTCATTGACATAAGACCACTTCCCCGATTTGGTAATCAATGCCATTCACAAGCCTGATCTAGAAACTAAACAAGCCAACTTGATAAGGAGAGCCCTTGTCTTCCAGATGTACCGCTGAAAGAAACTATCATGGCTTGGTAACCATCTAATGATAATTTTACTCCAAAATCAAACCTATGATCATGGTAGGGAATGTAGCAAGGATTTCTTCCTGCTACAGGGGCAGGAATGGCTCCCTTATGCCTATAGGGCACAATGGTAGGTTCCTGCTAATGGTGAAAATGCAGAAAAACAAAACAGGAATAGTAGAGACAAAATAGTAAACTAAGCTAAGCTAATCTAAACAAGATGAAGTAAATGGCAAGAACAGTAAACTAAATCTAATGGAAAAAAGAAGAAAATGAAGCTTTGGTGAACCCCTTTGCAGAAAATGGGTTAGGGTTCTGCATCCTTAAAACCTGCAAACAAACCTAAGCTCTAATGGAGAACCTGCAAAAACAATGTCAATAACAAAACCTGCAAATAAAAATGAGAGTTAGAAAGCAAATAACATTAAGCAAAATAGAAATAAACCATTGGGTATACCTTCTCTTGGGTGGAAATGGGCCACCATGCCCTAGCTCAAGGGATCACCTCTCTTGGTTGGGGAGCAATGTCTCAAGGGGAATGGAGATGGAGGGAGTGTGGGTGGCTTGAGAGGCAAATGTGTCTCAAGGCATCCATGGGCAGCATAACAATATGCAAGGGAGAAGTGTATTGAGAGTGACCCCCCACCCTCCTTTTATAGCTTTTCCAAGGGGTTTTAGGGTTTTAAGCCCTTGGTCAGGGTTTTAGCCCCTTCTACCCTAACTTTAGTCCCTTTTAGGGTTTTAGCCCCTTTTTGAGGGATTTAGCTCCTAGGGGGGCTATTTTGGGCTCCTTTTTGGGGTTTTTAGCCCTTTTTCTTCATCCTTAGGCTATTTTGGAGGTGTGGGGGTCTAATGGAAGGTCTAATGGAGTGATATGAGAGTTGTGAGATGGTGTCCTTAGGTGGTGTAGGCCATTGAGAGCTAAGTGGGGGATTTTTGGGTTAACAGATTGCCCCCTGATGTGTGAGGGAAGGAGCTCAACGTATGGCCGATGGACATCATAGGATTTGTTGTGTAGAGGTGGTTCTTCCAGGGTTGGGGCATGGTGGCTTTTTATTTTTGTATTAATTTGGTTCCCATCAATGGGTGAGATACAATAAATGTGTGACATGTATATGGACGAGGCAAGCATCCCCATGCTCATGAAAATGTCAAAAGAATAATTTGATCTATTCTCTAAAATACAAGAGTCGGTCATACACAACTGATGTTACAATAATGGTTGCCTCCATGTGAGGCTGAATACAATACTGATCTGGTACATTGGACCCATGGAATTCTCATGGAATGATATATCTTCATGACTGACGATCTGCTGGATCTAGTTCATAGTTGTGTGGACTCGTTGATTGAGAGTCAGAGTCTCTGTGGTGCAAGTATGCTGCATCAATCATAAAGGTATATCGAAGCACTACTGGGGCTTCAGATCACTGTCTCCACCGCAACCCAGAAATCACAAGGGACATAACCTGTTTAGGTCCCTCGAGTGGACTCACCAATGTGCTAGAGTCAGGTGACATCCAGGGTCTTCGACCAAGTACTGTGTGGAACAAACCCTGTACGAATCTCAACAGTGCGATGATGGAGTTGAAGTCGAGCATGTGAGAAACAACCATCCCAAGAGGCACTAAGGACTCCTCTCAAGTGGTCTAAGGAACTCATCGATGATGTTAATGAAACCAAGGTACAGGGACCTCTGGGTCTATCCTCTGGAATATGTGTGCTGGCATCGATAGAGGGAGACCTACCCTAGTCAAGGCAATGATGTTTTCTTGACTAGGAGCACGAGGGATAACTAAAAGGTGTGAAGCAATATACGAACTGACTCACTGAATTGGGGGGGAGGGGAGGGAAGGGAAAGAACTGAATAAGGGTAGGGGGGGAGTGGGAGACTCACACTTCCTTTGATCAGAGTATGATGGCAGGGAGGACTAGGCAACAAATGAAACTGACTCAAGGGAATGGGATCATAGCTGTAATACCGGGAATGTCACTATAGATGGGAAATACTTGGAGGAGGTGGACACGTTTGATACTGATGGGATCCAAGGAAGACACATTGCAGAGTACTCTGAACAAAGGCGACCCAATGTGGGGATGCTGCCAAACTGTTTTCTATTGGGTGGTGTCGTATGATCTCATGGATTTTTGGTGAGCCCGAGAAGGTAAATGCTCGATGGTGCTTTCAATTTTAGAGAGTCTGAAAGCACGAATAAAACTATAGTGGGGGATTTTTTTTGTTGGTAGTCTACTGTGTCTGAAAAGGGATAAAAGTATACATAGGAGAGCTCGCCCATCCTGTAGGGGATGAGAGACTTCTTTACCATTGGTAGTCCAATCAGGATGAAAAAGGTTAAACCTATACTAACTGGATGGTCATTCAGATACTTTTACGAGCATGGACGAAACCAAGTTTGCTCAGCAATCTTTTCTTGATGAGACGGATGGAAAAGAGCTTAACGACAACCAGTGGTGAGATTTTTTGTAAAGTGCGACCCCTCTGCTCGAGAAAGCATAAAAGTATGCTGAGGGGAACGGTCTTGGATTCAGTGTGCCAAGGAGGTCCTTTTCAATTGATGGTAGACGCCCTTTCCTATACTTTAGCGAGTGGGAAAGGAAGAAGTTGTGCTCGGCAATCTTTTCATTGTTTTAAGGAGTCAGAAAAGAGCTTAAACGAAACTCCAATGTGGTCAACTGATGGTGTCATATGCGGTGCCCCATTCCGGGACGGTGGACAGAGTCCAAAGGTCATCCATGTAGTATGGACTGAGCAGAAGGCTCTCAAACATACCAATACATGCATGGGATGTCTCATGGAAGAGGCTCGTGATTCGGTGCAGCAGAGGCATGCAAACCAAGGTGGATCTCAGACAGAGGTCAGGAGAGCGTGTGTGTGTGTTGTGGCGGATGAACTTGACTACATGCGATGTGAGTGCAAGTCTGTGGACACTTATATGCCAAATACATGGAAGAAAAAAAGGGTTTTGTGGATGATGGTCCAGATGTCCCCGTAAGGTGTGGGGAAAAAAGACAATTATAAATACAAAAATAAAAGTAAAATTACAGTCCTTAATGGGCGGTGGCTTGAAAACTCACATGAGTTGCAGTCAGGAAGTGTGATACAAGTATAGGTCCGTAGACACTTGCATTGTCATGTCATGGCTCGTAAACCGAGGTGACTTATGGGAAATAGTCCCGAAATTGATTAATTAAACATGAGACGATGGTCTCATAAGGAAATGAAAATTTGATCCTGGAGGTGTGAGAGGTGTCTCGAACAGGTTCTGGGTGACTTTTGACTAGCAGCTAATGGTGCTACCTTTGATTTTTGCTAGAAAACATTGAAAAATAAGAAAAATGAAATGAAGTGACTCATTGGTGATGTTAAGCATAAAATATCTTGAGGTAGAGCCCGTTGCGGGGGTTCTCCAAGAGTTGTCCATCAGAGTCAATGAGGGTGTATGCCCCCTTGCCAAGATGAAGGTCATTGGTAAGGCAAGGTGATGGAATCAGGTCTTTTATGGGAAGAACCAATTCCATACTATGGTTTAAAGGGAATGGGGTAAAACCAAAGGTGGTCTTACAGATATCTCTGTCATCGTGTAAGTGGTGTCGGGATAGATCAGGTGGATCTTCCACAGTCGACGAGGTGAAATGGAAATTGATGCTAGATATCATGAAAGTGGTATTGGTTGTGCCTTTTGTGGCCTTGTCCCCGTCTTTGTTGGAGGAAGAGGGGCAATCCTGGAGACGGAAGGAGTCTTTGATGGACCTGGAGGTAGGTGCCACATCATCTCAATTGGATGGACATGATTCAACACATCCTGGAGCCTTAGAGTTAGGGTAGGTGGTTCGAGGTACCACAAAGGATCTCCTAGTGTGAAATCCTGTAGATGGTAGGAAAAAGAAAAGGAAAATAACAAGGAAAAAGGATCGTGTTGATCGGGAATGAACCCCACTGTTTCCCTAGTAACTGAGGTTGAGGTTGCAACTAAGGTTGTAGCTGCAACTGAGGTTGTGGCTGTGGATGGGGAAACAACAGAAGAGACAGGTCTGATGGACCATCGGTGATGGTGGAGACAAGAGGTTCTGCAAAACTGGACGTCATGTAGATGGACACGGTGTCTGATGAAGGAGGTGGTGGGTGAACTTCTTCAATCAAGGTGATCTCAGACTCAAGGGAATGTTGATGGAGGTCAGCCAGAGCCATTCAAAATTTGGGCAGGTCTTGGCAATGGTGGGAGTAATGTCCATACAAGTCGCAAAAGGTGCAAGCATGTTTTGTCCTCAATGCCTTGTTCCTAAATACCGGCGCGGTTGGGAGTTCAACCATGGGGATGTTTTCGTTTATATCCATGGCATCCAGATGCGCACGAATCACTGGAATTTCAGGGCAATTGTGAGTTGGATGGCCCTATTGTTCGCAGATGGCACAAGGTGGGACTTGTCGTGGTTCTGTGGTGGCTTTGGTATTCTTGCCCCTAGCCCTTTGGGGTTGGGGTGGTGCAGGTGCAGGTGCAGTGGTTGGGTTGTGCTAACCGGGTAGAGGGTGAGACTCGACCGCGATAGGTTGCACCAGGTTTAAACCAACCTGGGGCATTGCTGGTTGAGCTGGTGGATCAAGATACCACACTGAGATGCCCAACGTAAAGTTGCATAGGCTTAAGGTGGCCATGACCGGCTTTCTCATGACACTAGGTGCAGGAAAGAGGAAGGAAATTGTATGGACTGGATATGAACCCACATAAATCCCAGCTGGTTGCATGTGGGGGTGAGGTTGTGGTTGCGGCTGCGCGTAATGATGCTGCTGTGGGTGATGTTGCGGCTGTTGTTGGCGTTACGGCTGCGGACGATGATGTGGTTGTGGTTGGAGCTGCAACTACGGTTGCTGTTTGGGTGCAACGGTGCTTGATGAGACCATGCACAAGTCCGCAGTTTTATTTTGTGTCAGTGGTTGTGACACCAATGGGAAAGGTGCTGTCATGGTGGGATTGGTAAACAACCCAGGGCCCACATTCAACGGTGGGGAAGTTGGTGTGTTTTCAACCATAGTGTTGGTTGCAGGGATGATGTTAGCATGTGTGGTCGCCCCTTGCGGCTCAATGGTGGTGATGGTAGGGATAACATTGGTAGGTGATGTTAACCCTTGCGGATCATGGTAGGTGAGCTGGTCAACCGTCATAATCTTCCCTTCATGGGGGAACATGATGAGGCAAAAGACAGTTGACACGACGGCTCACATGGCATACATGTAACTCCTTCCGAGGAGGAGGTTGTAGTCCAGTTGAATGTTGATGACTTTGATGTCAATGAGGACTGTCTTCCTGGCTAACGTGATGGGGACATGTGGGAGGATTCCTTGGGCTTTAGTGGGACGTCCATCATAATCCTGCAGATTCATGGAGGACGGTTGCAGAATTGGTGATCCAAGCTTCTGCCAAACCAAGGTAGACATGACGCACGTGGATGCCCCCTCATCCACTATGCATCGGTGCACAACCAAATTCTAGATGCACACTGGGATTTGGAAGGCGATAGTGGAGGGAATGCATGGTTCCCTGTTCTCCATGTCAAATGTGATCAGCTTGGAGTCGGAGGGGTCTTATGCCCCTAGAGAAACTAGTAAGGATTTCTTCTACATTGGGCACATTTTAAGTACCTCAAGAGTGGACATGGCAGTTAGCATTTGGGCCAAATCATCCACAATGCTATAGCTGACTGCATCTTTAGCTATGGCATTATTGGAAATTTTGTGTATGGGGGGGCGTGGGAATAGCAGTAACTAGAGAGGTAGGTTGGTTTTCTTAGACATGGATGCTGCTTATGAGTCAGCAGGTTCGGTGGTGGTACTGTACTGATTTTGTCTAGTCTGTAAGTTGACCTCTTTAGTGGTCATGGCTAGCAGGTGGTGAAGACCTATTTCAGCTATGGGAGGTGCCCCCAAAGCGTTGGGATTGGCCTGGGGAGGGGGAGTGGTTACCACTAATCCTTGGACTGGTAGTGGGTTTTGAAGCACCATGGTGGGAGGTCCTTGTGGTGCCTGGTTAGGTTGGGCTTGATTGGTAGCATTGACAACCTGCTGGACCTCGTTCTGAATGGCCTTCTTAGCTCAACCCATGAAGGGACACTCGAACATGTAATGCCCATAAACATCACAGAGTGTACATGGTTGGTTTGTGCACAACGGAGCATTGCATCTTGGTGCATTCTGTCTTGGGGGGTTTTGGGCTAGCTGGTTTACCATGGCATTGTTGGGATGGTTCGGTTGTTGACCACCTCCCTATGGTTGGTTATTGCCTTGGTTGCAGGGCTAGTTATTCCTAGCTTTTCCTTGTTGATTGTTGGGGGCAAGCTAGTTGGGACGATTTTGCTGTGCAAAAACTTGTCCCAATGGAGTGGGTGTAGCTAGGGCGGGGGCTTGAACTTGTTGTATTGGTGGTGCATAGTATATTTGTGGGGGTGGTGGTGCCACAAATGTGGGAATTTTCCCCACATACTGCTATGCTACCCAAGCCATGGCCTGAGCCTATTACGCTGGCATAGGTTGTGCATAGGAAGTTGTCGCTCTGGATTGGGACATCATTCTAGCATAGTCCGGAGCTTGGTTTTGGTAAGCAACATTAGTAGTGTTGCTTGGTTGTGGTGTGATGGCAGGTGGTGTCGATCGAGGATATGTCTGTTGGGAGATTGACACTATGATGTTGTCCGTAGCATGGAATGCCCCCGGTGTGTCGCAGTAGGAGGTAATCGGACGGGGAGCGTCTGGAATGACAGTGTACAGGTATCCAGACTGAGAGTAGATCAAGTCAAATTGTTGGGCCTTCAGTAAGGCCTCTTCTTCATATTGGGGATGTTCAGATGCGACATCCTTTGCAAGGGTGGGAGCAAAGTCTTAAGGAACAAATCCAAGAAGATCCTGTCGTCTAGTTAGATTTTCCATAAGCTACGACGTTGCCGCCACTAGTGGATATGGTCAGTTATGTGAGTGGCAGTGCTTTGACGGCAGGATAGCAGGATCTCCACCCCCTTGTCATATCTAACAGGGAGTTGCAAATACTAGAGGAACATGAAGGCTAGGGAGTTGAAGTCGGGGTACTTGGCTTGTGGCAGCTCTATGTACCATTTGGTTGCAGCACCTATAAGGGTGCGTTGGAATAGCCTCAGCTTGATGGAGTCATCTACAATGCTATTGGATGAGCACCATAGATAGAATGGCATTATGTGGTTTTGGGGACATTCCCCTGCTTTTCCTTCAAACTTCGGGATGTCTGATGGCAGCTTAGTTGGAATGGGTGGCTAGAAAGCTTGGTCGCGGATGGGGTCATTTGTTAATCTATCCAAATCAGGCAAGTTTAGCCGAGCCATGAAGGGCAGATTTTACCCCAAGTTGATGTGGGATGGGGCTGCGATGATGGTGGGATTTGCAGGTGCATAATGCATCTGCATGGCTGGGGGTGCTTGCGGTGGCACCATTGCAGATGGGCCAATGCCCCCAAGTTCTATGTTGGGGGGCAGTATGGCTGGCGGGGGAGTTTCTCCCATGTATGAGAGTAGGGACAATGTAGGTGGACGGTGCATTGCCCCCCTATGTGGCAGGAGGGGTAGTGTGTGTGGAAGGGCCACTGCCCCCATGTGTTACCACTCGTCTAGCTTGGCTGGTCACTATGGGTGGTGGAATTTGACTGATGATAGTCTGCATGACTGTGCTTGGGCCACTTACCAGGTTATGGGTGATAGGTTGTGATGTGGACATGGGTCCTCTTGCTAAGGCTAGCCCAGAAAATGGATTTGGATTTGCACTAGCCAAGAGGCTTGATTCTGCAGTATGGAGGTCTGGTTCAGACTGATATGGGTTTGAATCAGAATCAGATGTTGTGTGGCCCTCTGATGGTGTGGGAGATCACTAAGAGTAGCTTCAATGGTGTCGATTGAGTGTTCCAAATGGTGGTGGTTCTCCTCTCAGGTGTGAGGAAGATCGTGGAGGATCAATTGTGTTAGATTTATGTCTGAAACTTGGTGGGAATGATGTTTAGACCCCGGTTTCAGTGGCTTCCTATTGGCTGTAGGTGGTCACTCGGCCACCAAGACTGCTGGAAGATAGCACTTGGCTTGTTCCTCATAGGTGCTTCTACTCAATCGAAAGGGGTCGTTGCCCGTTTCGCTTGGAAATTCCTCTCAGTGGCCAGCTACTTTTGGGTTCCTGTGGTACTCCTCACAATGAGTTTCTGGGCAAAGCCCAAGTACTTCCCACAGTTGAAGCAATCAAGGGCTTATGTCCTCAAAGACTATAGAGTTGTTTTGACTTAGTGTAAATTAGTAAATTTTAAGGCTTACTCAGCGTCATGAACTGAGTTGGGTTAATTATTGGGTATGGTGTAGTTGTTTGCTTGTTTTTCTAGTATTTGGTTGCTGCAATATGGTTTATGAATTCATCATGGTAGTTGTGTATGCAAGCATAAATAGAAATTATAAACAAGTACAGTGATTAACCCTAAATGTTTGCTGGCCTAAATAGAGGTCTACCTCACAGTGACATTCCTCTTCAACCAAGAGAAGGTGTTGGGCTCTCAACACAATGGGACTAAGCCCATTCGTAGATCCTCAGGTCACCTCCCAGATGCTAGGTTGGTCAATAGGGAGGATGCTTAGTGCCATGAGAAGCCGTCCTTCTCTATCCCCTCTACCTTCCAGGTCACCCAGTTTTAATGGTTTAGGAACAATATCATGGAGTGCCTAGATCTATACGAGCTTGCCCTTCGTCATATCCCAGAATACCCCGAAGGGTGATGAGTGGGTAGAGGAGGAAGGGGAAGCAAGATCGTTGATTTTAAGTTGATTTTAGTTAGACTAGGTTAATTTTATTAATCCATAATGATTTACTTAACATTTACACATTGTTCATGAAATAAAATATAGAAAATAAAAACAAAAACTGAAATTAAAAAGCCCAAAAATGGGTCATGCACCTGTAAAAGTCTTGTTTTTGCGAATTGGATTCTGATCAAACCGTGCGGAATTACCTCAAACGGTTGAAAACCCACTTTGAAAATAGGCCCTTTTACCTCTAAATGAGGGAAGATTCACAAATGGCTCAAGGGCAGATTCTCAAATGGCTCAACTATTTGGGCAGCAAACGAGCCCGAACACAAGTGAATTTTCAGAAATTCGGTTGGGTCGTTTTTGCACAATTGAGTGATTTTCAAACCATGCATGGCCAACAGTAACTGGAAATGTGGCCAAATGGTCTTGGATTGGCATTGAGGAGGCTCAGAAATAACTATAAATTTAAATAAAGAAGAATCTAAGATGGATTTAACATGAAATTTCTGAAAAACTAGGGCAAAAATTTTAAAAACTTGAAAATAAAAAGTTTGGTCCAGGGATCCTGTGGGATCGACCTAGTATGGTTTCCAGTTCTATAGCAAGGATTTCTCCCTACTACAGGGGTAGGAATTGGCTCCCTTATGCCTATAGGGCACAAGGTTAGGTTCCTGCTAATGGTGAAAATGTAGAAAAACAAAACAGGAATAGTAGAGACAGAATAGTAAACTAATCTAAGCTAATCTAAACAAGATGAAGTAAATGGCAAGAACATTAAACTAAATCTAATGGAAGAAAGAAGAAAAGGAAGCTTTGGTGAACCCCTATGCATAAAATGGGTTAGGGTTCTGCCTCCTTAAAACCTGCAAACAAACCTAAGCTCTAATGGAGAACCATAAAAAACAATGTCAATAACAAAACCTACAAATAAAAATGAGAGTTAGAAAGTAAATAACATTAAGAAAAACTGAAATAAACCATTCGGTATACCTTCTCTTGGGTGGAAATGGGCCACCATGCCCTAGCTCAAGGGAGAACTCTCTTGGTTGGGGAGCAATGGCTCAAGGGGAATGGAGATGGAGGGAGTGTGGGTGGCTTGAGAGACAAATGTGTCTCAAGGAATCCACATGCAGCATAACAATATGCAAGTGAGAAGTGTTTTGAGAGTGACCCCCCACCCTCCTTTTATAGCTTTTCCAAGGGGTTTTAGGGTTTTAAGCCCTTGGTCATGGTTTTAGCCCCTTTTTTGGGCTTTTAGCCTCTTTTTCCCTAACTTTAGCCCATTTTAGGGTTTTAGCCCCTTTTTGAAGGCTTTAGCTCCTAGGGAGCTACTTTGGGATCCTTTTTGGGGTTTTTAGCCCTTTTTCTTCATCCTTAGGTTATTTTGGAGGTGTGGGGGTCTAATGGAAGGTTTAATGGAGTGATATGAGAGTTGTGAGATGGTGTCCTTGGGTGGTGTAGGCCATTGAGAGGTAAGTGGGGGATTTTTGGGTTAACAGGGTGGGCTTGTGATAAGACCCCCTTGTCCTTACGTACAACAATTCTCTTTACAAGAGAAAGCAAGAATTTATTTGAGTGTGAATTACAAGACACTACCATGGCTTTATATCCACATAATAGTAGAGTTACTCACTTATGCTTTGCAGATCATGAATGAACTGACCTATGATAGGATCTTCCACCTTTCAATAGAGACTGAAAGTCACCTCCCCAATTTGATGGTGAAGATGTCATTCCACCAAAGCATATATGAACCTAATGGGTTGGCTTGTGATAAGACCCCCCATCTTGCAATCCACAATCGTTAACGAAAATAATTTTCAATGTGAATATGATAAGATCCAGAGCAGACAAGGATGCCCGGGTTATAAATATATGTTGTACTACACTAATGAAACATGAGATAAGAGGAACCAATTACCTCCACAACCCAAATTACATGAATAAAGCATATATAAAGATATTGACCAGGATGAGAATGTATCAATCCAAAATCCTGCAATTAATTGGTTGTCAATTCTATGTAAAACAAATCCTAACATAGGCTGAAAAGGTTGAAACTAACAATGTACTAAAATTAGGAGTACTGCAACCTTGAGACAAACTGGTCAACCGCCATTACCAAATGTGCATAAATTATTGAAACACCTACTAATATCATGAAAAATCAATCAAAACAAAGAATACAGAAAAATGAACACACCAAACCTATATACATAACATATCAAAATGTTCATACAAAATGCTTTTTGAGCAAGGAAACATTCACTCGGTAAGTATCAATGACTCCCTCCAGTGTCTGCAACCGAATAGTGCTAGGACCAATCTTTTTTGTAACAATGAAAGGTCCTAGCCAAAGGCGTTGAAACTTGGTATATTCTTTATTGTCTGTATGTTGTTTATCCCATATCAATACCAAATCCCCTACTGAAAAGTCTCTATCAGAAGAATATTTCTCATCAAACCATATTTTAACTAACTGTTGATGTTGATACAGTTTATTTTTGTACTTTTCTCTATCTTCTTCTAGCTTGAGAAAAGTATCAATTCTCTACTGAAGCGGGGATGAATCATCTTCTTGAATAGATTAGGATATTTATAATGAGGGGATAGCAAGATTGGATGGTAGGATGGCTTCCTTGCCATAAACTAAACAGTAAGGAGAATTCCCAATGGCTACCTTCGGGGTAATTCGGTCTGCCCAAAGAGTATTGTAAAGTTGGGTATGCCAATATTTATGATGAGAGGCCACTATTTTCTTCATAAAGTTAATCAGGTTCTTGTTAGAATATTTAGTAAGCCCATTTCCATGCAGATAATAATTGGCAAAAAACTTGAGTTTGATCCCTTTTTCAAGGGCATAGTGTGTGAGATCAATGGACGTGAAATAAGATGCATTGTCAAAAACTAGATATTCGTGGGCACCAAACCTAGTGACTATTTTAATTTCCAGGAAGTGTATCACTTGGTTTGTATTGCACTGTCTGAGGGGAACTGCTTCTACCCATCTGGTAAAATAATTCATGGCTGTCAAGATGTACTTGTGTTGCAGGGAATAAACATGTTTGATAGGTCCGACAAAATCCAATTCCCATTATTGAAATGGGAATTGGATCGCTACTGGCTACAAGAGGAATATAGGTTTTCTAACTTTTCCAGCACACTTCTAACAAGGCTCACATTTCCTGACGTAGGCATGGGCATCTTTGAGAAAAGTAGGCCAGTAATATCCTATCCTTATGATCTTGTGAGTTGTCATCTCTCCTGATAAATACCCTCCCATCGGTCCTACATGAAATTGAAAAAGGATATCATCAGGTTGGTCCTTATCTAAACATATGAGAAAAACCCCATCACAGTTCTTTCTAAACAAAATACCATCAATAAATTGATATGGAGATGATTTTAACCTTAAAGCTCTACATTTTTTGGGGTCAATAGTTTCAAAGGAAAACCCATGATATAGAAAAAACTTAATATGATCATACCATTCAGATGTTGTAGTTTCAATGGTGTTAACAGAACCTGTAGGTATAGTTTCCTCCTTCTCCCACTTAATCTACTGAGTTTCCAGGTCATTCAACTAAGCGATAAGCAGACACAAACCTTGCCCTTTGACAATCTTTGTTGGTCTAATATCCAATTCATATTCTTGCAAAGTTGTCATCTAGTGAGCCCTTTTCTTACCCAGTTCTTTCTGAACAGGGACATTTTGGATGGCAGCATAAGGGACAATCACCTTAGTCCGCGACTTCAACAAGTACCTTCTATAATGATTTACTGATTTGTAGCTACCTTCTATAGGATCTGCTCCATGGGAGGATCTGCTACTGTTCCTCCCATGGGTCTGAGATGTTTTCACTCCTGCTCATGTACCTTATATAGGATCTACTCCTGTTAGTAGATCCTAGAGCTACCTTCTATAGGATCTGCTCCATGGGAGGAACAAGGTAGTTATCTTTCTCGGAGGATTTGTTTAAGTTTTTGAAATCGACATAGAGCCTGATTTCCCCATTATTCTATAGAATGGGTACCAAGTTAGCAATCCACTGCATAAGTATGACATGGAATATGATTTGTGCTATTAATAATGTATCAAGTTCTTTCTGTACGGAGGGTTCCAAGCTAGGATGCATCTTCCTCAACTTCTGCTTGTAAGGTATTACTTATGGTTTCATCAGGATATTATGATGCATGATATTGGTGTCAAAGGTTTTGAGTTCTTTGTACATCCATGCAAAGACGTCTTTGAACTCCTTGCACAACTTGATAAAATATCTCCTTTCTTCATTGGGGAAATTAACTCCAAGGTTGATGAGGCGAGGATTCTGTTCAGTGCCCAAGTTGACAAGTTCATAGTTGAGAGATGAACTCTGGGTCTTATAGTTGGTCATTTGTTTGAACTTGTCTTGTAGGTCATAAAATTTATCTAAGTTGATGACTGATTTAGGGATAATGTTGGAAAGATCAAACAAGGATTTATCATGTTCTGCTTCATCAATTTCCATACCTTGAAAGGTTTCCTGGGCTGAGAGAAAATACAATATTTGTTCATCATCGTCAAATAATTTCCAATTCGTCACATTGTATGGAATGGAAGGACTATACATCAACTCAATTTAAAAAAAAATTGGGGACAAACCCTCTGGTGGAATCAACCTAGATGCAGTATTGGCAACAAGATCAGCATCAAAATTATGTGATCTAGGGACCGAATTGATGTTGAATTCTTAAAAAGAGTTAGTAAGATCCCTTATCAACTTTTGATAGTTAATTAAATGAGGAGACAGGAAATGTATATGGTTTCTCACCTACTTCACTATGATCTCAAAATATCCAATGCATTCAATTACCTTCGCACCCATGTCAATGGCTTTCTTAAGTCCTTGGACGAGTGCTTCGTACTCAGCTACATTATTGGTGCATTCGAACTCGAGTCTACACGCAATCATAGTTTTGATCCCTTTTGGATCAACTAGGAAACAACCTACACCAGCCCCATCTTTAGACCTGGAGCCATCAAAAAATAAAGTCCATGTAATAGGGTCAATGCTAAAATTAGTATTAACATTATATAAATTGTGTACAATGGTACCAGAAAATGGTATAGAAGTAACATGGGAAATTCATGACTAGTTTTGTACATTCTCGATTGGTGAAGCATCAGCAGGAAAGTATCCAAAGAATGTGTCAAACGTAAAGTGTTCAATGTGAGAGTTGAAGTAAGAGATAGATTCATTTGAGCCATCAAGGTCAATAATTGTTTGCTTCATAAATGGTTTCCTATTGATCTTAAGTTTATTGGGTTTTCCATTGAGGGGTAGCCATAGGTGAGACTAGTCAGTGGCGAAGTAACATTTCAACTTCTCGGAACAATATCTACTTAGCCACATTCCATAAGTTTTTGGGACATCAGCAATCATGATATCTATTGTCTGATGAATCCAAGGATCAGCAGACAATCTTAACAAAACATTTCTCGGTCTTCCCACAAATTTAACTTTAGATCTGTCAAGCTAGACAATTTGAGTAGGGTAAGGTTCCCAAGTTGCATTTAATTTCTTACAGATAGAGAGAGGAATCACATGTGATGAGGCGCTTGAATCTATCATGCAATTGTGCACATTCCTGCTGAAAATCTCAAATTTAAGCATGAAAGGATGTATCCCCTTACTTCTTGGTTTCTGATTATTCGGTTTAGCATAAGATTCAAGGTTATTATTTTGATTTTCCCTTGGTTGTTTGATTATCATACTCTTAGGAATGGAATCTCTTATAGAAGGGATCTTAAGAAGATCAAATAACAAGATATTAGCTTTGAATATTTTCAAATATTCAACCAAATCGTACTCTGGTTCAGAAATGGCACTATCCTTTTGCGGGAGAGTTTAACCTTTATTGGGAACTAGTGTTGAAGGTGGTGGTTCCTGAGAGGGTTTCCCTTTCAACCTAGTTTTATGGGGATGTTGAAAATTGAAGACTGTCTTAGGTTCTTCTTCTTCAAAAAAAAAAACTTCCAGTACCGACCTATTGGTCTTATTCTTCTTGTTCTTTTGGTGGTTGTGAGTCTTGGTTCGTTCGATCATTAGAGGATTCAGGGGCATCTTGTGTTCCTGTGTCTAGACCTTTTAAAATAGATAAAATTTATTCCAAAGTGAATCCTTCACTGAGATTGGGAGGTGGTGGATTTTTGGGAGGTTGATTAGGTCTCCTGAAAGGTGGCCTTGCAAACCCCCTGTTATTAGTTTGATTTTCATTACTATATTTCTTTAAATCAACCATCTCATTGGACATTTTTTGGAGAAACTTCTTCATGTCAGACATGTTGAAAGGATCAGAGTTTGTAGCAGTAGTTTTGGGAACGTTTTCAATTTTCCTGCGGGAGGCGGATTCCTGCTCAGCTAATGTGTCAAGATTTTCTTTAAGGAAAAACATATACTTCTCTACTTGGTTGGATCCAGTGAAAGCCTCCTGTAGGGTTTCCTTGCAAGCACTTTTAACCCACATAGCTATTTGAGTCAAAATTCCCTTGATGTAATATGCCACCAACAATTCTTCAACAGGGAGAATGGTAGCGGGAATTTTGTTTTTTAGATACGAAAAACATCTAGTTGAAGTCTTTTACTCTTTCTTTTCCTTTGGTTTTCATAGACGAAAGCTCTATAACCAAATATTCTGGGATCTTGTTGTCCCCAAACTTTTTAGTAAAGAGTGTTGCGAAATCATCCCATGATGGGATAGATCCAGCTTCTAAGTCAAAATACCATGTGGAAGATCTACCTTCAAAAGTATAAGAAAATAACCTATAGACTACATCTTTTTGTATGACATTTTTGAGTCTAATTTCATGCATAAAGGTTTTAATGTGATCTTCTATGGGGATCTTATCATCAGGGTTATACTTTGGAAGCCACTTTTGGGATTCTTAGGTAATCTATGTGTTGACGGGCATAGATGACTATGCACGCAACGGGGGAGACAACCCAGACCGGGATCCTTAAAACAGGCTCCAAGCTATTTGGGATGGTTGTTCTCGACAGGTTTAAAGGCTCTGTTAGCCTGAAAGTCTAACTGTATAAAAATCTAAGAGATAGATCTAACACTACTGATTATTGATCAGATATGTATCTATGTCTATACAAATTAATAAATGTTATTAATTACAGTATTAATAAACTAAGTTAAATCAGTTTATAAAGATAGAAAATTAAATAACTATTAACAAGCTTGATTAATCACAAAGATACATTATATACATCTGTACATTAATCAACAATGAAAATAATAACCTGCATATGACATGAATATAAACATCTGTTTCAAATAGATTTTTTAACAATATAATCAACAGAAAAGAAAAACATATTATCCTAAACTACGTACTATCCTAATCAGGAGCAATGCGAAATTTAAACTGAAATAAGATCTACTAACAGGAATATCAATAATCTTGAAAAATCTTCGAAATAAATTTAGAAATCACCAAGATCATGCAATAGACGTATAAACCACGTACGTAACGATGTCAGTCACCAATTTACAACATGGCATTCATTAACAGAACGATAATCAGCATAAGTCAATAGCCAAACATAATATATTTGCACAATTTCATAAAAGATATTATGACAAACATGCATAATATAGAAAAAGAGTAACAAGACTAAGGATAGCATACACATGTGCTAAACATAAAACTGTAAACATATATATAATTTATCACCAGTTTAAAGATTGTATCTGCTGACAGGAAGCTGTCTCCAGTTACAAAAGATCAAACCGTAATCTTGTTGTCTCTTTTCCCCAAACTATCGACCCCTTAACCCACATGCTATCTCCCCTTAAATACATGTAATCTCCAAAGAGAAACAGTCCTAAAAACTAGAGATAGAAAAATCGAATCCTCTAACCAATTTCCCTTAAAAATGACAAGTAAGACATGTCATTTTTCCATATACGTAAAAACCCCAAGAAATGGTAAAGATTCGATCCATAAAAATCGAAAATCTCAACGATGAAACAACACCTGGAAGGCCTGATAGTCGATTTGTTCCGATTATGTGGGAGATCATCCAAAAGCAAACAACCATCGAAATCTGATCAAAAACAGCAACCATATCACCTGCAATGCAACACACGAAAGTAATATAATTAGCAAACATACAAAAATCGAAATAACAAAAACTACGTAATAAACAGAAATAAAACAAGCCAATACCTGTACAGAATGACCTCAAAATTGGACACCGATAGAAAATACACCCCAAAAACATTACAAATTTATAGGTGCATTGAAGACTTGGATGTTCACACCACTCGAATGACTCGGCGGCTGACCCTTAAACTGCATAAGCGCAACCTGAGCATTAAGCTCCTGTAGCTTTTCTTCGTTCTTATCATTCTCGCTTTGTAATTTAAGAACCGTTCTAATTAGCTTATTCTTATGATTTTTCAGACGCACGAGATGCTTGTCACTCAAGTCCACTTTCTCCTTTAACTTCAGATTATCGGCCTCCATCAAATTGCAATTGGCTGCTACTTCATTTACCCTTTCCTCCATCCTGCGTATTTTTTCTAAGAGACAATTCACGAACAATGGGTGCATCATGTCCCCGACTTCATGGAAAACAGGCAAACTTGTCTCTACAGACTTCTCTTTAAAAGGAAGATCAATAACAGGATCCTCTCGAGCGTCTTTATCAAACACAGGAGTATCTTTACCAATCACAGGAGGACTCTCATCAACAAGGTTCAAAACAAACTCAAGCTGAACATTATTATCATTAACAGGCAGAGGGAGATCCGTTTCCTCATCATCTATGACAACAGTCTCAACCTGAACACTGTCAGTCATGGGGGTTTTGACAGTATTACCTTTTTCCATACTCCTAGTAAATCTACCTACCAACTTGGCTTTCAGTCTGTCTCGTCCACGATTGCAAATTTTATCAATATTGTTTTGTGGCGTAATCGGTGACAAAGATGAAAATCTCCTCACGCGTTTAGAAACCAGAGGAGTATCAGCGCTTCTTACTAGAGTAGACATAGGATCATTTCAAGGTTCAGGACTCATACGACCAGGGTTGGACAAGGGTTTACGTAAAGAAGGGACTGAAACTGGACTCGGCTCTTTATGCTTGTTGCATTTCCTCAGGGTTGTCAAACTGGAAATGACAGAAAGGGGAAAAGCCATTGGACTCGACGAACTCATCCCAGGACCGATTTGACTTCTGAAGCTCCTTATCAATTAACATGCGGACTAAGACATGGTGAAAGAGACTATGACTAACATTCTTAGGACCCTTTTTAATGGCAGTAGACATCTTAAACAGACTTTGCAACAAATAATAGGGTAAGTTTAGTGGGAAACCTATAAATGCATACATGAGCCTGAGATGATAGACGTATGCTGAAGACAAGCGGCCTTCACAAGTCAGGTATCTGTGGATCAAATCCAGAACAGGGCGCCACTCCTTTTTGAAATATTTGCGAGCTACTCCACTGCGGAACGATACTTCTTGACCAGGGTTCTTTAGTAGCTGTCGCAACTCAGTAATGTCCATCCTTTTATATTTAAACCATATCTCACCGGTCAGTGACAGACTAGTGGCAACCGCCACTGATCGCTCGTCCACCCGAAAACGGAGATCACCCACTTCTGCCTGAAAATAAACCAGGGAGAGAGCAAAAACCCTTGTGACTTTGGGGTTCGAATCAGAGAATTTACTTCTAAACGGAATCCACCTAATAGCCTCAACCTTTGCTGACAGCTCAGGGTTTGAATCCAGTAAGTTCATTTCGCAAGGCTCGACCCTCACCACAGGCGCCATGACCGGCCGTGTCAAGGCACGTAACCGCACACAAAACAAATACCACAGCTCGACACAAGACAGCAAATTAGAGAACGAGCACTCCGGGTAAAGACTGAGAAATACCAAGTAATGAAACTTAACCTTGTGATAAGCAAAATAAGCCATGAACAAACGCAGACTACACCCCTGCAAGTTCGGCATAAACGAAGACATTATCGCTCAGAGAGGTAATCGATTAATGAGGAATGACGGTCGAAGACTCAAGATAACTCATGTTATCATTATTTATCTGGCATTAATGATATGAGGCCCTTCGCTGTACACGAAACAAGTGTTCCATTGACAGATAGCCAGGATGGAGGACAAGTTTGGGACTTAAACATGATGGACAGGGTTCAGTACCAGTTTCATGATAGCATATCGACTTCGCAACAGGTGGATCAGAATGGAGGCTACAGCATAAATTGATCTGACAATAAACCATAATACATATCACCCTTACCGTAGATTCGACTTACCCTTCAAAGGTGGCGGACAATACAACATAATACAAACCATCAAGTCGAAACTAGACTATGGAATATAAACCATATAAAAATCGATATGAACAGTTAATATCAACGATGGTTTGTAAACTTAGGATATGGCACGTAAAACATATGTCCTTGGATACTCTAGGATTTATCAGAGTTATAAAGACCTGACCATTCATAACCATCAATCAAATTACCAATGAAATCCATAATAATATGGAAAACCATACCAAGATCAAAATATCCCGATATCGTAACCTTATAAATAGTTATAGTAACAAAATCAAACAATAAAATCAGTTTATAATGTTTTAGATAAGATGCAAGACTAGGATGACGATAACAGGTATGGGAATCATTAATACTCATCCTTTAATTTTTTAAGTATAAATCCACCCAAAATAATAACTTCATAGTAGCGATTTCATTAATCTAATATAGTTTACAAAGGTTGTTTAAAAATATGGGATTTCACCGAATCAGTAGCTCAAGGAAGGCCACCCTTTCAGTAGCTGGTAATTCATTGGATTTTTCCCTTTAAAATTCGAACGTTTCATCAAACAAAATGGGATTTTGTTTGATGAAATATGTTTTTTAAAGGCTGTTGAGCAGGGGCACAACAAATGGCGACTTGCTGGGCGGAACAGTTATCTCTGTTCTTTGACCTGAAATCATGCGAACAAAGAAATTAAATCCTTAATATAAGCCATTATACACAGATTACTATTTTAACATCTTAAACAGATTCAAGCATTTCACAGCTCTAAAAATTTACCAGAAAATTACAGTTTCAGTCATTCATTTGATAAAGATCAGGTTTCTAACAAAAATCAGTCCTTAAAGAGTAAGACAGTAAAATGGCTTAGTCTTAAAGAATAAAATCTCAATACCACAAGCGTGGCCCTGCTGCCAGCAGGAATCCATAGCCTCGACAAGGTTGCTTCAAAACCCACAGAATGCCAGTATCCCATCTGCTAGTTATTAATATACAATTCTGGTCAGGGTGAACTGTTACCATTATTTTCTTTTAATTTTATTACTCATGAAGGCCATGGTTCAGGCTTGGTAACCAGATAGTAACCATGTCAATCACCAGTCTGCATTACAGTAAAATGAACCGGCTCATGATGAGATCTTTCATCCCTCAGGGTTTTCTGTCCAAGGGTCATTGCCCAGGCTTGGTGACCGGAGACGACAATGTTACTGAATGAAAACCTATGATCCTGAGCAGATCAGCTCGTTATGAGACCTTCTGTCCTTCATATTGTTTTTGCAAATGTTCAAGTCCATCCTTGTCCAGAACCTAATTATTGTTAATCTCAAATGAGATTATCTTAGCAGATAGGGAGGGAAATCTGATCCTCTTTACGAGAAGGGATGGCGTAAAAGATTTAAATAGATAACTTTACCAAGTACTGCCCTAATCCTTTTGGGCAAATCTTTGCCGAGACTGATAAAATGAATTAATATTAACATGGTTTAAAGTTTCTGGTAAACTCTAGAACGATGAAAACACCATTCTCTGTTCAAGAAGTAAAACAGTATGACATTTCCCAGGATAGTAATGTCTTCGTGCACGATTTACAGATCAATTGCAGAACTTGAGAGCAGTCATCAGTTTGAGGTTTGATAAATTGATCAGGATCGCAACACGCAAATAAACAGCAAATGAATAAGGGAAAATATAAACAAATCAAAAGAAAAAGAAATAAAATCCATCAAGCAAGCACACCACACCAGGTATATACAGGATAATCCCTTGAGGGGGATCAGCAAAAATATCTCTTAATCAGGTGACCATTTACTAGAAAGTTTTCAATGTCACCCTCCAATGTTTGCAACCTGAAAGTGCTAGGACCAAGTTTTTCTGTAATAATAAATGGTCCCAGCCACAGGCATTGGAACTTTGTATGTTTTCCTTTATCTTCGTGCTCCTTGTCCCATTTCAGGACTAGGTCACCTACTTCCAAATCCCGACTGACTGACTTTCTGAGATCAAACCAACGCTTCACGGTCTGCTGGTGTTTTTCAAACTTTTTCCTAGCCAACTCCCTATCTTCCTCCAGTTTATGCAAGGTATTAATTCGATGCTCCATAGCAGAACATGGTGTCTCCTGCACTGACTGGGAGAGCTGTAAAGAGGGTAAGAACAAATGAGGAGGCAAAATAGCTTCCTTTCCATATACCAAGAAAAAGGGAGAGTTTCCTATAGCAGCTTTGGGAGTCACTCTGTCAGCCCACAAGGCATTCGACAAGGCGTTATGCCAATTCCTATGATGATTTACCACCGTACGTTTCAGAATCTTAATTAAATTTTTATTATAAGATTCAGCTAACCCGTTACCCTGGGGATAATAATTAGCTGAATACTTTAATTTTATTCCCTTTTCCAATGCATACTCAGTTAATTTAACAGAAGAAAAATAAGTTGCATTGTCAAATATCAAGGATTCAGGAACACCGAATCTGGTGATAATAAAAGAATCAAGGAATGATATCACCTATTCCGAATTAACTACTCGCAAAGGGATGGCTTCAAACCATCTGGTGAAGTAGTCTATGGCTGTCAAAATGTATTTATGCTGCTGTGAAGAAGCTGGTGTGATTGGGCCAACAATATCCAGACCCCATTGCTGAAATGGGACTTCGATAATAACCGGCTGGAGGGGTAACGCTGCCTTCTTCAGTCTGCCTCCTGCTCTCTGACACTCTTGACACTTCCTAGCGAAAGCATATGCATCTTTGAACAACGTGGGCCAGTAGTAACCAGTTTTAAGTATCTTATGGGCAGTGGTTTCTCTGCTAAAGTGTCCTCCGGCTGGCCCTGCATGTAGTTGAGATAACACATTATCAACCTCATTTCTTTCTAGACAACAAAGGAGAACTCCTTCGAAATTCTTTCTAAACAAAATGTTATCAATAAGCTGATAAGGGGCAGATCTCAATCTCAAAGCTCTTTTATTACGTGGGTCTAAATGTTCAGGAGCATTCCCATGCAATAAAAAGAACTTAACATCATTATACCAAGAATCAGGAGGAGTAGAGATCAGAAAAAATTCCCTTTCAAATAAAGAAGGTTCGCTAAAGAAGTGCAGATCAGGTTCAGAACTATCCGCAGACCCAGCTGCTAGCTTGCAGAGTCCTTGTCCCCTGACAATATTTAAAGGTTTTATTTCCAGGTCGTATTCCTGAAGTGCTGTGACCCAATGTGCTCATTTTTCACCAAGATCCTTTTGCACCAAGAGATTTCTAACTGCAGAATATGGTACAATGACTTTGGTGTGGGACTTCAGCAAGTAAGGCCTGAAATGTTTGAGAGATTTGAAAACAGTGAAAGCTTGCTTGTCTACTTCTGGATAATTCAACTCTGCACCGTTCAAACCAGAACTCGTAAAAGCGATAGGAGCTTCATTATTTTCCTGGTTTTTCTGTGTTAGAACAGCCGCATATGAAGAATCAGAAGCAAACGTATACAAAATGAAAGGTTTGGAAAAATCTGGGCTAGTTAGAGTAGGAGCTTCAGCAATAGCTTTTAAGATGTCATGAAAAGATTGCTTCTCGTCAGTAGACCATTTAAAATCAGCATCTTTCTTGATCATTTTCTGAAGTGGCCTAACAATTTCCGTGAACCCAGGAATAAATCTAGAAACAAAATTTATCTTCCCAAGAAACGACTGCATAGACTTATTTGAGTGAGGCATAGAAATCTATGATATAGCACGGGTACGTTCTGGGTCAATATTGATGCCTTGTTTAGAAACAACAAAACCCAGCAACTTACCTTCTGTGACTGAAAAGATAGATTTCTTAGGATTTAGAGAAATCCCATACTTCCTGCAACGCTCAAAAACTCTCCTGAGATGAGTTAAATGATCAGTTATGTTTTTTTAAAAGACGGTAATATCATCAAGATAAATAACAACAAACTTACCGATCAGACCTCGAAAGGCGATATCCATTGCCCTCTGAAATGTTGCTCCGGAATTTATTAGACCAAATGGCATCTTCCTATATGCATAGGTTCCCCAAGGAGTCCTAAAAGTTGTTTTCAACTGGTCAGCTTTGGATACCAACACTTGGTTGTACCCTGAAAATCCATCCAGAAGTGAAAACATTTCAGATCCGGAGACCTGTTGCAAGATTTTCTCCATTGGAGGAACAGGATAATTGTCCTTATCTGAAACCTTATTCAGGTTTCAGAAATCGACACATAACTTGATATCACCATTTTTCTTTCTGATGGGGACAATATTTTCCACCCACTGTGCATGCCGAACCAGGAAAATTATTCTGGCGGCAAGGAGTTTATTCAGCTCCTTCTTGATAGCTGGTTCTAGGCTAGGATGCATTTTCCTCAATTTTTGTTGAAAAGGCTTAGCCTGTGGTTTCATAGGAATGATATGTTGCATTATATTAGGGTCAAACGTTTTCAGGTCGTCATACGTCCATGCAAATATGTCTTTGAACTCATTGAAGAGTTTAATGAAGGCTGTTTTTTCCTGGGGAGTACATGTACTACCCAGATTTACACATTGAGGGTTGTGTTCAGTACCTAGATTTACAATGTCAGATTGCATGATGGAGCTATTAGTTTTACAATTCCTTGCAGCTTTAAATTTATCCTTCAAGTCATAGAATTTCTCAAGTTTGATTACTGATCTGGGAAGAGCACTAACCTGATTGAGAGATTCCTGAATTGAGCAAGGCTTATGGATTACCACAAAATTATAAAGATCCTCATCGTGAGTCATTTCGTCAATGACCGCATCCTTAAAAGTATCCTTCAAAGTCAGAAAATCGATCAACTGCTCGTCGTTGTCGGAGACTCTCCAATTTGCTATGTTGTCAGGTATAGAAGGTCTGAAAAGCAATTCAACCGAGAAAGAATTAGTAAGCATTCTTTCGGATGGAATTAATCTTGAAGCAACATTAGCTAAAAGATCAGCTTCCTGATTTAGATAACAAGGGATGGAACTTATGTTAAATGCTTCAAATGCTAATAGTAAATTCCATACCTCTGCCTGATAATTTCTCAGGTGCCCAGCAATGCAATGTATAGTGTTATGTACCTGTCTAACAATTATCTCAGAGTCCCCTAACACTACCAAAGCTTTGGCTCCCAGGTCAATTGCTTTTTTCAGCCCTTGAATTAGAGCTTTGTATTCAGCCACGTTGTTGGTGTATTCGAATTCTAACCTGCAGGAAATGAAATATCTTTTCCCATAGGGGTCTATCAGCAAGCAACCTGCACCAGCCCCTTCTTTTGACTTAGATCCATCGAAATATAAAGACCAAAGACCATTGTTCAGATCTAAGTGTGCCGCATTTGGGGATGGAATCTCATCTGTAACTTGCAAAAAATGGCAAATTTCATATTGCTGTTCTGCACCCGTTATTGATGAAGTTTCAGCTTCAAAATCCCCAAAGAAAGATTATGCCATATAGTTTCCCATTATGGTATCGGTGAATAATACCGATTCATTCGAATCATCCAATTCGGTGACGGTATGCTTCATATAGTGTTCCCGATCAATTTTGATTTTATTCGGGCGACCATTATGAGATATCCACAAGTGTGACCAATTAGTAGCAAAATATCCCTTCAGTTTCTCAGACCAATCTCTGCTGAGAAATAGACCATATGCTTCTGGGATGTCTGCTACGATTATATCAATAATAAAATGGACTTGAGGATTCGAAGCTAACCTTATCAACACCTCTTTCAACTTACCTATTACTTTTACGTTTGAACGATCAAGCTGTACAATACTTGTATCACAAGGCACAAGGACAACATTAAGTTTTTTACATATAGAGTATGGCATAACATTCTTGGAGGCCCCTGAGTCTATCATGCAGTTGTGTACTTTACGATTGCATATTTCAAACGTAAGTAAAAAAGGTGGAGTTGAAGAATCAGATTTCTTGCCTATGGATGATGCATTGACTGAAGATTTTGTTGGGTTATCTTTAGTGTTAGCAGAGTTGTTTTGACTTGAAGGAGTTTTTCCACTTTTAGTTGGAGAGACCCCTTGCATCATTTTATTCCTAATCACTGGTAACTTAAGTAGTTCATAGATGGAGATATTGGCCCTGATTTTCTTTAAATCTTCAATCAGATCGTATTCTAAATCAAGAGAGGGTGCATATTTACTATTTGCAGGTTGAGTTTTTGTTTGTGCAGCTGAACTATTATCTGTAGCAGTTGTAGAAGGTTCCCCTAAGGGTTGATCTTTCTTGCTTCTAGTGTTATACTAATGCTGATTTACATTGACTACACCTACATCTTCATCATCAGTCAATTCTGAAGTATCCTAGAAGTGGCTGATAACTTGAGGAGGTTTATCTTCTGTGTCATTATATTCATCTTGGGTGCCTTCAGAACTCTATCCTGAAGATGGAGTTTCTTTTTTAGATGATGTTTCTAGACCTGAAACTAATAGCTTGAGGAAACTGTTAATTTCATCAACACTAATAGCTTTAGACGGTGGAGTCTGTCTGGGAGCTGTATTCGAGAATGGCCTTCTGAAAGGTTGTCTAGGTGGTTCTTTAGGAGGAGTGTTTTCAGAAGTGCCTTTCTTTAATTCAATGATTTCATTAGACAGTTTTTTAATAACTCTTTGTAGGCTATCTAGGTCTAATGAATCCTGACCTTTTTTCTCATGGTTTGTGTTCTTGGTAGGACTGTCAATCTTCTTATGAGAAGAAGATGCAGCATCTATGTCTACTCTAGGATTTGCCTTTATGGCAGACATATCTTTCTCAACCTTAATTGCTTCTTCAAAGTTTTCAGCAAGGGTAAGTTTGGCCTTTTGTCTGACAAACATTGCCATTGACACAGGCAAGGCTGAAGTGTAAAATTTAATGGTGACATCCTTAGCTGGCCTTGAAGCAGTAGGGATCCTATTTCTTAGAGTAAGGAATCGTTGGTTGAAATCCTTGACCTTTTCCTTGGTTCCATGCGAATTCTAGACAGTTCTAGCACCAAGGCAGCTGGAGTCTTGTCATCTCCAAATTTGTTCATGAAAGCGAGGTCGAATTCATTCCAACTGGTAATAGAACCAGTTGTAAGCAAAAAATACCATGTCGAAGCTTTACCCTCAAATGTGTAAGGGAAAAGTCGACAGACTACATCTTCATATTCAACATCTAGGAGCCGAATAGCTAACATAAACTTCTTGACATGATCTTCTGCTGGCTCTTTCGACTCAGGGTTCAACTTGGGTAACAACTTCTCAGAATGCCTAGGTAAAGGATGTTGATCACCTAGGACAGCCACTGCATCCTGAGCTAACCATGGCATATTAGCATTAGGGTTTGGGGCATTTACACCTGCCATGTTTCTTGGAGTTGGAGGCGGTGAAGGTGGTTTTTGAAGAATACGAGGAGGCCAATGAGGCGGTGATGGTGGTTGACCAGACCCTCCTGAAGCAGGTGGTCCTGAAGAAGAGGAAGGCTGATTGGTGCTTGTTAGAGGTTGTTGTATTTGAAGATTGGGAATGGCACCTAAAGACTGCTCTTGTTCTCCCAAATCAGGTTCAAGATGATGAGTACGAGGATGGGTAATCTGTGGAAGAGGTAATTCAGTGGGCTGCCGCCCAGTGAGATTTGAATAAGCCCTTGTTAAAATTCTACGAGATTCGTTTATGGCTTGCTCGTACTGGTCAATTTATTCAGGTAGGTGAATACCGAGAGAGTTGAACTAAGAGATCATATTTCGAAAAGAGTCACTCACTGGGGTTTCATTCACTCGTGATGAACAGTGAGAGCGTGGTTGTGTAGTTGACTGTATTTGAGGGGTGATAGGATGATTAACTTTGTTTACAGGATTGTCTACATCAGCCATTTGCCTAGGCTGGACCTCCTTCTAGTGGCATTGTTGACGGGCATAGATGACTATGCACGCAATGGGGGAGAAAACCCAGACCGGGATCCTTAAAACAGGCTCCAAGCTGTTTGGGATGGTTGTTCCCGACAGGTTTAAAGGCTCTGTTAGCCTGAAAGTCTAATTGTATAAAAATCTAAGAGATAGATCTAACACTACTGATTATTGATCAGATATGTATCTGTGTCTATAAAAATTAATAAATGTTATTAATTACAGTATTAATAAACTAAGTTAAATCAGTTTATAAAGATAGAAAATTAAATAACTATTAACAAGCTTGATTAATCACAAAGATACATTATATACATCTGTACATTAATCAACAATGAAAAGAATAACCTGCATATGACATGAATATAAACATCTGTTTCAAATAGATTTTTTAACAATATAATCAACAGAAAAGAAAAACATATTATCCTAACCTACGTACTATCCTGATCAGGAGCAATGCGAAATTTAAACTGAAATCAGATCTGCTAACAGGAATATCAATAATCTTGAAAAATCTTCAAAATAAATTTAGAAATCACCAAGATCATGCAATAGACGTATAAACCATGTACGTAACGATGTCAGTCACCAATTTACAACATGGAATTCATTAACAGAACGATAATCAGCATAAGTCAATAGCCAAACATAATATATTTGCACAATTTCATAAAAGAGATTATGACAAACATGCATAATATAGAAAAACAGTAACAAGACTAAGGATAGCATACACATGTGCTAAACATAAAACTGTAAACATATATATAATTTATCACCAGTTTAAAGATTGTATCTGCTGACAGGAAGCTGTCTCCAGTTACAAAAGATCAAACCGTAGTCTTGTTGTCTCTTTTCCCCAAACTATCGACCCCTTAACCCACATGCTATCTCCCCTTAAATACATGTAATCTCCAAAGAGAAACAGTCCTAAAAACTAGAGATAGCAAAATCGAACCCTCTAACCAATTTCCCTTAAAAATGACAAGTAAGACATGTCATTTTTCCATATACGTAAAAACGCCAAGCAATGGTAAATATTCGATCCATAAAAATCGAAAATCTCAACGATGAAACAACACCTGGAAGGCCTGATAGTCGATTTGTTCTGATTATGTGGGAGATCATCCAAAAGAAAACAACCATCGAAATCTGAGCAAGAACAGCAACCATATCGCCTGCAATGCAACACACGAAAGTGATATAATTAGCAAACATACAAAAATCGAAATAACAAAAACTACGTAATAAACAGAAATAAAACAAGCCAATACCTGTACAGAATGACGTCAAAATTGGACACCAATAGCAAATACACCCCAAAAACATTACAAATTTACAGGCGCGTTGAAGACCTGGATGTTCACACCACTCGACTGACTCAGCGACTGACCCTTAAACTGCATAAGCACAACCTGAGCATTAAGCTCCCATAGCTTTTCTTCGTTCTTATCATTCTCACTCTATAATTTGAGAACCCTTCTAATTAGCTTATTCTTATGATTTTTTAGATGCACGAGATGCTTGTCACTCAATTCCACTTTCTCCTTTAACTTCAGATTATCGGCCTCCATCAAATCGCGATTGGCTACTACTTCATTTACCCTTTCCTCCATCCTGCGTATTTTGTCTAAGAGACAATTCATGAACAATGGGTGCATCATGTCCCCGACTTCATGGAAAATAGGTGAGCTTGTCTCTACAGACTTCTCCTTAAATGGAAGATCAATAATAGGATCCTCTTGAGCGTCTTTATCAAACACAGGAGTATCTTTACCAATCACAGGAGGACTCTCATCAACAAGGTTCGAAATGAACTCAGGCTGAACATTATTATCATTAACAGGAAGAGGGAGATCCGTTTCCTCATCATCTATGACAATAGTCTCAACCTGAACACTGTCAGTCATGGGGGTTTTGACAGTATTACCTTTTGCCATACTCCTAGTAAATCTACCTACCAACTTGGATTTCGGTCTGTCTCGTCCACGATTGCAAATTTTATCAATATTGTTTTGTGGTGTAATCGGTGACAGAGATGAAAATATCCTCACGCGTTTAGAAACCAGAGGAGTATCAGTGCTTCTTACTGGAGTAGACACAAGATCATTGCAAGGTTCAGGACTCATACGGCCAGGGTTGGACAAGGGTTTATGTAAAGAAGGGACTGAAACTGGACTCGGCTCTTTATGCTTATTGCATTCCTCAGGGTTTTCAAACTGGCAATGGCAGAAAGGGGAAAAGCCATTGGACTCGATGAACTCATCCCAGGACCGATTTGACTTCTGAAGCTCCTTATCAATTAACATGCGGACTAAGACATGGTGAAAGAGACTATGACTAACATTCTTAGGACCCTTTTTAATGGCAGCAGACATCTTAAACAGACTTTGCAACAAATAATAGGGTAAGTTTAGCGGGAAACCTATAAATGCAGACATGAGCCTGAGATGATAGACGTACGCTAAAGACAAGCGGCCTTCACAAGTCAGGTATCTGTGGATCAAATCCAGAACAGGGCGCCACTCCTTTTTGAAATATTTGTGAGCTACTCCACTGCGGAACGATACTTCTTGACCAGGGTTCTTTAGTAGCTGTCGCCACTCAGTAATGTCCATCCTTTTATATTTAAACCATCTCTCACCGGTCAGTGACAGACCAGTGGCAACCCCCACTGATCGCTCGTCCACCCGAAAATGGAGATCACCCACTTCTTCCTGAAAATCAACCAGGGAGAGAGTGAAAACCCTTGTGACTTCGGGGTTTGAGTCAGAGAATTTACTTATAAATGGAATCCACCCAATAGCCTCAACCTTTGCTGACATATCAGGGTTCGAATCCAGCAAGTTCATTTCACAAGGCTCGACCCTCACCACAGGCGCCATGACCAGCCGTGTCAAGGCACGTAACCGCACACAAAACAAATACCACAGCTCGGCACAAGATAGCAAATTAGAGAATGAGCACTCCGGGTAAAGACTGAGCAAGACCAAGTAATGAAACTTAACCTTGTGATAAGCAAAATAAGCCATGAACAAACGCAGACTACACCCCTGCAAGTTCGGCATAAACAAAGACATTATCGCTCAGAGAGGTAATCGATTAATGAGGAATGACAGTCGAAGACTCCAGATAACTCATGTTTCATTATTTATCTGGCATTAATGATATGAGGCCCTTCGCTGTACATGAAACAGGTGTTCCATTGACAGATAGCCACGATGGAGGACAAGTACTGGGACTTAAACGTGATGGACAGGGTTCAGTACCAGTGTCATGATAGCATATCGACTTCACAACAGGTGGATCAGAATGGAGGCTACGGCATAAATTGATCTGACGATAAACCATAATACATATCACCCTTACCGTAGATTCGAATTACCCTTCAAAGGTGGCGGACAATACAACATAATACAAACCATCAAGTCGAAACTATACTATGGAATATAAACCATATAAAAATCGATATGAACAGTTAATATCAACGATGGTTTGTAAACTTAGGATATGGCACGTAAAACATATGTCCTTGGATACTTTAGGATTTATCGGAGTTATAAAGACCCGACCATTCATAACCATCAATCAACTTACCAATGAAATCCATAATAATATGGCAAACCATACCAAGATCAAAATATCCCGATATCGTAACCTTATAAATAGTTATAGTAACAAAATCAAACAATAGAATCAGTTTATAATGTTTTGGATAAGATGCAAGACTAGGATGACGATAACAGGTATGGGAATCATTAATACTCATCCTTTGATTTTTTAAGTATAAATCCACCCAAAATAATAACTTCATAGTAGTGATTTCGTTAATCTAATATAGTTTACAAAGGTTTTTAAAAAATATGGGATTTCACTGAATCAGAAGCTCAAGGAAGGCCACCCTTTCAGTAGCTGGTAATTCATTGGATTTGTCCCTTTAAAATTCGAACATTTCATCAAACAAAATGGGATTTTGTTTGATGAAATATGTTTTTTAAAGGCTGTTGAGCAGGGGCACAACACTATGTTGATCACCCATGACAGATATGACATCTTTATCTAACCAAGGTCTATTGGGTCGTTCGTCACCCATTGGGATGTCTTCTTCTGATGAACTGGAAGATTCTGAATCTGATGATTCGTCTGATGAGGATGAAGAAGAAGGGGGTGAAGGTTGAGGTCAACCCATTGTGATGTTGCATCAAGGATTACTTTGTTCTCAAAATAATGAGTCAATATTTAATCCAGGGGTCGATGGAGGACTGGAAGAATTGTTACGTTCTTCAGTGTTTCGGTCACCTGAATTGTGGTTATCTCAACTATTGGTCTGGGGATCATTAATCTGGAAGCACCTCAACGAACCTTTGTCAGATCCTAGAAACGTTTTCGGAATTACCTTTTAGAAATTGTTCAACTGTAATGGGCCCCAAAGTAAGTGATACAAGGACGTACCTACCCCTTGAATTTCTCTGTTCGGTAACAGGAGTAAGAGGGATGGCGGTTGAATCTTGCACCCATTGTTCAATAGATGAAGACACCTCTGTGTGACTATGAGTGATAATTGGTTCTCTTGCTGGAGGAGGATTTTTAGTATTCTATGTAGGCATGATTTAATTCTATCCCTCCTTCTAGCACCATTTGTTGAAGCCTTGAATGTGTAGGTTGCTAGAATGAGTTCCAACGCTCGCAACAGAGGGGGGAAACCTAGAATGAAAGGCTTCAAAAGGTCCTACGCAAGGAAAATTCTATCCCCATCATGTTTGGAATAGTAATCTCCCACAGATATAAAGGCCTCCGCTGGCACTTATAGTTTTGATCTAGAAAGGATTTGTTTCCCAATGAAGGAAAACTTAATTGAATGAAAGTGAATCTAACTAAGAAGGAAATCTAATCTAAGTCAATACTACTCTAATAAGGTCTCTTGTTTTTTTGTAGGTTAACATGAGGTGAATAGTAGATAAGCCTTTTATCAATTCAACATAAATGAAAAAGAGATTAATTACTTATCAATTTAAGTTACTATTAACCAATTAAAATTTACTAACAGTAAATTAAATGTTTAGTATGCTCAATATCAACCTGTAACTGAAATGTCAATTGAAAAATTAACATTAATTATGATATTTCCTATAAAACCATTTGCTAAAACAGATAAAAATTTTAATTAAAAAAATTCATTAAAACATATACACAAATCATAAGTAAAGAAAAATCAGAACTATAGATCAATGTACTTATAATTTGCAAAAAGGTTAGACAATGATGGTAAACAATATGAAGTGGAAAAATCAATACTTATCAAAGAAATTTGATCAAATAGACAGAAGAAGATTCAAGAGAACAACATAGCTGTATTATAAAATTCTGCAACAAATTACAAACACTGCATTAACCAGAGTGTCTCCAATCCCTTGAGTTGATTTTTCCTCCTCCAAATTCCCCCCATTACATGAGAAATCCACCTTTTAAATAATAATTACAAAATTGAGTAAATCCCCATGAAACTGGGATTGGAAAATCCAAATGAAACTCATATCCAAGAAATTATCGCCACCTAGTCCAAATCCTTAACAATTCATCTTTTTTTTGATAATTTGTTGGCTCGAACACTAGTTGGGCATCACACTTAAAATTTTCCATCTCATTTTTACCCAGCTTATGCCAAATGCGGACAAAAATATGGATATTTCCCTCAATAGCAAGAGGTTATATTATTAGTCGATCCACGTCTTCAATATTGATATGGTCAACGCATTAAATTTTCTCTTTAGCCTCGTCACATCTACATTCAACCTGTTCAATCATTACTTTTGGTGGATAATCATTCTCAATAAGATCCATAGTAGGGAAGTGTAGTATTTCCATAATGTTGTCCACATCATACCATGTCCTTCCACAAATAGCCTATGCTTTCTGAATTGTATCTTCAATCATTTCATTTAATTCAATCCAAGAACGCAGTACAGTCCTGAGTTTATTCAAGTGAAAGTTTCTAAGGATAGTGATATCCTTTGGTCTATCCTTCATATATCTTTTCCAGTCAAAAATATCATCATAGGCCTTAGAAGCTTGTTCTCTCTTGGCTGCATGCTCCTCAAGGGTGACGGACATTTTTCCAAATGAAACATGAGTCTCCATAATATCATCCAAAGTATTAAACAATTCAGTTAATAATTCATGGTGTTCTTAATTAATATGGATGGCCAAGTCTTTAAACTCTTGCCATGAAAACTTAGAGAACGTAGAGGAAGCTGCACTTGCAGTTGCATCTTCCCATTGTTTTTCAAGCACAGCTATCCTTTGTGTAATGGTGGCATTTGTAACATGTTCATTATGCAATTCAGCATGGAGAGAAGTATTCTTCAGCTGTAACTCTTTAAACCTGTCTTCAGATTCCCTTTCAAGATCAACAACATAATTCTTATGCTCCCTTCTGGTTCTGTCTAGATATTCTTCTATCTTGCATATCTATTCCTTTCATCTATCAAGATCCGTGTTCAGTGTGTTAATTGCATCAAGGTTTGCACCTATAAATGCACCTAAAGTTCTAGTTGTATCAACTACATCTACCTAGGGATCACCAGACTGCTAAGTCCATATTATTTGATGGGTAACATGTGCTTCCAAACCACCTTGATCTCTACTTATCTTCTTTCCTTTTCTAACCACTGCCTTGGATGACTTGCCATAGAAATAATCGCCAAGAGGGACTACATTATCTTCTTCAAAATCAGCCACTGATTCAGTAAAGGGTGAAGTCCCAGTCATGGTTGAAACCAATGAAGATGTCTGATTAATGGTGGGAGTGGATATGGACATAATGATATGAGAGGTAGGCCAAGAAAAGGAGATGTTTTGAACAATTGTAGGTTCAAAGGTTGAAGAGAGGATCACGATGGCAGTTTCAGATGATGAAATGCAAATGTTTGTGGCTGGAAGTGATAATGAGGGTACTAAAATTTGCTTAGGAATAGGTGATGATGAAAAAATGAATGAAGGTAATGGTATAAAGGTATTTCAAGGAATAGGTGATAAGGAATGGGTGTCTCAATGTGTTCACAACAAAGCAAGTATCTGGTCTCGTATCCATCAGGTACTTCAAGGAACAAATCATCTGATGATACATCATGGCATAAACCAACTCTAATGAAGCAACACTCAATAGCTTCAGATTCGATGCCCTAGGTGTGGTCATGCATTCTATCATCCTGAACCTCTTCAGGATCTCTACTGCATACTTCCCTTGTCCACACCTCCATGCCTATAATGTAGTGCATCGACACATATCAGGAGCACCACTGGTCTTCCACCTTCAACCTTGAAGCAAGGGTTGGAATCCACTTTACTCTTAGTAAATCCTAGAGTCATCGATAATCTATCCATCCTTTCATACCATGTCGAACCTCAGGATCTTCTGCAATCACTCTCTCTGTCTTCCGTACTCTATGCACTGAAACATTCTATACCGAAGTGACAAGTAGATTCCTATGCTACTAATCTTCTATGTATCCATCTAGGCTCACTGGATACCAAGGTCCTCTATCTTGAACCTTTTCAAAATTTCTTCTTGCACCCATCTATGAGCTTTTCATCCTTTATCAACCTTGTAGCAAAGGTTCAGAACTTCATCGAGCTCCTCATGTATGTGTTAACTCATGGGTGTCTTCTAAGCTCGTACAAGGCCTTCTTTCGTTTGCACACATGATTATGCCTATCATGTGTCCTCACTTGCAGTGGCTACAAATGTCTCTTCGTAGTTTATGCCTTATTTTCGTGAAGGGCCTCGTGCTACGAATCTTGCCTTGTATCCCACGATGTTTCCATCTACTGCATGATGGAACTACGAACTTTCCTTCATGTATCAATTTTGCATTCTAGACATCATTCTTCTTGAACTAATCTTCCCTTTGTTCTTGGAAGGTTCTACATCAATGATGTCACTACATTCATCATATTATTTTTATTTTGAAATGTCGTCACTTGTACTTCGGAACAAGTCTCATCCTTCTTTGCTTGTAGCCTATTATGTATGCGGTCTTTCCTACAAGTCAAATGCATTTGTATGGTTAGAAACATTTCATAAGGAATATTCATACTAGAAAATTCTTATGCATAAATATATGACCATGTAACTACTTTAGACAATACAAAATTCATCCATATCTCATGGAAACTTTTCTAGATGCCTTCCATCTCCACCAAGACAACATTGAGATTGTGCACTAATCCAATATGTCAGCAAAGAAGTTTCATTCTAGATAAGTAGCAATGGAGAGTTGTATAGCACCATGAGCTACTTACCCATCACACGCATATTAGTAGTATATTGTCATTAATGCAAACATTCTATCATACATAATACATGAACTGAATATAAACAAATTCATAACAAAACAATATCATGAAATGACAATTGAGTACTTATCTTTATTTGTTTCATGGGTAGACTCCTTCTTGAGCCTTCAGCTTCATCGTCTTCTTCATTCATAATAGCATCGTTTCTTATCCAAATGCTAAGGTGGATAAGAGGTTCTTCAAGAGTTGAGTTCTTCATATTCTTCATCACTTGAGGGATCTTCTTTGGATGGTGAGAGCTTGATCTTTAGTTGCTCCCATCTTCTTTTCTCTTATTATTAGTTGAGCTTCTTCTTGCGTGTGCTTTTCCCAGAGTCTGTTGAAAGTAATCAATTCCTTCTAGCACACATTCATTCAAATGAATGAATCCTGGGAGGCCATTCAAGGTGATTATCACCACTTCTTCATTCTTCACTTCTTCTTTTACCGCTTCAAGTTGTTCTTTTATATGAGAGACCCTTGTAAAGTATGACTATATGGTCTCTGCATTCTGGATCTTCACATTCTTCAACTGGTTTCGTAAGGTCATATTCTAATTTATGTTCTTCATTTCAAATAGCTTGATCAAGGAATCAAACATCTTCAGTGTCTTTAGGGAAGAAACTTGTGGTATAAGGTGATCCATGATTGAATCAACAATGATCTTCTTGTCCTTGGCCAAGTTCTTCTGGTGTAAGGATTTTAGCCTCATCTCCCTCTGAAACTGGAACCTCTCTACTCATGTAGGTGTCCAATTCATTTTCTTCAGAGAGATCAAATACTTCCATGCTTGGAAGTTGTCAACTTTACCAAGCTTATCATCAAGTTGATGTGATAGATCACTTTGAAATGAGAACCTCAAATGCAAATAGCAAAATATTAGATCTTACCGATTTGAGGTGTCTGTCCTGGTTCTGAAGCTGGCTGATCTAGAGTTTGTCAGAGAAACCCTAATTTTCAAAACTTAGAATTTTTTATATTTGATTAGATATAAATATAGATCTCTTCAAGTTGAGCTATCCAATGTACTCCTTTTCTGAAAACAATGGAGGGAAGCTCCTGGAACAGGAAGCCCTAGTTTTCCAATTTCTTCTGCAGAAATGTCTGTTACTATTTCTATGGTATAGATATAATTAGAACTCCTCTATGTCTGAAAATTTGCACTAATGTAGCCTCACATGTCCCTATTCCAACACCATAGTTTTAATCAGAATTTGTTTCACCAATTGGGACTTATGATCATTTTCCCAAGGTGACCTGTTACAGGACTGTTCAGAACAGAGAAGTTGTATGGATGGACACATGTCATTAATTCATCTTCTGAGTCTAAAACTTGGACCACAAAAATTATAGTCCATGCCACTTCTAGAACATCTTCAGGAATTTTCTTTGGACCTTTTTATCCCAAGATATAGCAATTCTCCCCAAGTGTCCTATTTAGGGATGAATTCTGGAAGAGGTTGGAACCCTAAATTGGAGGGATCATATCTCCTGGAATATAGTGAATCTAAGGTTTAAGTTTGGATAAAATGTAAATACGTATTGTATATTCGTCATTTTCAAGTTTCAGATCCAAATCCTTCACCAATCTCAAGATATAGCGAATGTACCAAAACTTAGCAATTTAGGTATTTAGGGTTTTTTCTAGCTCAAGGTCAAACTAGGGTTTGACTTTCTCGGAGTTTCACCCAACCAAAAATATTGATACAGGTCCCTAAAGTTCGATTTTGATGAGGAGAGCAATCCTATTCTGGGCTCACTCAAAAATTCCTCTTCTGTAGAAAACCCTAATTTCCTGCATTGAAAACTGAAAATGCTCGGAATCGAATTCCGCTTCAACAGAAAGATGCGCCCTTCAATGGAGAGTCAACCTAGCATACTTTTGCTGATGGATTGTGGAGAGAGACACAAAAAGTAAGAATCCCTAGCTTCTACAGCTATACAATGTCTTCATCTCAGGTTAGCTCTAATACCATGTTATATTTTTATCATTAATCTAGCATTATATTAGGATCTTTAACTGAGACAATAACAAGCACAACAATAAAACACAAGAGACAATGAACATAGTGTTTATCCTTGGGGAAACCATAAATGGTGAAAACCCTGCAACTTCCTCAGAGATAGAATCAGCACCAAAAGTAAAACATGAAAACATAAAGATGATCTCCACAGCTTATGTCTCTCTCTCTCACTTGAGAGAACTTCTCCTCTCTCACTCATGTGCCGCAATGAGTGAGTGTGAGTGTGTTAAATAGAGAGGCTCACTCTCTATTTATATTCTTTCATTCACTTGAAACCCACTCCAACATTTCGGCCTCACTTAACAATTACTTACTAGAGCCGACATCTCTAGGAGTGTCTAATAACCCTAGTGCCCCACAATTTTTGGGGACTTTGCCTCCTCTGACCAACAAGGAGGTTTATCCTTAACATGATGGTGGGGACTATTGCCCTGACTTACAATGACTCACCTAGGTTTGAATTCTCTAGGATATTCTAATAACCCAAGGGCCCCACAACTGTGGGGACTTTAACCCTTGACCAATAGGAGGGTTACCCACAATGACTTGACATGACTTATTACATTATAGAAACTCCTCGGAATAAACATCGGGGTATGACATGAATTAAATACATTACAGACACATCTCGGAATAAACATTAGGGTACAATACATAATATATACGGATGAATACATTCAGAAGTTACAAATATATCAACACTTAGCTTGAAGTCGCCATATTACTGAGTGATCTCCTTTACCTACGTTTAAATTTTCTGAGCAAGTTCCTAACTTCCGAGAAAATCCTGCTTTAATGGGTGCTCCACCAACTTTACATTTATTTCCTGCTTTCCCTCCTGCATATCCTACAGCACAGTGACTGATTTCACTGACAATTGAGCTCCAATTTCTTGGAACTCATCAGGCTGGTCATTGCCCTTTCGTTCTCGCTTTTAAGCCTTTCCAATTCGTTGTTGTAGCTCCTTTAGTTCTATTGATCGTGTAATCGAAACAATTGGTGGAATCTTCCTCAATGCTATCTTCAAGATTTCCAATTGGCCCTCAACTTTCTGCAATTACTTTGTCAATTGCTCTAACTATTCATCTTGAACGACACTACCCCAAAATTGTGTCGTCGGTTCAGTAATCGTTTTGGCCTCCTACTCCATTTCTTCAAATTGTGCCACTATCTCCTCAATGGCACCTATTATAAATAGATCTTGTTCTTAGTTTATATATTCTTTTTGTCCTAATTTTCAACCATTTCTTTAAAACGATTTTACATTTTATGTTGATTTTAATAATTTTGGACAATCAATAATTTTGGTTGGATTTAATGCTTTTAATGGTTGAATTATTTCATTATTTTAGTTTTAATGTTTGTCTTTTGGGATTATTAGTTAATATGTACATATTTAAGCTTTCAAAAAATTATAATAAAATTTTATTCCAAGTTTTGATTTATAATCTAACTCTCATTTTTTAGTCCTTTGTCAAATATTTTCATGAGGAGATTCCTGTAGCAGCTCTATTTTTCTTGTTTTTGTCATTGTCATTGGGAGCAGATTACGAGGAGATGAAAATGAATTCAGGAAAACCAAAATCATTTTTTGTCCACAACAGACTCATTCACAAAAACCTCTCTCATTTTTTCAACAACTATTATCATTTGAGAGATTCAAATTCATCTTTGTGGCCTATTTTCAGGATTTGAATTATTTAATAATTTCCTGTTTTAGTCACAAATTTGCAGCATGTATTCCGATCAATTGAAGAGGAATTTTGAAAAAAAAAGATATTTTTTTTGTTCATAATATACTCATTTAAAAAAACCTCTCTCAGTTTTTGCACAGGTGTCCCGGATAGAGAGATATGAAGGCGTCTTTGAGACCCAAATTTTCAGAAATTCACCAAATTTCCCCAAATCCAATTTGCTATTTTTGGGTTAATTGTCTTTAAAGATTTTGAGTTATCATGTAACCAATTGATGTAACTATTTCAAATTTTGACCTATAAGGTAGTTATGGAACTACTTTACTTTTGTAATGATAAAAGGAAGACAAACATACAGTTTTGGGATGGGATTTTTCACTCTAGGAAAGGCTTTTGGAGCTTTGATTTTTCAAGCTAGCACTTATAACTGTTATGTAAGTGGATGACTGTTATTGATTATATATAAACTGATAATCCCTTTTACCAGTCATGCTTTTTCATTTCTGATCTGGTTGATTGCTCAGTCTACAATTTCATTTCTTGTTTAAAGGTTTGTTCATGTAAATGCTTGTAGCCTGTGGGTGGAATTAGTATTTCATGTGTAATGTTTATCGCTTATTGGGATGTGTTTGATCCCCAGGTTATCCAAATTGCATGATTCAGTTCTGTATTAGCTTGTTGTTTATTTCCTCCTTGATTGATGAATTTTTCAACCAAAACCATAAAAACCTGTTTTACTTAATTTTATTTTATGAGAATGTGTTGGCTTGTTCTTTAGTAGTCTGAGAACAATTTCTGGCACTAACATCTTTGGCACCATTGTCGGGGATGAAGCTGAAGTATATCTTCCCTGGGATATCATTATTCATCTGATTTTGAGAGGTGAACAAAGTCATAAAATCTTTTAGACTACAATTTTTTCACCGGTGACTCCACGATTAAAGATTCCACTGCAAGGAGAATTTTGTTGACAGAAAAATGAAGAAGCCAAATGGAAAGACTGGGTATCATCTTGTTACTTTACTCCATGAGGTTTTGTGCTTATTCATCATTTCCTTCATGTCTTTCCCATTGCATGTCAAAAGAATTATTTTCTGTTTTGTCTATTCTGATGATCATAAACCTTCAAGTACATATCCCTCTTTGGAAGAAGAAAATTTGCATTCTTCTTGTTTTATTGATGTTGATCCTATTCCTTCATTTGAAATACATGTGCAGCATGATATACATATACCCATATCTCTTGAAGCTGATTATTTTGGTCATCTTGTAGAGAATAAAGCTAATATATTACCTTCTACCATCACTGTTGAAACTTGCGAACATCTTGTTGAACCTCATTTTCAACTCACAGATTTTTAGTCTAGACTCAGATAGAAGATATTTAAACCTCTTAGGTTGCCATCTCTCTTACATCCTTACCCTTCCTACTTTGTTGAATATCTTCCCCATTTTACTCAAAAATACCATATTATAGCAGAGAAGCATTTAGAATCTTTTCATAATTTCATTGATAATTTTGAAATCATGCATGAGGATGTTTTCATGAGGTTATTTTCGAAATCCTTTGCTGGAGATGCTGGGTTTTGGTTTCGAAATTTAAAAGCTGATTCAGTTGGATCATGGGAAGAGTTACATGATGTCTTTTTGAAGTATTAGGGTAAGAATAAATCTTATGATCAAATTCTTTCCGAATTTTATAGTTTGAAAAGAGAGAATGATGAGCCAATTACTAAATTTAATTGGAGGTTTCAAAGTTTTTATATCAGTATACCTCCAAAGATCAGACCTTCGGAAAAACTTGCTATGGTATATTATGTTATGGCTCAACATTCAGATCTTGTATTTTCCCTGTTAGAAAGGAAATCATCATCTTTAAGACAATTGTTTGAGGATGCAAAAGGAGTGGAGGAGAACATCCAAGCTAGAAAAATGCTTCGAGATCAGGCTCATGTTGAAGATATACAAGCTTATGAACATGAAGAAGAACGTAGGTATCATTCAGATTTAAGACAGTTTTCTTCATCATTTTCAGATTTTCATATGAACAAGGATATAAAAGACGCTTGTGTTGATTCTTCATATTAGTTTGCTTATTTTTTCGATGATAATATACTTTCAGTGGATTATAGTAGAAATTTCTTAGTTCCTGCTATGAGATTATCATGTTATGAAGAAGAAATTGCTACTCTTCAACCTTTTGCTATTGATATAAGAAATAAATTGTCATTCTTGACTTATGGTCACTTTCAGAATTTTATTTGTTCAAGTTTTAATCAAGGGTTTTATTTAAAGGTCAAGAAGCAGTTTGAAAAGCCCTTGGTTTCCATACTTGATCCAAAGTTTAAAAAGAACAGCAATGGAGAGGAACAGAATGCTTCACTTTATGATGAATATAATGAATACATTGAAGTTTTAAATCAGAAATTTCATGACCCTGTGGCTTCTTGGATGGAGTTGTATTTTTCAAAGGTTTCTAATGCTCCAACTTTTGGCATAATTCCTATTTCCAGTCATATGTATCAACTTCCTACAGACTCTTTATTGAATTTATCACATCTTTTGTGGGTTTTCTCAAATAGTAGCATGCATGGAATTATGATTCTCAGTAAAATGGTTTCTTGGCTTCACTGGAAGTATGATTACATTTGATTGGGTTGTTTCCTCCGATTAGAAGTAGGAGTAAATAGCAGAATAAGCTCGCTATACGAGCATGTAGATTCTTTTCAGTATGTTGGTTTGTAGCAATATTTTTTCATTTCAGAGGTATGTGTTCAGAGTTTGAGAAAGTTGCAGAGATTTGGTAAATGACTCCATCACCCAATGAATAAGGCATAAGGTCTACAGGTTCTTGAAGCCTCACAAGGAGGACCTCATCCCGCAGCAAGAGCCAGATGTTATAACTAGATCTTGTTCTTAGTTTATCTTTTCTTTTTTTCCTAATTTTCAACTGTTGGTTTAAAATGACTTTACATTTTATGTTGATTTTAATAATTTTGGACAATCAATAATTTTGGTTGGATTTAATGCTTTTAATGGTTGAATTATTTCATTATTTTAGTTTTAAGGTTTGTCTTTTGGGCTTATTAGTTAATATGTACATCTTTAAGCTTTCAAAAACTTATAATAAAATTTTATTACAAGTTTTGATTTATAATCTAACTCTCATTTTTTAGTCCTTTGTGAAATATTTTCATGATGAGATTCCTGTAGCAGCTCTGTTTTTCTTTTTTTGTCATTGTCATTGGGAGCGGAATACGAGGAGATGGAAATGAATTAAGGAAAAACAAAAAGTTGTTTTTGTCTAAAACAGACTCATTCACAAAAACCTCTCTCATTTTTGCAACAGCTATTATCATTTAAGATATTCGAATTCATCTTTGTGGCCTATTTTCAGGGTTTGAACTATTTAATAAGTTCCTGTTGTAGTCACAAATTTGCAGCACATATTCCGATCAATTGAAGAGGAATTTTGAAAAATAAATAGAGGTTGTTGTTCATAACATAATCATTTAAAACAACCTCTCTCAGTGTTTGCACAGGTGTCCCGGATCGAGAGATATGAAGGTGTCTTTGCGACCCAAATTTTCAGAAATTCACCAAATTTCCCCAAATCCGATTTGTTATTTTGGGTTAATTGTCTTTAAATATTTTGAGTTATCATGTAACTAATTGATGTAAATATTTCAAATTTCAACCTAGAAGGTAGTTATGGAACTACTTTACTTTTGTAATGATAAAAGAAAGACAAACATACAGTTTTGGGGTGGGATTTTTCACTCAAGGAGAGGCTTTTGGAGCTTTGATTTCTCAAGCTAACACTTATAAATCTTATGTAAGTGGATGACTGTTATTGATTATATATAAACTGATAAGCCCTTTTACCTATCATTCTTTTTCATTTCTGATCTGGTTGATTGCTTAGTGTACAATTTCATTTCTTGTTTAAAGGTTTATTCATGTAAATGCTTGTAGCCTATGGGTGGAATTAGTATTTCATGTGTAATGTTTATGGCTTATTGGGATGTGTTTGATCCCCATTTTATCCAACTTGCATGATTCAGTTATGTATTAGCTTTTTGTTGTTTATTTCCTCCTTGATTGATAAAGTTTTCGACCAAAACCATAAACCAAAACCCTAAAAACCTATTTTACTTAATTTTATTTTATGAGATTGTGTTGGCTTGTTCTTTAGTAGTCTGAGAACAATTTATGGCACTAACAGCACCCTTTCATTCTGCAATTCGCTATGGTGGTGTGTCTTGGTAGACCAGAGCATTCAAAATACTATTTTCCAGCTGCAACTACATGATAACATACCCAAGTCACTTTTCCTTTGCTACTGCATCCAACTCCGTAGTGCTTTCATGGATATACTGATAAGCATTCATAACAGCCTCTTCCACTTACCCGCGACTAGCAAAAATATGTGCCTTCTCAACAACAAGGAGGTCAGTTTCTTTCTTCAGTTCTATAATCTCTTCTGTAGTCTTCATATTTAGCTCCTCTTGTGCCTTCTTCAGTGTCATGATTTCCTGCGCTCTGTCCTCCATCAACGTTTCCTTTGCACGGCGCAATTCCTCTACCTCTTTCTGTAGTGCCTCCTCTTCTTCTTGCGACTACAAGTACTGGTCGATGATATCCTTCTGTCAATTGACCAACTCCTACTTAGTTATCTACTGCATGTGTACTAAGTTCTGGGTGGACAACGTATTGATATCCACTACAACGTTCTGCAGTAAGGAGTTCAAATCCTCTCGTCCAGCACCAATCATAGTCAGGGGAATATGAACATTCCTAACCTGTGCATTGGTGCTAATTGACTCATAGTCTTGAACAACTACACTCTTCAGTGATCGTTTCAAAATAGCATTATGTACAAAATCCAACTTAGTCTTTACCTCAACAAATCCCTCCTGGGAAGACTTCTTCATTTCTCTTGCTGTAGTATCCATTGCATCATTGACGGCCTTAACAAGCCATTGTAGTTGCACCTCCATTGCTGAGATTGTGTTGTTGCTTGCATCCTACTCCATTCTCCTCTTAGTCCTTATCTCCTTAAGGATGCATTGTGCCTCTAGGTCAGTCTTTGTCGATGATTCCCCTTCAGAGTCATGGTGACTCTCCTGGTCAACTCTTCATACCGGGTAGTCTGGTGCATCTGCGGGTGTTCCTGTTGATACTTCGTTGGATCTAATAGGCTCCCTCCATGTTGCAGGCTAGTCATCAATTGTCGCATCTAATTTCTCATCCGTCACCTTGTAAGACATGGGTAACCATTATTTATCTAGGTCGCAACGAGCTTGTGCATGAATGGTGTGCGGTCCAATGGAAAACGGCACGATCCTATGATATTTGGTTGCAGCCTCATTGAACAGTTGGGGAACTTTGACAGTTTCTTCCTACAACATTTCCCAGTAGACCAAAATTGGATCATGTAATCCTATTTCCTACTAGGCTCCTTGACACACCACAGGTTTTGATACCTTGCACCTTTACATACCTTAACTGCTTCAACCTCCATCCCTTGGTAATCCACTGGCTCCATCCAGGCCACTAAGGTGATGAGGATCAATATCCAGCTATATGTGAAATTTCGCTCTTTGTCCTGAATGGCTACTATGTCCTCTGTCAGTTCGTTCACCAAAAAAGCTAGTTCATTTGTACCCCTTCTGCGCATTCTTGTGCACACGCAATCACCCTTAGAGTGCACTGGATAGGGCGGTTCTTGCGGAAAATCTTGCTTGCTATGATCATGGCGCCAATACGTATCATGTGGTCGTTAATGCTATCAATCTGATACACTATGCCATCGCACTGCAATTCATACTTCAGCTTCAACCATGCAGCAAGCCTCTTATCATTATCCCTGCTTTTGAAATATTGTGATGGATCTGGCCCATCCTTTGGCAACCCCGTGATATCCAAGATCAAATCGACCATGATTGTGACTAGAATGTCAAAACACAATGTCCCTCTATGAAATAAATCTAAGAGTTGCTTGACACAGGCATTTGCTTCATTCAGCCGCCCAAAATGCAGCATGTTGATGAGCCCTAGAAACCAAGCTTTATCTAACCCCTGTGCTGGTGGCTACGGGATATGCACTATGGGACCTCCTACGACTGAGGGTAATGACTCATAAGGCTCATTTTCTACACCTTGTAATGCCAACAGGTCATGGTCATCATACTTCATCTTCATCAATGCTGGTACAATATCTGTGGTGCACACCATCCCTTTTGGTAGTGGTGGAATATTCGGCTGATACTTGTGGTTCTTGGTTAGCCATCGAGGCTACGCACCAGTTCTGGTGGGGGCGATGTAGCCTAGGATGTCCTTAATGGAGACCCTGGTTTGAACCATTGATTCTACATCACCAAAGCTAGACGGCCCCATCTAGGTGGTTGTGTCTTCTTGTGCTCTCGCAGATGTTCATGTCTGCCTTTTCATCATCGTTGGGGAGCTAGGCTTCTTCCCCCACCGCTTCTTCATCGGGATAGATGACGATCCGACCTGCATAGTGGAAATCTCTTCAACAATGGTAACTAGTTTGATTGGAGAGTCCCTCTCACTATAAACTTCTATGGTGTCTGGGGTGCTCTACATGCCACAACAATTCCCCACAAACTTGACACACCCTCTTCTTCACTCTACAACTCTCGCAAATCACTTGATAGCGTTGGAACTTAATTTCACTTAAACGATTCTTGCAACTTGACTTAGCACAATGGTGCTTTCAACCCACATTGAGCACTTTCTTATAGAATCCATTTGATCCATCCTAATCATTACCATCCACCATGGGCATCATGACCAAATCATGCATTAACAACCTGAATCCGTCGTTGATACTATCAACCCAACGGTCGGATCCGCCATCAATACATGTCACTTCAACAAGCGCTACCAGTTAACTGTATTAATTGTTCTTCATTTATTTTTTATTTGATTGCATCGCAAACCTATATTTGTTGCAACAGATGTTCCTAATTGTGCTACCGACTCCCCTACTTGTGCATCCACTTCCTCCTAGTGTGCCCTTCCTTTAGCTATTCTAGTCCTCTCTTTTTTTTCTTTTTTTTTCATTACACAGTGCCTTAGGCACTATGCGATTTTAGCCCTGTCCTATAGGGATTCAGTTGGCTACCATTCACCAGTTTTGGTAGCACCACTCCATCTAACTATTTTAGTTGAACTTCTCCCCAGAAGTAATGGAATTAACAATATATGGACCTAAATAATGCATTTGTAACTTACCTGGATGCTTCAGGAACTTGCTGTCATATATCAACACCAAATCTCCTTACTGAAACTGTTTATTCTTTATGTAGCGATCATTCCAATCCTTCTATTGATCCTTCTCGACGTGCTAATGGAAACCTGTGATAAATTTTTCCTCTTCAAGTTGTATCAACTGCTTCACACACTCCTCTAGCACTGCTTCATCATCCATGCTTATCGCAGCTGCAATGTGAAGACTGGGAACAATGTACTCCATAGAAATGACTGCCTATTGCCCATATACCAATTTCAATGGTGTTTGACCTGTCAATATTTTGCAAGTGGTGCAATATTCTCACAATATTGTTAGAATATTCAAATCCCACTCATCTTGGTTAGCGTTACATACCTTTGTAAGTGCATGCTCTAAGATTTTGTTGAACGCTTCTACAGTTCCATTTTCCTGCAGATGATATGGGGTAATTTTCTTGTGTTGTATCTGCAACTCCTCCGTCAGAGCATTTACTGTGTGGTTGATGAAACCACTACCCTAATCACTCATCAGTATCCTTAGGAATCTGAACCGTGTCACAATATTATCAAATAGGAACATTGTTGTTGTCGCAGTGGTGCAATCCACAACGAGTGCGGCCTCCTCCCACCTCTTCAAGTAGTCTATTGCTTTGATTATGTATCGCGCACTAGTTCACTTCCTAGGTGGGTTGATTGGACCTACAAAATACACATCCCATTTATCAAAAGGATGCAAGGTTACTTGCAGTACTAGTGGCATCTCATTCCACCGTGATGGTTTTCCAGTGCATTGACAAACATCGCATCTCCGCGCATAATCCGTCGAATCATTATGTAAGGTGGGCCACCAGAACCATGCACAAAGCACCTTTCTCATAGTAGCTCATCCTCCGTAGTGTCCACCAGCAACTCCCGCGTTGAATTCCTCTAAAATATCTCCTTGTTCATGGGGTAGGACACATCGCCTCAAAATATCATCTAAGCCAAGTTTGTATAATTGTCCAGCAATCAACTAGAAATCCGAGACCTTGACTACCAACTGCTTCTTCTGGCTTGTTGAGAAATATTCTAACGCGACTCCCGTCACCAAGAACTGGATTATTTTGTAATAATAACCATCTTCTACATTGAATCTGAACAACTGCACATATGGAAGTCCCTCATTAATGTTTGTTGGTTCTTTGCCTATCTCAATCCGAGACAAATGATCGGGGCCAACATTCAAGCGACCCGGCTTCACAATTATCTCAAAATCAAACTCTTGAAAGAGAAGTAGCCTACGACATATCTCCCCCCCCCCAACACGGGATTATTAACTAGGTATTTCAAAGCAGAATGGTCAGTAAATGTCTTAAAATGACCACCTAAGAGGTAATGCCTGAATTTATGCAGTGCATACACCATTTCCAAACCTTCTCTCTCTATGGTTGTATAGTTTTTCTCAACAAATGACAACTTCCGACTAGAAAAGGTGATGGGGTGATCAATATGTCCTTCACCTAGCTACGCGAGCACTACTCCTATCATAACAGATGATGCATCAACATGGACATGAAACTCCTAGTTCCAATCTGGGAACATAAGTATTGGTGTTGAATCCATCTTGGCCTTCAGTGTGTCGAAGCTTCCTTAACATTCTTGACTCCATACGAATGCAACATCTTTCTACAATATTTTCTCCATTGGGGCAGTAATCATAGCATATCCTTTGATGAATTTGTGATAATACCCAGTGTTCCCTAATTTCACCCTAAGCATATTCACATTTGTCATCGATGGCAAGCTCAGAATGAGCGCTATCTTCGTGGGGTCAACCAATAATCCTTGCTTGCACACAATGTGACCCAACAACATCCCAAATGGTGCACAAAAAATACACTTCTTAGAGTTCTTAGAGTTCAGCACAATCTAATGCTGTCGACATCTTTCTAGCATCAGTCACAGGTTTTCCAGATGATCCTTAATTAGACCATACACTATCCAATCATCCATATAAACTTTTAGTAACTTTTGAATGAAATATTTGAATGCAGTGACAATAACCCAGGAGAATATCGCAGGTGCATTCTTCAATCCAAAGGGCATCACTGTGTATTGGAAGCATCCCCATTCAATGAAAAATGTCATTTTATGTTGATCTTCCTTTGTGATTCTTATCTCGTGATAACCAGAAAATCCATCTGTAAAAGAGTACATCTCCTGACTGCCTACGCCTTCGAGTACTACATCTGTGAAAGGTGTCGAATAAAAGTCATACATACAGGCATCATTTAATTTTCTTAAATCGACAGGGATCTAAACTTCACCATTTTTCTTGTCTTAGACCACCATAGGACTGATCCATTATGATTCTTCCACTACCTCAATGATTCCAGCATCCAACATCCAATCGAGCTCAGCCTTGACTCTTTCTTTGTATCGCGGATTCAGGCGATACGACCTCTGCCTTACTAGTTTCGTATCTAGATTTAATGGAATATTCATATCTCCCAGATCACCCAGTATTCCTTTCATTTCACAGAATTTGGTTGGAAACAGATCTTGGAATCCATGTAGTATATCTGTGATTTTTTCCATGGTCTCTTCGTCCCAGTAGTCCCCAACACTTGCAAATTTTGGGTTCTCCATCCCAATATTAACTTTTCTAATCTTTGGCAACTGATTCATGGGATGAGTCAATATATCTAGTGCTGCGACATCCCTACTTCCTTCTGTTTCTGGAATATTGATATTCTACAACTCATCGTCATCCTCAGGTCTACCAAATACATTGTAACATTCCATCATTCACTGCATGTGGAAATGCGCATGTGGATCTAAAGTGCATTATGGACATTGGGATTGGCATCCGTGAAACTAAAGGTATGAGCACAAAAAACCGTCAGCTCCTCCCAAGTGGTTATTTATCTACACAACTCTGCGGATATATACCATGACCTAGGCATTTCATCCAGTGTGTGGACAAAGGCATGGATCCATTCATCCTTTGGTCACGATGCCCACAAAGTATAACATTCCATCACGTGACTACTGGGGTCATTCTTCCCATCATACTTCCCAATGTGATATAATTCTGTGTCGCCAAATCGAACTATCATCAACTGTCGGCACTATGCCCATCCATCAATCGTATTCTTATGAGTCACCCACCAGTGTGTTGGAGTAGCTTTTAATGCTTCCTCCAGTGCCAACAATCATTGCGGTTTGATACCTTCTCTTTTAACTCGAATAAGAATACGGACAGCTCAGGTAGCCCTTCGTAAATCGGTAATTCAACAACATCAATCATGACATGGCACAATGACTACATGATTAGGCCACACTTCCTGAATGACACCTCATGCATGCGGTTTTTCTAGTTTTCTAACGCATCATCAGAATCAGAAGACGCAAAGGTAGCGCTGTGCCAACCGAGTTCTCCGTCAGTATTTGGGTGGATGTAATATTTGAAAATATTGTAAGCATGATCTCATCCCCTGACAACCTCATCTTTCACTGGTTCAATATATCGTTGCCATTCGTTTGGATCCATAGGAGTGATGACTCTGATGTCTTGATTCTCAAATGTCATCATCCTCTTCTTGAAGTTAATCACTGCCATACTATCGTTGGCCCATCCAATCCCCAACAAGGTGAGATAGGAACCTTTTTGGCCTAGGAAAGGGGAATAATGAAGAAGTTCGTGCGGAAAACCAAGGAATATGCCCCATGCGGGCGATAGAAACAAAGGAATACTGCGAAGGAAGCAAAGGACTCGCGCAGGAAGAATAGAGAGGTGTGCGGCGAAGCAAAAGAAAGCGCAGAAGCATGCAAGTGATAACTCCTGAAAAGTGATAGATACAAAATCCAAATCATGGTCATTTATGGCGGTGTAAGCCTGTAGCTACACATGTACGAGAAGATATTTGTAAGTCAGGCCGATAATGCCTCGTGTCAATTCATGATCACCATAGTTGTAGCCTCTAGGGTGGCTGATGGTGACAGTTAAGCAACTGTTGGTATGTAGTCAACCCTGCAGGGTCATGTAAAATAGTATAAATAGGAGGGATGTAATAGTTAGAAGGTTGGCTTCGATTGGCTTGTGTTGGCTTTCATTGGCTCTTAGTGGCCTTAGTTGTTTCTCATCCATTGTGATTATGTTTTAGGTCAGTTTTTTGTAATAGTTTTGTCTATTTAGTGGTAATCCATGGTGGAGGATGCCACTTTTGCTGTAATGTTGTAGATATTGGAGAAGAGGAGACTCAGGAAGACTTGAGTAGCGATAGAGAGGCTATTGAGCTGTGGATCTAGCTTTTGCGCGTGCAGATCGCTAGGAGTAGATGTAGAGTAGAAGAGCAAACTATAGAACATGAGAACCATAATTCTGAGTCTTAAAGACATATCTTAATAATAGTCTGCATCCCACAGACTACAAGGTGTTGTATCATTTTCTCATGCCAGATGAAGAGCACCTTGGTGGTTTTTCCCAGTTGGGTTTCCACGTTATCTCTTGTGTCTGACTGAATGATTGATATGGTGAATTTTTATGTGAATGGTTATTGTTTGATTTCTGTACAATGTAAATGCTGCTTAAATCTCTAGTGGTATTCCATAGCAGCAGATGAATAGTTGGAGAGGCGTTACTGAAATGAACATGCATCTGTTGGCCTGTATGTTTCTCTCTTGAGTCACGACTTGAGTCGCATGTCTGATTGCTATGATTCAGCTACACTGCACAAGTTGCACCAGTTGTGAAGTGGAAAGGAAGGTTGAGTTACGTGTGATGACATGTATTTTTGCTCGGTTGCGTAAGACTGACTCCTCTGTCCAGGGATCCTGTTGCCTTCATTGAGCTCCTTGGTTGTGGGTCAAGGGACTATAATCCCTCGATAATTGTGGAAACATGGTTCCAGTGATTACCCATCTAAGAGATATCTCGAGTGAGACTGTGCCTTCTTCGCAGGAGTTGTCGACAGGGATTTCTCTGTCGAGTCGGTATCTCAGGTAGTTGTTGGATTGGTAGGATGTGCAGAACATGGGTCGCGCGAGTTAGGAAAAGTGGCCAACAAACCTTTACCATCAACAACTTCAATCACATCAAAATCGGCATAGGTCTTCATACCTTCAACATCAACGACCAGGTTCGACACACGTCCAATCGGTTGTACTTTGGCCTGATTAGCAAAGTGCAACTGCATAGGGGACCAACCCAATGTCGGCCTCCCCATTTTCTACCAGGTTTGCTTTGTCAAAATATTCACATTTGATCCCAGATCCAGAATGACTGAATATACTTCATAGTCCCCGATCTGAATGTTCATGTGCATCTCTTTGCCCGTATTTTTCTTATGTAAATATTTCACCGCGGAGTCGTTCTGCTCCTTACCCGGGAGGTACAACAAATTCTCAATCTCGGCCAGAGCATCAATATCTCTTTCCAATGATAAGAAACTCTCAAAGAATTTTTGCAAGGTACCATGTTGTTGCGATGGTCCTGCCTCCAACGAAGAATCAAAAGCAGATGGCATTTCATAGACAAGTGACTTGCTAGGATTTCTTTCAATCACATCCTGAGCTTCAAAGAATGTCTCTTTTTCAGTTGTGATATCAAACAGTGCCTTATTTTTCCCAACCAATCGAATCCACGGGTGGGGCCCATATTCTCTAGTTGTTGTACCACCACGGGTGACAATGGCAACATCAACATTTTCTGCTTTGGGCTCTGTTGAGATCGTCGCAACTACCAATCCTTGATTTTGGTTCATCGATGGATTCTAATTCATTGGTAGATTCAGATTTATTGGTGATTTCATTGATTGGTTCATATTCTAAGTCTGAAGCAAAACTTGATTCTGAGCCTGGTTTTGGAACTGATTCTGGTTTTGTAGCTAATTTTGATTCTGCAATTGGTTCTGACTCTGCAACTGAGGAACGTTCTCGGCTTGCCATCTTGCGATTAGCTATGGGAATTTCTCGATAAGATGATAAATTACGGTTCAGTATGTACATGAACACTGCAATTATAGAAAATCTCTCTGGTAATGTCCAAATACCCCACAATTGTAACACTGGACAGGTCCGTGACCTCGTCCTCCTCCTCTTCCTCAGAAGCCTCTACGAAACCCTCCTTGCTGCTGGTACTACGGTTGAGCCAGCTACTATGGTGGGGGATTTGGCTACTGCTGAACATAGTGTGCTGCTTGAACATACTGTGGTTGCGGCTAAGCCATCAACATCTAACTATACTGTGATTGAGGTGCAAATAGTGGCTGTTGTGCAAACTATGGTTGTGGATTCAATGGTATAAATTGCATCTGCAGCAGCGGTGTATAATATGGTTGAGGTTGAGAGTTTACCACCTGAGGTTGAAGCTGTGGTTTTTGTACTACGCGATGATCTTCACCCTTCACAAAGTATGATTCGTATGTCCTTTCCAGAAGAAGTTCATATGTACGACAGTCTTTATCTTCATGCCCCATAGATCGACAAAATAAACAATATAGGTTTACTGGCTTTAACACCATCTTCTACATGTAGCTACATTCTTTGTGTCGGTGCCCATAAACTTGACATATATGACACCAAGGTACATTGTCACAACTCAGTGGGTTCGAAGCCCCAGATAAAAGATAATTTTAAAAGTCAAAGCAAGTATCTTTAGTGTGTCCATCTGTGCGACAACAAGTGCACCAAAGGTCTTCATGATTCTCTTTCCCTATCTTAATGTCTTTTAACTGAAGTGTTAAGTTCACCAAATGCACCTGAATTTGGTTCACACCAGCCGCATTCTCCCCAATAGGTGAAGCTTCTAACTTCATTGTGATCTCCAGAGCCTCTCTCTGTGTCGCGATATTTTGTTGCATCAGTGGTTGTCAAATATGAGGTACCAAAGCTGCGATAAACCATTCTTTGTGTTTAATGTCACTCATATCCAAACTGGCTCTCTCCATCAGTGTCTTAAATCTTTGATCGAAGTACCAAACAGTCTCATTAAGAAATTGCTTCATCTCTTTTAACTCAATAATATACTGTGCTTCAGATTTTGGTTTCCACAATTCTTCAATCAGCCCTCTCCTGACTTCATCCAATGTTCTTGTAGGGTTCCCTGTAGGAACTTGTATAAATTTCATGTACCAATCCAGCACACAACCCCGCAGAGTAGTCGCCAATTGGCCTTTCTTAACATCGTCATCTTTGGCCTGCCTTAAAGTCCACACTACCTCACATAGAAACCAATACTGCTCGGGATTGTTAGTCCTATTTCCATGGAATAAAGGTAACTTTGTATCATCTCCCAGTATCCTGGGCCTTCCTCCTGCAGATGTTGATCTACTACTAGAATGTTGTTGGCACGTCGGGAAATTCGACGTAGAAATTGTGTTTCTTCCTGAATATGGAGTAGTGCGTACAGGCGTGGGTACGTTGTTGTTGGGGTTTTATCTTACTGTTGTTCTGGGCATAGTATGGGTCTGTTTGTTCTCTTCATCATTGTAGGTTCAATTTGTCTCGTGTGCTCTTCCTTCGCAGTCTTACGTTTCGATCGCAGCAGGACCTTCCCATGTCCTTTGCCTCTTCTCTTGTCAAAAACTTGCTCCTCCCCTCATAAAACCACTTTCTTCCTTGGCTTCCCTCATAGTCTCATCGAAACTTGCACCCATCTACCCCTTATCTTCCCCTTCGTCTCCCCCCTTTTGTCACGGTATCCACTGCCTATGCACACCAGAGTTATACTACTCGAGGTGCATCTTCATTATACCCTTTTAATTGAGAATTGTAGATACAACAAGAACCTACCTCGAGTCCATTGAAAAATTCCCTTTCTGCTTTGTTGTAGGACTTGGTAGTGTTGACTACGAATTCAGTGATATATCCCTCTAGGATACTATCCAGCCAGACCTCAACAGCCCACGATGCTTTGTTTCCAATTTCCTATAGCTCCTGGATCAATTCAGGGGTCCAAGATGTTGGCTCGCCTCCTTGGAAATTTGTCTTCTTGTAAGTGAACTGCTCCAACCACTTGAACAATATGATGGGAAACTCACAAAAAAAGTACTCATGAGGATCGTCGTGTATGTATCTTTCCAACCACTTGTATGTCATCAATCTAGGGTTTTATTTTTCTGCTTAAGCAAATTCTCATAGCTTCTGATCAAACCAATCTTGAATTTTCGGTAGTGTCGGATGCCACATATCCTCCTCTCAGTCGCAAGAAGGTCCTGGCAACAGAACCATTTGTTGGTGCAAATCCAACCAACAAAAACTAGTCGACAAGGTTTGCCACTCTGTCGATGCTCAAATCGCCGCGATCTCCCTGAGCACTAGCCCGGATAGGTTTTACCCTATCCAGCAACACTAGCGAAGCGGATGAAGTCTCACCCAAGATGTTTGAGGGAGGGCTGTCGGAACCAATTTTCTGCAGCATAAAAGAAGACTATGGGCATCGACAATTCATCAACTTATCTACCAAATCTGACTAGTTACTTAATTATCAATAGAACCATTCATCTTTGCTCTTTAAAATATCGCATAATTCATTCATAATAGAAATAACCACACTGTTGCGCAAACATATCTAATAGATAACATTACTCATAAGCAATAAACATCGAATCATAGATCCATGTCACACACATTCACCATTGGATTCACAGGAACAGAAAGACAGAAAAAGACAAAAAGATAATAGTATTTTATATCAACCTTCGTCTTCTCATATTAATTATGCGCAATCAATCACAGATCCAAAATAGAGAATGATTCAATTGAGTCTCAAAATCTCAATTCTCATTCTTTGATTTCAAAATTATGATCCTTCACATTTACAATTCTTCTTCTATTTATAGGCTTGCACCTTTACATTCATGATCCACTTGGAGGATTTTCTAACTAACTCTTAACTGATTCTACCAACTAATGACCAATATCTGCAAAATATGGTACAAAAGTACAAAAAGTGACATAAAATAGTCAAAATAGTCTATCTTCCTCCTTGCATGCCATCTTTCACTTACGTAGTGTCTTCTGATCTTGCGCAGCATCCGCGATGCTGCACAATTGAGTTACCCCAAAACCCCTGCTAACAGTGGACATGGACTTACAATCCACCGTCCAGAATATCTTTAGGATATCTACAGTCTGTTTTGTTGACTAAGGAAAATATTATCTGGATTCTGCCACACGTATGATCCCAATAATCATAACAAGAATCTCAAATACTATGATATACTTCCTTTTGTATATGAGCACCATGTATATATCCTCTTAGCATGAGGTACATCAACCAATTTTACTAGTTCATCAGGATCTAGCAAATCTGGATTCTCCCTCTCAACATGTAGATGGGAAAACCATAATATGGGTCCTCCATCCTGAAGGTATCATGCTCCTCCAGTTCTGTATTGAAGCTCTTTTGGTGCAAATGGGATATCCAAAAATATTCAAGAGTCTTCTCTTCCATAATAGTATTAGGGATTCTATTCTGGATACACACACACACACACACACACACACACACACACATATATATATATATATTGTTAGAGGCTTCTTCCCATAGAAATCTAAGAACCTCCCGATATGCTCCCAAAAGCTTCATGCTCTCTTTTGGTATCTTCCATCGAAATGACTCCACATTCAATGCTTGTCATTCTATGCTTGTAGGTCAAGGTATATGGTTTTTTTCCAACAAGCCAAATTTATAGTAATGTTAAAAACATTGCATAACCATGAAATTCATTCATATGAATACTTCACTGCATTGGAAATGGTTCACACATTTATGTACATATATTAATTAATGTTTCAGCATAATCCCATTCATACCTCATGAAAATTTATGCATCCCTATATTATTCTTTACTTAATCATAACATGTACTTCATGAGTTTTATTATTTTCCAATAAAAGAAAGATCATAACATATGCTCGATATGTTATACCATAACACAATTCCTAATTCTTGGAATTTTTATCTCTATATAAATGTAACTAAACACATTCAAAACCCTTTAGATATTATTTATAAAAGCATTTTATCATCAAAACACAAATACTTATCTTTAATTGTTTTGTGTGTGCTCCCTCTTTATCTTTGTTTCCATGCAGAGATTATTGGAGTCCCCAGGTCTTGATCTTCTTTATTTATTTTCAAATTTGAGTTCATATAGGAGGTATCGAATCTATGCATGGGACATTAGGGTCCCATGCAAAATGGAGAGAATGCTCTTCTACACTAAAGGAAATACTCCTTTTAACAGTCATCTTCTTTTCATTGGATGAGTTATTTTGAGTAGTTTCATCCTCTATAGAGATAGAAGAACGAAACCAATCTTTACCCTTTTTTTTTGCTCTCCCTTGCATAATTGACCTTCTTGTCACAATTGTAGTATATAGCCTTCGATTTTTCAAATTTTGTGTTAAACTTATTTGGAGCGAAGGGTTTCCTCACTTTCTTCATTATTTCCACGAGGGAAAGATTTTCTTCTTTGGTGCACACTAACTTGCTTTGGATTTGTTGGCCCTAGGGAAATATAGGAAGAATTCAGTTAGAATTCTACCCAAGTAAATAAAGAGTCTAGTTGCAGAGAGAAGAAGCTGCAATAGAAGAAGATGAAGGCAGAGGAGAATTTGTGACAGAAGCAACAATAGAAGAAGATGAAGGCAGAGGAGAAGCAGTGATAGAAGTAACTATGGAAGGAAGAACAAGGTAGAAGAAGCAGCTATAGAGGAAGCTACAACAAAGGAATATAGAAGCAGATAAAAGATAAAGAGCTAATACAAAAGAAGTAGTCATAGAAAAAGCTACGATGGGAGAAGGGTTCATGACAAAAAAGAACTCATGATAGAAGAGAAGTCATGACAGAAGGAAAGGATGCAATTAGATCATCAGCAACGGGAGGAACCCTGCTAGAGAAGGCGTGCAGCGGCTGAAAAGGACAGCTCAAGAGATCATGGGTACGAAGTCAGCTAGAGTCACATGTGCTGTAATGAATAAAAGAATATTTGGAGTGTGGGTTGATTGTGTTTACTGACAAGTGTAACTAGAATAGGAATGATAGTCTATTTTTTAGAATTATAATCCTCCCTTGTCCAATTTGGTCAATTATGTCTAAATTATGAGTCTTTTCAGTATTTATTTAGTCACTAACACCATTGGGTCCACATGTACCAATTAATAGAGTGTGGGGAACACTATTTGAGGCTAAATTCCACTGATTGCACTTGCATGTGTTAGTTTAGGCACCTCCTAGACCAATCCCTACAATTTAGGGGCCACTGGGAGTGCCGAAACCAACCTCCTTCAGTTGAGTTCAATTGGTGACTAGTCAAGCCTAATTAGGAGTCAGTTAAATTCAGTTACATCCAATTATATTCAGTTAGCGCCATTCATTGATTAACTGCATGTGGGAAGGCACCTTTCCTCACCTACCACATTCAGTTAGACTAGTTAACTGATTCTAACTGACTGAGGCACTAATTTAAACAAATGGAGCTAACTAGTCAGGCTTTGATAGTGATTTATACATGTCCAGTTATCCATTCAGTTAGGTTGAGTCAATCAATTCAAATTTCTCTCTCATGTATTCAAATTGATTGGTTATTAATACCAGTGTATTACGCTGGATTAATTATCCATTTTTACTTTTGATTAATGAAAGCATTTACGGCTGCAAATCATTATTGCACTATTTCATATCATATGTTGAGTAAAATTGCTTGTGTAATATTCTTGTGAGTTTTACCTTGGTTCATAGATTCTTGTGAGCTCAATTTTAATATGGTATGAGAGCCTCGGCAGGACAAGGCATTTCTCCTTCTACAAATTCCCTACTAGTTCAAAAATTTTGAGCAAAATTGCTCCCTCCAACACTGCACTAAAAGTGGTGAATCAACCACATATATCCTAAGAAAAGGATTTGTTGATCAATCTGTATTGATTGACTAAGATAGGTGTGAATAAAATTCCAAAAGTGTGTTAGGGTTAACCTTGACTTGAGATTGAGTCAAAGGTGGTTAGGTCTAGCACATGGTTTGTTATAGCCCATGGTATTGTCCCATGGTATTGCATGTGTTAACCTTGACTTGGGATTGAGTCAAAGGTGGTTAGGTCTAGCACATGGTTTGGGCACATGGTTTGTTGTAGCCCATGGTATTTTCCCATGGTATTGCATGTGATTAAGCCTTTATAAGGCTTGAGGAGGCTCCATTGTAAATCGTATTGTGTACTGTATTGTACTGGATGTGAATACTGTATGGTATTGGATGTGAGTACTGTATGATACTAGATGTGGGCATTGTATTGTGCTAGAAGAGAGACCGTGAGAGCATGAAGAGGAAGTGCAGTGGTTTTGCTGCAGGGCGTATCCCTTCATCTTTCTGGACTGAAATAAAAGGACTGGCAAATTTGTTTGTGGACGTAGCCCATCATTTGGGTGAACCACGTTATATATGTATCTCTATGTAATGTTTAATGTGTTTTTTCATCTTGTTTATTGATTTAACTGTATAATTGTTATTGCTATGTGGTCCTGCTTTTCTAACAATTGGTATCAGAGCCAAACGGTCTATTTGGTTTGTAAACTCGCAGGAAAGAAGGGTTCCTGGTTCGAGTGGGAGCAATGGTGGAAGAAGGAAAGTTTAGGGTCGATAAATTTAATGGCAAAAACTATCAGTTATGGAAGATGCAAATGGAGGACTATCTGTACCAGAAATATCTGTACCTGTCGTTGGGCGAAAAAGAAAAATAGCCAGCGGCTATGAAGGATGAAGAATGGGAGGTTCTTGACATAAAGGCAATAGGAACAATACAGCTGTTCCTGGCTTCGTCAGTGGCCTTCAATATTTCAAAATAAATAACAATAGAGGGTGTGATGAGCACATTGAGTAAGCTCTATGAAAAACCCTCAGCTTCTAACAAGGTATTTTTAATGAAGCGTTTATTTAATATGAAGATGTAGGAAAGTGGATCTGTTGCTGACCATTTAAATGAGTTTAATACACTTACCAGTCAGTTAAGTTATATAAAAGTGAACTTTGATGATGAGGTTAGGGCTCTTCTAATCTTGTGCTCATTGCCAGAAAGCTGGAATAGCTTGGTCATGGCTGTAAGTAACTCTGTCCCTAGTTCAAGCACTCTTAAGTTCGATGATGTTGTTAGTGTTATTCTTAGCAAGGAAATGCAAAGGAAAAGCACAGGTGAGACATCAGGTAATGCGTTGACCATGGAGAGCAGAGGGAGACAAAAGGAGAGAGGAAGGAGCCTAGGAAATCATGGC
>LPNX011190130.1:229519-304374 GCA_001517045.1 Pseudotsuga menziesii | reverse complement strand
GGATTTGGGTGCTGCAAAGCAAATCCTTGGTATGAGAATAACAAGAGATGGGAAAAATCACAAATTGACATTGTCTCAAGGTGAGTACATAGAAAAGGTGTTGCGGAGGTTTAGAATGCAAAACGCAAAACTAGTCAGCACACCTTTGGCAAGCCATTTCAAACTAAGAAAGCATATGTGTCCAGATACATAGGAAGAGATAGATTACATGTCCAAGATTCCCTATTCATCAGCAGTTGGGAGCTTGATGTATGCCATGGTGTGCACAAGACCAGATATTGCACATGCAGTGGGAGTTGTGAGCAGGTATATCAATAATCCAGATAAAGAGCATTGGAAAGTAGTACAGTGGATTCTCGGGTATTTGAGAGGTACCACTTCTCATGCATTATGTTTTGGAGGTTTAGACACTGTTCTATAGGGATATGTTGATGCAGATATGGCTGGTGATAAAGACAGCTGGAGGAGCACCGCAGGGTATGTGTTCACTGTAGGTGGAACAACAGTAAATTGGATTTCAAAACTGCAACAGGTTGTTGCACTTTCAACAATGGAAGCAGAGTATGTTGCTGCTACAGAGGCTAGTAAGGAGATGATTTGGTTGCAGAGGTTCATGGAAGAATTGGGTAAGAAACATGAGAATAGTAGGCTGTACAGTGACAGCCAGAGTGCCATTCATCTTGCAAAGAACTCAGTATTTCATTCAAGGACTAAACATATAGAACTCAAGTACCACTTCATAAGATCTGTTCTAGATGAAGAACTATTAAAACTAGAAAAGATTCACACTAGCCAGAATCCTGCAGACATGTTGACAAAGGGAGTAACCAAAGAGAAACTAAGTTCCTTCTTGGTTTCTGTTGGCCTTAAAGCATGAAGGTGAAAAGAATAAATTTTCCAAGTCCAAGGTCCAGCAAGTGCAGCAACGGTAGAGTTGCTGTGATTAGTCACCATGAAGGCACATAAAAATGTAATGGAGCGGTTTACATGTAAATGGGCATATGGCTATAAGACCTGGTAAGGCATGCATACCCCTGGTAACTCACCGGTAAAGTCAAGAGATAGACCTAGGTGATAGGGGGGTGTATGTAAGATTCCTCGGTAAATACTTGAGGGGAGTTGGTGATTACTCCAAGTCAAGTTTAAAGGGGGGATTGTTAGGGTTAACCTTGACTTGAGATCGAGTCAAAGGTGGTTAGGTCTAGCACATGGTTTGGGAACATGGTTTGTTGTAGCCCATGGTATTGTCCCATGGTATTGCATGTGTTAACCTTGACTCAGGATTGAGTCAAAGGTGGTTAGGTCTAGCACATGGTTTGGGCACATGGTTTGTTGTAGCCCATGGTATTGCATGTGATTAAGCCTTTATAAGGCTTGAGGAGGCTCCATTGTAAATCGTACTGTGTACTGTGTTGTACTGGATGTGAGTACTGTATGGTACTAGATGTGAGTATTGTATGGTACTGGATGTGGGCATTGTATTGTGCTGGAAGAGAGACTGTGAGAGCGTGAAGAGGAAGTGCAGTGGTTTTGCTACAGGGCGTATCCCTTCATCTTTCTGGACTGAAATAAAAGGACTGGCAAATTTGTTTGTGGACGTATCCCATCATTTGGGTGAACCACATTATATCTGTGTCTCTCTGTAATGTTTAATGTGTTTTTGCATCTTGTTTATTGATTTAATTGTATAATTGTTATTGCTCTGCGGTCCTGTTTTTCTAACAAAGTGCAGGTTGTCGACCTTACTTTGTATGTCTGTTTGTGTGATTTACAGGTTTTTCAGTCTCCTTCACTGCATTCGCTACAGAAGCATAATTTCCCTTCTGTGGATCCTCTCACTCTTTTCAACTACCATCAGTGGAAGGAGGACATTGAGATTCAACTTCACTCCAAAGGAATCTACAGAGTCATAGTGGACATGGAGGTAGATCCGATTCATTATGTTGACAAAGCAAAATACTGGAATAATATTGATGAAGTTTTTGGATTTATGTGCCTTTCGATTTCTAAGGATCTTCTCTTCCACATCACTGGATTGAAGACTCCTAAAGAAATTTGGGATAAACTTTCTTCCCTATTTTATAAGCACGATGACCTGAGGATCTATTATCTAGAGAATGATCTAATTTCTCTTCACCTAGGCAAATTCGAAACTCTGAATGATTTATTCACCAAATTCAACACCTGGTGCTCCAGTTGAAGTTATGTAAAGTTGAGAAGGAGGATGATCAAACTCATCCTTTCCATACTCTCAAAACTTGGCATAGATTACTCAGTCTTTGTATCAACCTTTCATACCGAGAAGCTCACAACACTGAATTGGAAGATGCCAAATCCCAATGCCTTCATTGAGTCTCTCACCAATGAGCATGACAAGCTGGTCCAAATGGGGATCATCATATCTTCCAAAGATAAAGCATTGGTTGTTGGAGGACCCAAAGCTACGAATGGTAAGGTGAAGCAAAAGAATGAGCCTCCTATGGAGAAGGAGAAGTCAGATGAGCCCTCAGGTTCAAGGAGAAGAAAGAAGAATGGAAAAGGAAATGTCCTTTGTTCTTACTATGGAAGGTGCTTTGATCCGGTGGATTATTCCTCTTTAAAGATCCAATATGGTACAATGGTTCAGAAACGACGGTTGAAAAAAAACAGATAGAGAAAACACCAAGATCGGAGGTCGGAAGAGATCTCCTTCCACAACATCGGAGGTCGAAAGAGAATATTCTTCTGCAATGGTGGGCGGCCAAACTATTAGTCTATCCGCGGGGATAACTGGACACAAAAAATATAAGGATTGGCGGTCGAAAGCATTTCCCCTTCCACAATGTCGGGGCTTATAAGCTTTTCTCCTTCCGCAACGTCGGGGCTTACAAGCTTTTCCCCTTTTGCAACGTCAAGGTTTACAAGCTTTTCCCCTTCCGCAACGTCGAGGATTACAAGCTTTTCCCCTTCCGTAACGTCGGAGCTCACAAGACTTCTCCCTTCTACAACAGTGGAAACTTAAAGACGTTCAGAACGGATCGGAAGTCGGAGTGATAAAAGAGCCGCAACTGCGGAAACCAAAGTAACATATGCTTCGACTCAAAAACCAAATGACCACCAATTGAGACCATCGGAGCCCGTTGCTTATCCTCTTCCGCAACGGTGGAAGAACGGATGACTAGAACTTCCAGAAGTTTAGTTCACGTATGGTTCCGAAGGTCAGATCCTTGGCATGGTAGGTGGAACATCACGATGTGGCAAGATTTCATAATGTGTACAGCTTATTTGTAACAGTTTGGAAAACCTTTTCTTGGCAGTTATGCCACAGTTGGGATAACATTGAAAGGCATATGAACAAGCTGAGGCAATGGTTTCAGGATGTGAACAGTTGTATTTCTTTGAACGTTTTGGCTCATTTGTAATGGCAAAGATGAGTAATAAAGGAGAGGAACCAGGGATGGTTCCGGGGGGAACGATTAGAGGAGGTTTTTGGAGAGAAGTAGGTTAACGTTTCTCTTTTATGAGAAGCTTGGAGAGAGCCTTTTGCTGTGAAGACTATCCATATGTTGTTCCTTTTGAAGTCAACTATTCTCAGTTATACTTGGCTTCTTTTGTCTGTTGAAGTCCAGTTTTGTAACTTTCAGAGAGGAGGTCTTGAAGACTTTAATGTTAATGTCCAGTTGCTGTGATTGTAAAGAGTTGACTGTCTTCTCTGTTTTATTTTGCTTTAAATCCAATTTGTATTATTCCAGAGAAGAGATCTTGTAGAATTTTGTCCATACTGCTGAAATTGATTTGCAGAGTCTAGAACCATTTGTACCATTTTAAAACCTTTAATTGGATCGATTCCCATTGGAGAGGGACCCAGAGACGTAGCCCAGTGGAGGGGGTGAACTCCGTTATCAACTTCTATTGGTGACTCTGTTTCTGTGTTTTTCTTCCTATATCTATCTATCAGTGTTGTGGTTTTTCCTTTCATTTCTGTCTGAGCATTTAATTTTTGTTAATGTTGTTCCTTTAATTAACCTGTTGCACGCATTATTTTACAACAAACTTTTAATGCACTCAAGTTGAGGTCCTACGGATCATGCTTTCATATAGAAAGCTCCTGTATGAGAAGAAAAATTGATGAAATAGCTCTTCTTCTAGAGAAAAATAGCATCACTGTACCTGTCGGTGCAAGGAAGCCTAACCATAGAGAAGAAACCAAAGAACATGATGAGATATTCCATGCACTGAAGGCTAGATGTTCAAAAACACATGCCTTCCTCATTGATTCAGAACCTTCCAATCATATGGTTGCATCCAGAGAATCGTTCTCTTCTTTACAGTCTACTGATGGCCCTAACATTCACATGGGTGATGACAGTCAAATTCTATCCAAAGGGAAGGGTTCCATCAAGTTTGAACATGGAAATTTCAAAGATGTGTTATAGCTGATTTCACCACTCGAGGTGAATCACACTTGGTATGGCCTTCCCCTGTCCTGCTGTAGACTCCTTAGACCCCATGGACCATTTTTTGTCCTTTGATGTTTCCTTGACCATCCCTAAAAACATGTGAAAAATGATACACGTGAAGTTTAAAACTATAAGCGCGTATATACGTGGGTTTTACCACTAAAACCGCGTACATAGGGATGTGTACAAAATCCAAATCCTTTTGGATTTTTCCTTGACATGGATCCGACTCACTTGACTCCTGGACTTCCCTATGCCTTGAGATTGCTTAGATTCAACCTTTCATTACCCCTTTGAAAAGCTATATAAGGAACCCCTTGGTACATTGAAGGCATATGAGAGAATTGAGAGCAAAGAAATTATAGTCCATTGTTGTCAGAACTTATGTTTGAGTCTACATCCCTTTGTCCCTTAGAGCACTAGTGTGTTCTTCCCAAGCTTTCCTTTTTCTTGTGAGCTTGCTATCAAGAGATGGAGGATTGAAGTGGTGGAGGCCCAAGTGGGGGATTCAGTTTCTCCAGTTCACAGACGTGCCATCAGAGGTTGTATCTTGTAATCTCTGATTTATATTAATAGAAATATCTTTTCCTGTCCAATAATGTGTGTTTGAATGAATATTTTATCCATTGGATTATGTCAAATGCTTATACATTATTGATTATATATGCTAGAATAGATCTAACACCATGATATATAGAATGCTTGTATTGTTTACTTGTTGTTGAGGAATTAATCTATCAATTCAAGCTGAAGTTGGAAAGCTCAATGGGGATCTACTTCAACCATCCAGAATAAGGTACGAGGTCTGATCCTTTAGTGTTAGACATTTCATTTCTATTGCATATTGGAAAGTATTGATTTCTGGAGTCAAGTTGTCTGTTTTGGTACCCCAAGCCATAGGAATTTCTCTCCGTAACAGAATTGGCGACTCCGCTGGGGAGTTCCTAGTAGTTGTCCCTTGGAGGTTGTTTTATCGACATTCAATGAATTTGAATTGCTCTCTCTCTCTTGTTTCTGTGTCGGGTCTGGGGGCATGTATGCCTGGTAGTGTCTGATCGGTGTGAAGTTTGTCTCAGCTTGTCTGTTTGCCTTGATTTTATGCACCTTTCTTCCTGTACGCGAGTTTTTAACTCACAATCGCGTATACACACGGGTTTCTCTGCTCTTTCCGCATATACATGCGGGTTTACTGTGAACAGTCATGTATACCCTTAGTTTTTCCTTTTTGTGGAAGTTAAATGGTTGTTGGGTGAATTTTGATGTTTTCTGAGTCTCCTTTGGCACTACCTGAGTCTGTTTATACCTCTGTTTCTGACCAGAAACGTTTTTTTTAGGCTAAATTTTTTTTTAAGAAGGTTCTTGTCATGGCATTTTCGATTTTTTATTTGATATTAGTGCATTAGAGTTATTTTAACTTAGTTCTTTGCTCGAGTGTTGTTTGTGTGTGTGCTTGCAGAGTCTAGGGGTCATAGAATCATTCTTTTTCTTTTGTACATCTCATTTTACTTCAAAAAATCCAAAAGCATTTGCTTATAATCATGCATTGCATTTTGCATTTTTACATTGTACTTGCACTAGATTTGCTTTGGAGTACTAGTTAGGACTTCATATAGGAAATATTGCATTCATCATTTGAAGAAAAATTGTGCATTTCACGTAGTAGCATACCCTGTTTTCATGGACACAATGCATTTGCATTGATTGTTAGGTGTGCATTTTACTTCATGTTGCATCATAACACCATTAGTTGCACGGTCATATCCCTATTTTGAGTAACAAAGCCAATTAAAATGAATTACACTCTTTTCTTTTTTAGGATGCACCAACAAGCTTAGGTTTCAGGGTCTTGGAATAGTTCATTGTAAGTAAATTCTCCAAGACCATTAAACAAAAACATGTATGTGTCTGTCCAGGTGAGTGTGTGAAATCCTTGGTATAAACAGTGTTTCTCAGGATCCTCCTCTCAAAAGGGAGTTAAGCACGAGGCAGTGTGAGTGGTTATTGATTGGGATGACCCTTAGTCATAACTGAGTAGCACCGAAGATATTTCTAGGATTGTATTCATATCTGGGGGCTCTTTCAAGAGTTTCGGTCTTTGCTACCCTACCCATACAATCAATCCTGCCTGCGACTGTCTGCCTGAGCATTGATTATATTGAGGTGACCTTAGTGGCCTTACCGAGGATATCGAGGGGGTACTTTGCATGGGTTATTCTGCGGGTGTCCCGACCTGGTTGGGGTCGGACAGCACAGTCGCTTTACGCGTTGAAGCTGAGGGCCACAATAATTGGTTACGTACCTCCGCTTGTTGTGTATGGGAGTCTCAAGACTCTCCTAGGCGAGACATACCTGCTTCATTCGGGAGCTCATTTATCCAGCCCTTGTTTGCTTGCATTTAGCTTTAGATTTTATTAGTGATTCTCTGTGCATGATAGTTGGCCTAGGGTTTATGTAAATAGAGAGTCTTTTCTATTTTTTTTGAGTCATTGTGGATTCGGGTACGTATCCTCGCCGTTCTCGTCGTTTAGCAATAATTTCGCCTTCTACTTCTCCTCCTCCTTTGGGAGAGAGACCTAGACAGTCCAGGCAGACTATTTTGCACATTGATTCACACACCATTGGAGACCATTTAGAAGGTATTCCTGAACCACCTTCTCCCATTCGTGTAGACGATGGGGAGTTTACTCCTACTTGTGATCCTTCACCCAACTTGGCTGAGTTAGGTCCTGTCATTTCTGAGATAGGAACCATGCATGATAGGCCTACTCACTCTAGGGTTGATTCCCCATTAACGCATTACCAGTATGGAATGCTGGAGGACACCGAGACTCATTTTGAACCCGCTAGCACTAGCTATGGTAGTTATGGTATGGTTGGTTTCCCTACACATGATTTGGCATTTCATGTCGAATCCGACTTCGAGCCTAACACTATCCCTGGGGGCACTCTCATTCCTTACCATGCAGAGAGGTTTGGGAGCACTAGTCACATTGCACCTTCCATCCCGGTGGTGGAAGTTACATCACATATCCCTCCTAGGTATAGGTTTAGCTATCCAATTAGGATACCAGATCCGAGACAAGTGATGATAGGTAGTAGCACGTACATTATTACTCATATTCCTTTGTCCTCAGTCCCTAGTTCTTCAAATGTTCATCCTCCACCTTATTCGTGTGGTCCTTCAAACCGGAAAATGGCTACGAGTCAGGTCCATACTGCAGTTACTAGACCGATTGTGTCTCAGGTTTACATACTGCCCGTTGCTTCGGGAGGTTATGTTCATACTTCTAGAGGTCATGTTACTACTTCTGGGGCATATATCCCTACTTCTGGTATGTATATTCCTACTTCTGGAGCGTATCTTCCTACCTACAGAGTGTCTCATGGGGCATCGCATGTGATGACTTATGGACCCTATTATGGGACGCAGTATGGACAAGGTTCTTCACCTTATGGGGGTGGGTATCAACAACCTACTTACTCTCCTAATTATGGCTATGTAGCTCCTACTAGTCAAGGTCCACCACACTATGGTGCATCCACGCCACCCTATACGGGTCATACGGGAGGAGGACACTATGGCCAAGGCCGTGGTGGCAATCAAACCTATATGAATCAGGGAGCGACCTATCGACCCCATCATCCTAGGCTCCCTTTCCTCATGATGCTCAATCTTCCTAACTTGTCGATATTAACGAATGATCCTATAGCTCATGACCCAGCTTGGCTGGATGTCCCTACCAAGCTTCCTTCGGACATACCTAAGTTCGAGGGCAAACCGGGAGAGGATCCGAGCGAACACGTTACTACATTTAACCTATGGTGCTCTTCAAATTCCTTACATCAGGACTCAATCCATTTGAGACTATTTCAACGCACCCTTACAGGGCCTGCCGTGAAATGGCATATAGAGTTACCTAGGGGAGCTTTCGCTTTGTTCAATGACCTTGCGATGACTTTTATTAATCACTTCCAGCTACCACTGCATTATGACGTTGGTACTGAACTCTTTTCGACATTTCGGCAAGATAAAGCCACACATATCTCTGATCATATTCAAGAGTGGCGTAGATGGAAGAGGTTAATTAAAGCCTTTATACTGCCGGAATTCCTCCTTGAGTGGTTCCTCAAGTTGTTATTGCCGTATATAGCGAAGGATGTTTCCACATCCGGAGTGCAGAATGAGGAACAAGGGATTTTTAGGGCACAGGAACTAGACTTGATCTATGCTCAGTCTGGTTTGTTATATGAGATTATTCCCAATGCTCCGCGTTCCAGTTTTGACCCCAAAGTCAAACCTAGACCACATGTCGATGGCATTGTGGGTTGTGCAAGTGCGAAACCTGCGGATTTGATTGCAAAACAAGTTAGTCAATTGTTGATCAACCAATTTTATTTGGGACAAGATACGGCTTCATCTCAACCCGCCCAAATGACGAGTGTACTTTCTGTGCAATCGTCGGACCAGAAGGGTAACCAGCAGCCCGAACGGAATAGAAAAAAGGGTAAAAATAATTCTAAGGGTGAGAATAAGAATGAGAATGCTAATAGTAATGACAAGAACAGTTGAAATGCTGGGGGGGACAATAAAGATAAATGTAAGGTTAATTTCCCTTGCAAGTTATGTAAGGACGATCACCTCACTTACTTGTGCCCTCGTATTGAGGAAGCTTCGAGATTCTTGGCACAGGGCCCAGCTATGCTAACTAACCCTTTACCACATAATCAAAATATGAACTTGAAGTCCCATGACCAGTTTGGTGATGATCATGATCCGCCAGAGGGTAGTGGTCATGGGTGCATTAACATGTTCCGTGCTGCAAAGGTTGTGACCTGTGCGAAATATTATGGTTCGTCACAACCCAGCCCAGGCAAAGAGCCTGATCCACCAAGGTCCCCTTTACATATTGAGAAACCTATGGATAAAATTGAGACTACACCTCGCATTCCTAAGGGATTCCTTAAGCGTTCAGGGCATAATCCAAATGCCTAAGCCGCCCAGAACTATTCAGTTGTCGAGGATTTGGGCCACACTCCTTGTGCGATGTCTGCATTGGAATTGCTTCAGAGTTGTCCGTCGCAAAGGAAGGTGTTGCTTTCTGCCCTTGGTTTGAATGATGATGATTCTTCCTCCGTGATCAAATTTGAAACCACAGGACTTCAACCTCGCTTGCCCTACTATGTGTCTCTTTTGATTCACGTAGAATGTCTTAATATGATCGTCAAACGCATTGTGATTGACGAGGGCGCTGCTGCTTCTGTGATGTCTTTATCCTATCGAAAGGGTCTGGGTTCTCCTGAGCTGTCTAAATCAGCGACCATGTTAACTGCGTTCGATGGGAGATATTTTAGGCCACACGGCATCCTTCCTTGTTTTAAAGTCTGTTTGGGAGGGAAGATCGTTGCGATAGAGGTCGAGGTGGTTGATGCGCCCCTTGACTACAATCTCTTGCTGGGTAGGAACTAGATGTACAGTATGCAAGCCGTTGCTTCTTCCTTGTTATGCGTTGTATGCTTTCCACATAATGGGAAGATCATAACAATTGATCAAACGACATTCAAGAATCCGTCCGCTACCGCATCTTCGGGAGCTTCGATCCCGATCGTTGAGCACTCTCATCCAGCAACTAGGAGTGTGGGTGTAGGCATGTATCCATCCCTCATGGGAAGCTTTAGTTGTCCTGCACTGATCCTGATGATAGGATCTAGTTTTGATAAGGGTTCGACATCTACGAGATTGGTGTCTTTCCGCATGAGTCATATGGAAGATCCTTGGATTCTTCCTACACCGAGTACTTCGAATGAGCCTGTCGTGATGGACGTGCCGTTGCCTGCAGCTATGATAGCTTATCAAGCTAATCTCAAGTGTGTTGCAGAGCCTACCTCTTCACGGACAGAAGAGGAGGACCCTTATGTGCTGCTGGCATGGGAAGCACAGTCTTCTCTTGCCTTGATACAATTTTCCCTTCACATGAAGCAATTATTGAGGCTATGTCGGGAGTTGAGCCACCATGGGAGAACTCCATCATAAATCGTACTAATTTCTTCTAGAGCTTGACCACTTGGAGCGTGAGGATTTTAGGGTGGTTCTTAGTCAGAGAGTTGGTAGTCCTATGGTTCCATTAAGCTTTCCTGGTCTGATGGCTGATGGAAACATGGCGAACATATCTTCAACGATTCCTATCAACATCTCTCGCAATCCTGGCACGATGGAGAATGTCTATATTGGGGTGGAATTTTCCCATGCTGAGATTCTAGAATACACCGAGCTATATAAGGAATTCTGTGATATTTTTGCTTGGTATTACGACGAGATGCCAGGTATTGACCCTCATATTGTCGAGCATGAGATTAAGACTTACCCCAATGCTAAGCCTATTTGACAACGTTTATGTGCGGTGAATCCTAGGAAAGCACCCGCGATTAAGGTAGAGATAGAGAAGCTGTTGAAAGCCGGTTTCATCTATCACGTTCCCTTGACGGATTGGGTTTCAAACCCCATTCCAATGGATAAGAAGCAGGGAGTGATCCGCATATGTACTGATTTCTGTGATTTGAATTGTGCCTGTCCTAAGGACAATTTCCCCACACCATTTATTGGTCATATTTTGGATGAGTGTGTAGGTAGCGAGGTGTTCTCCTTCATGGATGGATTTTTTGGATATAATCAGATACAGATTAAACCTGAGGACCAACATAAGACTGTATTTATTTGTCCTTGGGGAATGTTTGCATATCAAAAAATGCCTTTTGGCCTTAAAAATGCCAGAGCTACATTTCAGCGGGCAATGACCTTAATCTTCCATGATCTCAAGTCAATTATCGAAGTATTTTTGGATGACCTTGCTACTCATTCTCGCATGAGAATGTGTCATCCCTATCACCTGATATTAGTATTCGAAAGATGCCAGCACTATTCGGTTAGATTAAATCCTCATAACTGCATCTTTTGTGTGAAGTTAGGGCGTTTGTTAGGACTCATCATTTCTAAAGAGGGTATAACATTCGACCCTTTGAAGGTTGAGGCAATACTTCAGTTGTCTCCCCTGAAGAATATTCATCATCTTCAGTGTTTGCAAAGCATGGAAAACTTCTTACAGAAATTTGTTGTCAACTTTGCCAATTTGACTAGAGGCTTCATGCATCTCTTGAAGAAGGACACCCCCTTTTATTAGGATGAGCGAGCCTAAGAGTCCTTCAATGCACTCAAGTGAGCCCTAGCATCGGCCCCAGTGATTATGTCCCCGGACTATCGCCATGATTTTCTATTATATGTGGCTGCGTCATTAGAGACGACTGGTATGGTTTTGGTTCAAGAGGATGAGGAGCTCCAAGAGCATGTCATATATTATTTGAGCCGGAACCTTATTGACATAGAGATTCGTTATTCTCATGTCGAGAAGCTTGCTTTAGCTACCGTACATGCGGTTTAGTGGTTGAGACATTATATTCTCCTTCGCCAGACCTTGGTTGTAGCCCATGTCAATCTGTTTCAATTCATCCTCACCCGAAGGATGATTGCGGGGAAATATAATAAATGGATTGTCATTCTACAAGAATTTGATCTAGAGTTTGTTTCGGCAAAATCGAAGAAGTCTTTAATTTTTGCAGAGCTTATATCGGATTTCTCGAGCGAGGGTGAGGAGTTGGTTTGTGAAGATACGTTTGTCGATGAACACATCTTCTTAATCTCAATGTTAGACCCATGGTATGGGGATATCATAATATATTTACAAACATTGAAGACCCCTACTCACCTCTTGCAAGATGAATGACGATGATTACGTCACATCTTTAAAAACTATCTCATAGTGGATAACACTTTGTACCGTCATGGGGTAGATTCCATTTTACGACGTTGTTTAACTCATGAATAGGCTAAGGTAGTGCTGAATGATTTCCATGGAGGGAAGTGTGGTGGTCATTTATCTGGGCTTTCTATAGCTCAAAATATTTTAAGAGCGAGTTATTTATGGTCGTCGATCTTTAAGGATTGAATTGATGCGGTCAAGAGGTGCCACCCTTGCCAGGTGTTCGCACGTAATATGCGCTTGAAACCTACCCCATTACATCCCATTATCATCGCCAGTCCCTTCACTAAGTGGGGGCTCGATTTTATGGATTGCAACCCAGCTTCGGCTGGGGGACACCATCATATTATAGTGGCTGTTGATTACTTCAAAAAATGGGCTAAGGCTATGCCTACAGTAAAATTTGACATTGAGACAGCCACTCACTTTGTATTCAACCAAATTATTACTCAGTTCGGGATTCCGAAAGAGCTTTTCACTGACCATGGCTCACACTTTCAGAACCATATGATGGAAGAGTTGGCATCAAAGTTAAGGTATAAGCAAGAGCCTTCCTCTTCTTACTACCCTCAAGCGAATGGACAGGTAGAGGCAGTGAATAAATCACTCAAATCCATTCTCCAATGAACCATTGCACAGAGCAAGAACAATTGGCACATCATGTTATATCATGCTTTGTGGGCATATCGAACCGCTGTTAAGACTGCCACTGGTTTTTCTCCATATCAACTTGTACATGAAGTGGAGTCAATATTGCAGGTTGAATGTGAGATTCCTTCTTTGAAGCTAGCTGTAGAACTCTTACTGGACACTTCCCCATTGGAGGAGCATTTGGTTCACCTTGAGCAACTTGATGAGCAGCGTCGGGATGCCTTGGTGGCTCTAGAAGTCAATAAACGTTGCGTAAAGGTCCAGTACGATAATTCTGTCCATCCAAGGAGGTTTAACGAAGGAGACTTGGTCCTTTTGTGGGATCAATTAAAAGAACCCTTGGGGGCAGGGAAATTTAATCCTATGTGGCATGGTCCTTACGTGGTCAAGCATGTGTTAGAGAAGGGTGCATATGAGTTAGTGGATTACGAAGGAATGGCCTTAGTGGAGCCTAGAAATGGGCTCTATCTCAAGAAATACTATGCATGATCTTCAGCCAAGGCTGCTTATTGTATAGTATTGTACATCTTTACATAGTTAGGTCTTTTTCTTATCATGATCGGGTTTTTGATTAGTTTCCCTTTCTTTTGGCAGATGTCAATGGAATCTTCCACCTACATAGGATTCACGGATGGTGCAATCCGTCACACTCAACACTCAGCCTCTACTGCTTGGGTGATTTATACTCCTATGGGTCAGGTACTGTCTTCAGGAGGCGTATGTCTATGGCCATCTTCCAATAATGTTGTTGAATACAGTGTCATTATCGAGCTTCTACGGGATTCCATTTCACATGGCATTCTCTCTCTTGAGGTACGTCTTGATTAGGAGTTAGTAGTGTCATAGCTCAATGGTTTGTACCATGTTAGAGATCCGATGTTATTGAAAAGATTCTTACATGTGAGATTGTTAGAATGGCAATTTGACAATATAACATATATACATATTCCAAGAAATAATAATCAAGTTTCTGACTCATATGCTAACTACGTGTTAGATTGGCATTTGTTTCATTCACAATAAATTAATCACAAGCACAATTTTTACACATGCAAATAAATAAACCGATCACCATAAAACTTTTTATATATACATCCAAAATGTGATAATACATATAATACACCAGCATATAATACACGGTAATACAAAATGTATACACTCCCAGGTGTCTAATCCTGTGGAGGAGGAGGAGGGTTGTGATCATGGAAGGTCACTACGGCTCTAGCTAGCCGTCGAAATAATCGCACCCATGCACGTGGTACACCCACCACCTACTGCTGCATTGCCTCAGGAAAGTCCTCGACTTGTGCCATGGGAACCCTATGTGTTAGTCTCACAAAATTGGTATGAATGCTCTGAAGGGTCCGCTCTGCATCCACACCCATGATGTCATCTCCTCTTCCCCTTCGTCTATGACGAGGGAAGCCCTCTGGCCGTTGTGGTCCCACATCTACACACAAACGGTAGATGTCACTATGTATTATTACGCAAAAATATGTCTTTTTGATTTCATATAATTAAGAAAACACAAAAAAATTGAATAACTCAAAATTTAAAAAGAGAGGGTCGAGATTTGTTACCTATATCACCATATGCCGATCCTGGTGGTAGCGGCATGTCCGGGTCCCCTCGGAAATCTATCCCTGCATAGGGGTATTCATCGATGGCAACTGTCTGTCATCGCCACCATGGAAAGAAGTCAGTTGGATATGGGTTGGCCACCCTACCACCCCCCAGTCTTGGCATAGCATTTTCCCAACACCGTTGGGCCGGATCTCGAACCCCGTGGAGAGGAACGTCCACTCTGGGGCTCAATCCTGGAACATGCTCGAAGAAAAACGTGCTCAAAATACTGTTGAACCTGAATTTCTGCACTCTGCCTGCCTTACACTCACTAAAATAATGTTTCATGTTGCTCAGTAGTGTAGTGCTCCAGTCATATATCATGGGTCTCATGCACTCCACTGCATAAAACATCAGAGGCCGCGAGGCCTGGTGGAGTGATGCCAAGCCTGCTATCCTGCCCAATGTCAATAGTATGGCCTTTAGGCCCAGCACCTGTATAGCGTTGGTAGGGACCTGACTCCCCACCTTCTCTGTGTCTGGATAGAAGTACACCGCAATGTACTCGTCGATAGTCAGGCCACCTCTTGGCCCACCACGAGAACGAAGGTTCACCACTTCCCCTCATCTAGAAAGCCCAATAATGAAGTATATGTCCTCCACCTATATGGTGAGGGACATCCCATCTATATGGAAGGGCTCTGAGTCTAGATCCCAGTAATCCACCAGCATCTGTAATAGTCTTGGTTTGTCCCTCAAACCACCAAGACACCAAAACTTGTAGAGTCCGCATGCACGTAGAGCTTGTTGAGCCATTATATCGGCCCTTACTGCTTCCTCTACTTCACCATGTTCATGCTCTTTCCAATCTAGGACCATATTGCACAAGAAATTGCAAATTCACCCATTAGATTATTGAAAAAACCTTATGCACGGCATCATATGCGACTGTTTTCAAAACAGCCACGTATGTACATAGGTTTGAGAGCATTTTCTGCGTATATCCAGTCCTATACGCGAAAAAAACCCTGACTTTCGTGTGGGCCGCAGTGCCCATTTTAGGTTGTCCTAGAAAGCTTAATTGACCATGGAATTTCATAAAAATTACATCAAAATGAAAGAGAAGAGCATGAGTAAATACCTGGAAGAAATGGTAGTGGATTCCGTCGGCTGGATCTCCTGGAATTCGCTATTGAAAATCAGAGCTCAAATGGGTAAAAGTTTCAAATGTTTTATAATATTTTTAGTTATTTACTATTTATAGAAAATTTTCAAATATTTGAACATTTTTACCCCCTTTCTTATATTTTCGACATTTTCTAACCATTTTGGACCGTTTTTGACATAATTCATGATGTAGAGGACCTTTTCAGTGCCGTTTCAGCCGTTGGATTGACCCGTTCGTGCCGATCTCAGGTATCATGTCTAAACTGGCATATAGGTTAGGTTTCATCACCGTTTGCATTTTGCATAACCTTATGACCATCTCATCATGACCTTAGGTACGAACCCGCTCTATTATGTCACGGAACCTTCTTGCTACTTTAGAAGTGGCATGATATGAGTGGTAGAGCTTCACCTTACATGGGTACCCTAGTTAGCGCCTTATTTCCATTTGGTGCCCATGCTGACGTTTTCTCCTTTAGGGTGTGGGAGTCTGTTGTATAGTACTACCATGACATTTCGCAAGAGCCTCATACTCCTCTTGATCTTTTGCTGGCCTATTCCCCTCAAGACTCCCTAATGTCCAATTGTGAATGCATTATCATGAGCTTTTCCTGCCTTATTGAGCTTTATGCCAGCTTCCTTGACATTGTGTTTCAGCCATATAGCCCGAGCTTGTCTCATATCTAGCCATGCAGAGCCATTTTTTATATCCTTCGCAACTTGTTTCCCTTTTTACCGGGAGGGGATTTTCCTCCGAGTGTCGATATCCTACACATGTATCCGTGCATTAAGCATAGGTATGTTCCACTGCTTGGAACTAGTTTTTTTTCCCTTATGACACTCGTCTCCTCCTAGTATGTAACTATAAAGCTATTTTATTCTTTTTTCAAGCTTTTTAAATAACTGAAATAGTCCCAAAAAAAAAATTAAAAAACAAAAAGGTCGGACAAGGAAAGATGTTATCTATGGCAGCTGTCGAGTCGTGTCGCCTTCGAATAGAGCACTATATATCACATCCATTGGTTGGGTTATAGTTTGACTTTAGGAGCTATACTCATTTATCTGAGTTTATCTCCACCGACTGGTTAAGCTTCCAGTCCCTATGGAGCCTCTGTTGATGCCTCCTGTGTCGCAAAGATGTCCCAATTTGTATATCAAGTCTGTGCTACCTTTATTTAGTCACCATATGTTGTTATGCTCTTGTTTGAAGGAATTTGAAGCCTGAGTCGGCCATTTCTCAGTTATCTTGACTTTGCATGTCAGCCATTCCCGATACAGTTACTGGTTCATGCACCTTATGATCGATTCCTTCCACATTTATAGCTTTGTTGAGTACCTTGTGTTGGATGATGGGGGATGCCTTAATTCCCTCCTTCCAGCGGATTTCATCCCATCGACTTCAGATCATTTATTCTGGGATTGGAATCTAGATTCATTTTGAGTGCCTTGAGATTTGCAGTCTTCAGTGGCAAGTTCTCTCGCCATCGACAGTTTTTGGGAATAAATAAATGTCCCCTGATAAATGGATCCTCTCAAGTGTTCGACGTCAACACATTTATTCACACTTGTTAGTTTGCACTCTAGTACCTTGATTCCCATTTTCATCATCGGTCGGTGATCTCACGTCTGTTAATGGTATACATCAATGACCGGTAATCAGATGATGGACTACTATGTTCGACCTTGACACCTCTATTCACATAGTAGGACATGTACTTGTAGCAGTTTGTGTAGAATACTTTCCAGATTGGTGGCATCTCTTATATGCTACCTCCTTGATCATGCCAATGTTCATGAGATTTCAGCTCTCGTGACTTGATTCTAGTACATGTCATATATTTCCAGCCACTATGGAGATATTGATCTATTATATATCTTCAGCCATTATGGAGATCATGGTCCTTTGTATATCTTCATCATGGAGATTCTGATCTATGTATATTGTACGTGGCGATGACCACTTATGTGATATCTTGTATCATGCCTATTCATGGCCATTGTACTCTTATGTATCCGGGACTGCTATATGTATTTGCAGTTATGTGCAGAGTTGTATTATTGTAGTATGTTGATTGGGTGGCTGGTATTCCATTTGGGATCCTTCATCACTCCACTTCTGGGATGGACTTATAATGTATTTCGGCCATCGTATGACCCCTCTGACCTCACACATTAGGGGGCATCTGTTATAGCTGATTTCACCACTCCAGGTGAATCACACTTGGTATGGCCTTCCCCTGTCCCTCTGCAGACTCCTTAGACCCCATGGACCATTTTTTTTCCTTTGATGTTTCCTTGACCATCCCTAAAAACATGTGAAAAATGATACACACGACTTTTAAACCTATAAGCGCATATATACGCAGGTTTGACCACTAAAACCGCATACATTGGGATGTGTACAAAATCCAAATCCTTTTGGAGTTTTCCTTGAAATGTATCCGACTCACTTGACTCCTGGCCTTCCCTATGCCTTGATATCGCTCGGATTCAACCTTTCATTACCCCTTTGAAAAGCTATATAAGGAACCCCTTGGTACATTGAAGGCATATGAGAAAATTGAGAGCAGAGAAATTATAGTCCATTGTTGCCGAAACTTATGCTTGAGTCTGCATCCCTTTGTCCCTTGGAGCACTAGTGTGTTCTTCCCAAGCTTGCCTTTTTCTTGTGAGCTTTCTATTAATATATGGAGGATTGAAGTGGTGGAGGCCCAAGTGGGGGATTCAGTTTCTCCGGTTCGCAGACGTGCCGTCAGAGGTTGTATCTTGTAATCTCTGATTTATATTAATAGAAATATTTTTTCCTGTCCAATAATGTGTGTTTGAATGAATATTTTATCCATTGGATTATGTCAAATGCTTATACATTATTGACTATATATGCTAGAATAGATCTTACACCATGATATATAGAATGCTTGTATTGTTTACTTGTTGTTGAGGAAGTAATCTATCAATTCAAGCTGAAGTTGGAAAGCTCAACGGGGATCTACTTCAACCGTCCGGAATAAGGTACAAGGTCTGATCCTTTAGTGTTAGACATTTAATTTCTATTGCATATTGGAAAGGATTGATTTCTGGAGTCAAGCTGTCTATTGTGGTACCCCAAGCCATAGGAATTTCTCTTCGTAACAAGATGTACTTTATGTTCCCTCCTTAGCTACAAATTTGTTATCTATATACCACATGACTCACACTAGCCCTCCAAAGCGAGTGATATTTGGTCCCGACTCAGTGCAGATCACATATATATCTACTAGGAATATCATAGCAAAGGGTGCTGCAAATCATGCCTCCAAGGAATATGAATTCTCACACTTCCTACCATTTTCAGATCCAGTGCACTCTCAGTTGCCAATTGAAAGGGGAGGTAAAAACATTCTATCTATTCCTTTTGCAATTTCCAGTAGTATTTAAGAATTAGAAGCAGAATCCATTGTATCAATTTATGAGATTGAGATTCATGGTGATTCATATCCAAATCCAGTCCCTACTCCCAATCCTAATCCCAAATGGGTACAAAATGCTATTGGGGCAACTACAAAGATGACTGAAAATCCATCTGACACACACAGGACAAGAGATCAGTTTTAGAAAGAGAACATTGTGTTATGTCATGAAATCTCACCTCCTTCAGAGAGATGCAACAAACTCCTGAGATGCTACATGGCAAGGCCTGATCAGCTACACTGCTCTTAGAAGAAAAGAGTGGATCATACACCTCTTCATCCAAAAAGAGGCAAAGATTACATTCCTCCTTCCTTCCACCATCAGTTTCGGAGAACATGGAGAATTCTACATGCCAGGCCCCGGGATACCTATGCACAGAACATCATGCATGTTGCTTCGCTACACCATAGAGATGAAGGTTGCAACAACATTTTCTCAAGTTTTTTTTAAATTGAATCCTAATTCTACCTGCTTACTTTGAGGGGGGGATTTTTTCCCATGTTGTTTTTTCCCTGTTTCCTTGTTTATATTAAGCAGTTACTTTTTTCTTTTAGCTGTAATGGGTGACCTATGGTCTTATTTACTAGGACCCACAAATTTTCGAAGTTATCATTCAGGGGGGTGTTAGGATTATAATCCTCCCTTGTCCAATTTGGTCAATTATGTCTAAATTAGGAGCCCTTTCAGTCTTTATTTAGTCACTAGCACCATTGGGTCCACATGGCCTAATTTGGCCACATGTACTAGTTACTAGAGTGTGGGGAACACTATTTGAGGCTAAATTCCACTGACTACACTTGCATGCATCAATTTAGGTGCCTCTTAGACCAATCCCTACAATTTAGGAGCCATTGGGAGTGTCGGAACCAACCTCCTTTAGTTGAGTTCAATTGGTGGCTAGTCAAGCCTAGTTACTCCGATAGTGATTTAAACATGTCTAGTTATCCATTCAGCTAGGTTGAGTCAATCAATTCGAATTTCTCTCTCATGTATTCAAATTGACTGGTTATTGATACCAGTGTATTACATTGGATTAATTATCCATTTTTACTTTTGATTAATGAAAGCATTTACAGCTGCAAATCATTATTGCACTGTTTCATATCATATTTTGAGTAAAATTGCTTGTGTAATCTTCTTGTGAGTTTTTCCTTGGTTCAGAGATTCTTGTGAGCTCAATTTTAATACTATTGACTAAAAGAACAAATTCAATTGAATGTGACATATAAAGAGTCTATAAAAAGAAGAACCCAAGTTGTATGCATGTTACTTCCTCGGTGACTTCCTCACCTCATGCTTTCACATTACTTGTTGTTTAGTTGGTGGTTAGTCAGTTGAGCCTGTAAGAAGAGTAGTTGATCCAAGCTGTGTGCAGATCAATAGTAGAGTCGAAGAGAAGAGTAGTTGATCCAGGTTGTGTGCATATCAATAGTAGAGTAAAGTAGGAGAAGATTGAACAACAGAAGAATAGAGAGCATGAGAGGAGAGAGAATTATGTATAGATAAGAGAAGAATATATAGAACAGAGTCTATAGTCGAGCATCCAGACAAAAGGTGCCATATATTTCTAATGGAAAATGAAGGGCACCTTTGTTGTTTTTCTTGGATGGGTTTCCATGTTAAATATTATGTCATTGAGTAGATGATGAATGTTTTTATGTCACGTGACTGTATATGAATGTATATGATGAATGGGATTAAGTCACAGGAATGTATATTGTGAATAAGTGTTTATGTATTTTCTTATGAATGAATTCTCTTATGCATGATTCAGATTATCAATAGATAACCTATGTGTTAAGCTTATATTGTTGTTACAATCTCTATAGATGGATAAGCTAAGTAGTGTCTTATTTTCCCATAGTAACAATAAGAAATACACCCACCGGCTTCAGTTGAGTGAGTTGGTAAGGTTCCAAGTGAGAAGAAATCCACACCCAACTATGGAAAATTGGTTCCGGAAATTACCCATAAGAGATATCTCAGGTGAGACTGCATCTGCGTTGTAGGTACTGTCGACTGAGCCTTGCTCTATTGGGATGATATATTGGGCTTTGTTGTGTGCAAAATAATTATGAACCTGGTTCAGAGGGAGTAACGCCAACAAATGGTTTTGTTGCTAGGAGCATGAATCATTTTGGTGAGGGATATGATTTGGCATCCAAAGAAGTTGGAAATCCAATACTTGGTGGATTTTAAAGCACTATAGTTTGCACAATAAGAAAGTAAAGGATCGCGGTTTAATACGACGAGGTGCTTGGAGCGATAACTTTATACGGATATTCACAATATTTTCTTTTTGAGTTCCCTATTGTGTTGTATGAATGGTTGTCAAATTTGGCAACCCAGTGAAAGAATTTCCAAGGAGGAGAACCGATAGAGTTGAATCCTCGATTGATTCAGCGACTAAAGAGTACTATAAACCTTGTGTCGAGGGATGTGGATTTTTGGGTAGATACTATTTTGGAAGGATACGTTACTGATTTTGTTTTCGACACAATAACCTCATATGGTGAGGTGGAAAGAAAACAATTTGAAGGACCACGAGGAAGATACTTGACATCTTTGAAAACTTGAATAAAGATGCGTGTATGCGAAAAAGGAATCCTAAGAATGGAGTCTGACAGTTAGAAGGAATGTCTGCATAAATTTGGGACATGTCACAGAAGAGGTGCATGAAAAATGGAGAAAAATAAGCTAAGGTATTCTGTGTTGATAGATCAAATGAACTAGAAGGTGGGCGTTTGAGTGGAAGAAGATTTCGGTCAGGAAAGAGAAAAAAAAAGTGTTATAAGAAGAGGAAGTTACAGTACAACTAGAGGAGAATACTACGAGATAATTTCACATTTTAATAAAGGTTCTTGCGACAAATAAGAGGAATATCAACTGATATCCAAAAGTGAAGAAGAAGAAGAAGCAGAAGCTCCAAACCCAGAGTATGAGTACGATACACCTACAACTTCGTGCACATCACCCGAGGTAATATCTAGAAACTTGTATCCCAGTGGTTTTCTAAATACAAGTAATACTAACATTTTGAATAGTGGACAAGGCACTCCATCTAGTCAAACATTGTTTTCGAGTGTAATACGAGTCAATATAATGGTTGGAAATGATATTAAGTTTCCTATATTTAATGGAAATGGGTTAGAATACCCAGAGCAACATTGATTTCTATGTGAAGTTTTATGGACCGTGCGACAGGTCCAAGATGAAGGGATAAAGAAAGTGCATATGATCACAACCCTGAGAGGTCATGCACTAGATTGGTTCATGAAGTTCTCTATAGTTCCAATGGGAGTCATGCAGAAAACACTCGACCAAATTCAAGTGGGATTAATAGACTAGTTCAGAAAGCCGAAATCTGAGTTGCGATGCATCACAAAAATTAAAGAAATCAAGCAGTCACCCACAGAGTCTGTCTGGGTCTTTGATGAGATATTTAAGACATTGATGGCCAAATTAATCTTTCAGATGTCAAACGTACATCACAAGGAATGGTTCATTGAAGCATTGTTTCCACACATCCAAATTCCATTGATGCAACATAATATTATGTTGCGGAAAGAAGCTCTGGAGATAGAAATGAGGATAGAATCCTCACCAATTGGAGAGATCGGTGCAAGAATGATGCAGATTCAATCGCAGCTAGCAAACCTTATGCTGGAACTCCAGGACATTAAGAAATGGAAAGAGATCTAAGAAGAAATCTGGTATACCATATGCATAACTGAGGAACACCATAAAGATAATTGAGCGACGCTCAGGAACTATGTCGCAGCAGGAGCGTCGAACCCGACAAATACATAAGGGATTCCTTGGTGTAGAATATGTCAAACTCAAGGCCATTGATCAGAAGAGTGATTATACTTGCAGAATATTGTAAGTACACCAGCTAGTATGTAATTTTGTAAATTTGTACACCATGAAAAGAAGGATTGCAGAGCATTCTAGCTGTTGCAGGAGAAAACAATGGACACCTACTTAATTAAGAACAATGAGAATATACAATTCAAGAAAGTGCAATATCAATCCCCACCTGCTCAATATACACTAGACCAATTTCAAAAAAATATGTATCATCAACCCCAATATAAATAAAACCAGTATCCACCATAGAAACACTACCCTCAACCTAGGGGGGTGGAAATTTTCAGGGCCGAGGACAACAACAAGGAGGAGGAGGATTTGGTCATGGAAGAGGCCAAATCATATGCTATAATTATGTACAGCCAGGACATTTCACTCGATATTATGCGAGTCCTACAAAGGCATGTTCGTATTGTAAAGTTGTCGACCAACTATTGAGGAATTTCCTCAACTAATTGCTAAGTGGCATGCCAAGAATATGGGAAATCCAATTCCCCTGCAGAATCTCAATCTGAATCCCAACCAAAACATCCAAATGATTTATGTTGAGCCAAGAGAATCAAGTGTTGTTGTCATGACAAGAGGAGGTGTTGCAACTGGAGAAGACAAAAATGCACAGCATGACCAACCAATGGTGCGACCGAAAGTACAAAAGAAAGTACCATTCGATGTCTAGAGAGAAAAGGAAGTATTCTTGGACACTCGACCAAAATTTGTCGACAAGAATCAAGCATCAATGTCTGCTCCTACGCCACCATGAGGACAAGTAAGGGAGATTCTTGAAAGATTCAATCAGTTATTTTGAAACAAACCGATGGAAAAGGTTAGTAACCTTAAATAATTTTTCAAAATTTGCTTATCGTTAATCCACGATAAAAGTGTTGTCACAAAATTGGCAGCTTTAATTGAAGAAACCCAGGAAGACCTGAGACTAGACAAAAGAGTTAACCATGTCAAAAAAATATTAAAGACTGGTCTAGAGCTAAGAATGACTAAGCAAATAGGCGATTAAGATATGGATTATATCATTTTAGACCTGGGCTCTGATGTCAATATTTTGATAAGACAGACATGGGAAAGCATGGGAAAACCACAACTGGATTGGTCTCCCATTCAACTCAGGTTAGAAAATCAGTTGAAGGCCCTACCTATTGGTCAACTAACTCAGGTGCTTGTCGAAGTAGAAGGCCTGAGAACATATGTGGATTTCAAAGTGATAGACATTGTCGATGATAAAAAACCATATTATGCATTTTTGGGGATCGACTAGGAAATAGACAATCAGACCATCATAAATTTTAAGAGGAGAATATTACCATTGAAAATTTGGAGATAAGGGTGTTCATGTCAATCAATGCACTAGAAGGACAGAGATATGTTGAACCAGTGCATAGTGAAGGACAAGGTAACTATCTCGACCATATCCATAATATCAAATTGAAGGAGATGACTATATAAATCCAATCATTGATGGAAAGCTAAGTTGGTATAATGTCATCTCCTGTACATCCGATTCGGGTGAAGCGCTAGAAAATTAATAGAATCATATGCATGAAGTATCCATGAGAAGATGCATAAGAATTACAAAATCTATGCGATGGGTAGGAGCCGAGGAAAGAGAGCTACCTACATATGAAGGTTTACCTAACATTGCATCTTTTCTGACAAAGTTTGAAGAAAAAGTTACAGAGTATCGGCACTTTTTCGCCTTGGACTTTGTGCTGAAATCTATGCCCACTAGATGGTGGGGTACACATAAAGAATCTATCTTTGAATGGTCACAATGTAGAAAATTAATGGAGATAAGATTTTGAGAAGAGATCAGTTATATTGGTCGCAAGTATACAAGAGTGACAGATCTTGTTGAACATATTGAGTATTATCGCGCAACATGGAAGGAATATCCGCAATAGGAGTGGGTTCATCACTTCATACATACACTGGACATGGTACCAAGGAATTGGTATACATAAGTTTAGATGCAATGAGGAACTCTTGAATGGGAGGAGTTAGATACTAGATACACACATACATTTGAGTTCACAGATGACCATCCTTCGATTGATGTTGCATTGCAAGTGATGAAGTGAATATATTTCAAGATATCCCTATCGCAATGATAAACTTAAACCAGTGCAACATGAAAATCCACAACTGGATGGAATGGTACAACATGAAGGGAGAACCTGATGATTATGACCTACTCAACATAAACATTCCAGAGTCTGAAGGTATGCACGGAGTGGAAGGACTTGGTATTTCCAGCGACAAATTTCTGAGTCCACTCAAAGTTAAGAAAGTTAATATTGGCTCCATAGAGAATCCAAAAATTGCAAATATCAGATATTATTGGGATGATGAGACTATAGGGAAGATCGCTGACTTATTGCATGAGTTCCAGGATCTATTCCCTATGAAATTTTTAAATATGAAAGGAATCATCGGAGATCTGGTAGAAATGAAAATACCTTTCAGGCCATACACAAAATCGGTTAAGCAGCGACCATACCGATTGAATCCACGTTATAAATAAAAATTCAAAGCAGATATGGAACGAATGTTAGATGCAGGTATTATAGAAATTGTTGAAGAATTAGAATGGATCAGCCTGATAGTAGTACAAGACAAAAAGGCTATGGTTGAAGTAAGAATTTGCGTAGACCTGAGAAAACATAACAACACTTATTTGCATGACCCATTTTCGACTCCATTTATAGATGAGGTACTGGAAAGTGTTGGGGGTCAAAAAATTTATTCATTCACTGGTGGGTTCTCTGGTTACCATCATATTCGAATCACAAAGGAATATCGACACAAGGCCACCTTTACGATGGAGTGGCCATGTTTCCAGTACACGGTAATGCCCTTTGGAATCAATAATGCTCCCACTATTTTTTCCAGAATAGTAGTTGTTTCCTTTACAGACTTTATTCACAAATTTCTAGAAGTCTACTTTGATGATTGGACAATATTTGGGCTCATTAAGGATCATATTGAGAGCCTCTGAATGATGCTAGAATGATGTCGCTAGTATCAAATTTCATTAAATTTAAATAAATGCATCTTTTGTACCCCATTTGGAATTATGTTGGGCCATGTGGTCTATTGCGATGGAATGTTGGTTGATCCTGATAAAATTGCAATCATCCTTGGCCTACCACACCGACCACAGTTAAGTAATTACATGCAACATTGGGACACTACAAAAAAATTATCAAAGGATATGCAGATGTGACTGCTCCAATGGAAAAGCTACTAAAGAAAGATGTTAAGTTCCAGTGGATAAGCCAAGAGAGTCTGGACACGTTGAAGAACAATATGGTTACAACACCCATACATGTATTTCCATATTGGAAGAAAGAGTTCCATGTACATGTCGATGTGTCATTTGTCGCGCTCACCGTGGTACTAACACAGCCTAGTAAATGGTTGATCAACAATCATATAGCCTTTGCCAGCAAGAAAGTATTCACAATAGACAAGAATTATACCACGATAGAAAGAGAAGGTTTAGAAATGGTATACTCTCTGCAAAAATTCAGACACTACTTATTGGGTGGACATTTTAAAATGTACACAGACCATTTAGCATTGAAATACCTGGTCAATAAGCCAATGTTGGGGGGGAATATTTGTCGGTGGCTTCTTCTTTTTCAGGAATTTAGCAATGAATTCATTGTTAAACCCGGTCAACTGAATTTAGGACCAAACCATCTATTGAAGATCGAAAGTGGAGAAGAACCTGGTAACCTCAATGATAGTCTCCCTGATGCATAGTTGTTTGCAATAACAATGTTTAATGATCAGTACAGAGACATCATACAATTTTTGAGTACGGGTTATGCATGAGTTGAATTTACTACTGCGTAGAAGAAATAGTTGGTTGGCCGAGCTGCAAACTTCCAGTTGATTGTTGGACAGTTATACAAGAGGGGCCCTAATGAAATTCTTTGTCGCTGAATTTTGGAACATGAGCGACTGATGATATTGAATGAAGCACATGTAGGTTTCACAGGAGGCCATTACACTAGAAGAGATATGGTGCAAAAGATATTGCAACCAGGATTGTGGTGGCCTAACATGCATGCAGATGCATGAGAATACTATCGCAACTGTGATGTCTTCTAGAGAATGGGAAAATTGTCGCGACGAGCTGAGATGTCATTAGTACCACAAGTAACTTTGTAGACATTTGATAAATGGTCTATTGATTTTGTGGGTCCTATTAGTCTGACAGGGAAGCTCACAGGGGAAAAATACATAATTACTACAACTAACTACCTAACCAGATGGGCTGAAGCAGCACCAATAAAATATTGTACTATTGCGACTGCTGCAAAGTTTCTGTTTGAAAATGTCATGATGAGATTCAGCTGCCCAAAAATTTTGATAAGCGACCAAGGTACACACTTTGTTAACTAGTTAATTGAGGATTTAACAGAGGAATTCTAGATCCAGCATCAAAAGACAATGTCATATCATCCTCAAGTGAATGGTGTTGTTGAAGCATTTAACAAAATTCTAGAAAATGTGTTGACAAAGATTTGCAATGTCCAACGAGACGACTGGGATCAAAAAAATTCTACAGTGTCGTGCACATATCGCACGACCTGTAAGATGTTGATAGGATGAACTCCATTTCGTTTGGTATATGGGAAAGAATTTTTCATGCCAATGGAATACATTGTACCCATCTTAAGGATTGCTATGATCACAGAGATTGTAGCAGGGATTTCTCCCTTGCTATAGGGCAGGAATGGCTACCTTCCATCTATATCACAGAAGGGTAGAGTTCCTGGTAGTGGATGCAAGAAAAAAACAAACAGAACAGAAAACGAAATGAAATGAAAGAAACCCCTCTGCACACAAGGTTAGGGTTTAAACTCCAAGGCCTTGCATACAACTGTCAGAAACAAAATACCTGCAAAAAAATGTTAAGCAATGAACCTGAAAACAAATACTATTAGAAAAACTACAAAATACTAAAGCAAACACAAAAAACAACACAGGTATACCTTCTGGTTGGAATGGGCCACCATGCCCTAGCTGGGAGAGCACCTCTCTTGGAATGGGGAGTGTTAACCCAAAAAATCCCTCACTCAGCTCTACATGGACTACACCACCCAACGACACCCATGATCAACCCTCGTGTCACTCCATTAGACCCCCACACCCTCAAAAAGGCTTAAGAATTAAGAAAAGGGCTTAAAAACCCCAAAAAGGAGCCTAAATAACTCTCCTAGGGGCTAAAGCCTCCAAAAAGGGGCTAAAACCCCTCAAAGGAGCCTAAAACCCTAAAAGGAGCTAAAGTTAAGGCGAAAGGGGCTAAAAGCCCAAAAAAGGGGCTAAATCCTGGACCAAGGGCTTAAACCCCTAAAATCCCCAAAAAAAGCTATAAAAGGAGGGTGGGGGGTCACTCTCAAACAACTCTTCTCTTGCATACTGTTATGCTGCTCATGGATGCCTTGAGACTCTTTGCCTCTCAAGCCACCCACATCCCCCTCTCTTCCAATCATCTTCCCCATTGAGCCATAGCTCCTCCATTACTGAGTGAGATAGAGAGGTGCTTCCTCCAGCCAGGGCATGGTGGCCCATTGCACCAAAGAAGAGGTATACTTGTGTGTTTTGTTTCATTTATTTGCTTTTGTTTAAGCCATAGTTTGTTTGCAGGTTTTTTATATTCTTCTTGCAGGTTTATTTCTAACATGTTTTACAGGTTTATTACTATTTATTAGTTGTTTTCAGGTTCTCGGAGCTAAGCCCTAACCCTGTTTGCAGAGGGGCTCACTGCCATTTCTTTATGTTCTTTGCTTTCATCTCTGTCTAGTTTCCTTTCGGTTTTTCTTTTATGCATTTTCACACAGGAACCTACCCTTCCATCCTATAGATGGAAGGGATCGATTCCTGCCCCTATAGCAAGGAGAAATCCCTGCTACAGAATTGGTGACCATACCATGTTGATCCCATAGGATCCCTAGTTCAGTTTTTTAAAATTTCAAGTTTATTTCAGTTTATGCCCTAGCTTTAAAATTTCTTGTCAGATCTAGGTTAAATCTTGTTTAATTTTAGTTTCTGTTACTGCTGAAGCCTCTACAAGGCAAATCTGAGTCTGTTTGGCCACAGTATAGGTTACTTTCAGTTGAATCTGACTCAGGATCATAAAAACCCAAAATCCAGAGCAGGTCAGACTTATCGGGCCTAAACAGGGGACCAGGTCGCTCATTTAGGCCTCACAGGCATGACCAGGCCGCTCTTTTTCCCCTAAAAGTTGTGACTTCACTCAGAAGGATAGACCTCTTCTGTTTGTGAAATCTGTGTGACCCCCTCACCTGTTTCAGGAAAAATTTGGTGACCCCCTCGCCACATTTGGCCCAAAATGTGCGGTCTGTCACTCAAAAGATAATTTTTAAGTTATTAGGGACTATCAGTGTGGCTCAGCCCCCTCTGTCTAGCAAAGTAGTTCTATTTCTATTTTTATTTTAATTTACAGCAATTACATGTACAAAAAAAGTGTAAATTCCAAAAAAAAATTAATGGCTTAATGAATGTAGCTTAACTAAAATTGACATAAAATTAACAGTATTTCTTATCCTTCCCCCTCTACCCAGTCATCACCCTCCAGGGTATTCTGGGATAAGACAAATGGCACAGCTCGTATAGTAATAGGCCCTTCACTGAATATTGTTAAAAACCACTAAAAATGGATGACTTGGAAGGTAGAGGGGGTAGAGAAGGAGGGCTTCTCATGGCACTAAGCATCCTCCATGTTGACCAACCTTGCATATGAGAGGTGACCTGTGGATCTACAAATGGGCTTATTCCCATTGTGTTGAGATCCCAGCACCTTCTCTTGGTTGAAGAATAATATAGGTGTAAGGTAGTCACCTAGTTAGGCTGTCACAATTCACAGCAAAAAATGGTATCTGTATACACAATTTCTATTTATTTACTGCTTGTATTCACAATGATATGAACTCTATGACATATTCATAAACCACTTGCACCCACCTGATAACAGAAAAACATCAAGACATATAAACCATACCACGTAATCAACCCCACTTAGTTCATGACGCTAAGAGAGCCACTAAAATTGATTAATTTACACTAAGTTCAAAAATATGCAGTCTTTGAGGACATAAGTCCCTGACTTCCTTAACCATGGGAAGTACTTGGGCTCAGCCAAGAAACTCATTGTGAGGAGTACCATGGGAACCCCAAAGTAGTTGGCCGCTGAGAGGAATTGCCAAGCGAAACGAGCAACGACACCCACCGATTGAGTAGAAACACCCATGAGGAAAAATCCAAGCGCTGTCTTCTGGCAGTCTTCATGGTCGAGTGACCACCTATAGCAAATAGGGATCCATTGAAACCAAGGTCCAAAATATCATTCCCACCATATTGATACATAAATCTAACACAATTGATCCCCCACACTCTTCATCACGCCTAAGAGGTGAACAACCACAATTCGGGACATTGAACCGACATCGTCAAGACCATTCTCAATGATCTCTCACACCATCATAAAGCCACATAGCCTTTGATTTAGATTTAGACCCATATCAGTCTAAACCAGACCTCCATACTACACCATCAAGCCCCTGTTAGATTTTTATCATTCTAAGCTAGCATTATAATCTTAGGATCTTTAACTGAGAGAATAACATGCACAGCAATAAAACACAAGAGACAAGAGACACAAAGAATTTTCTTCAGGAAAACCATAAAGGAGAAAACCCTACAACTTCCTCAAAGATAGAATGAGCACCAATGGTAGCAATAAAACCCGAAAACATAAAGATGATCTCCAAAGCTTCTATCTCTCTCTCACACACTAAGAGAGATTCTCCTCTCTCACTCATGTGCCCCAATGAGTGAGTGTGTGTGTGATAAATAGAGAGGCTCACTCTCTATTTATATTCTTTCATTCACTTGAAGCACACTCCAACATGTCGACCTCACTTAACAATTAATTACTAGAGTCAACATCTCTAGGAGTGTTTAATAACCCTAGTGCCCCACAACTTGTGGGGACTTTGCTCTCTGCTCAACAAGGAGGGTTAACCTTGACTTAGATGGTGGGGACTATTGCCCTGACTTACAATGACTCACCTAGGTTCGACTTCACTAGGATAGTCTAATAACCCTCGGGCCCCATAACTATGGGGACTTTAACCCTTGACCAATAGGAGGGTTACCCACAATGACCTGACATGACTTTTACATTATAGAAACTTCTCGATCGGAACATCGGGGCATGACATGACTCAAGTACATTATAGACACATCTTGGAATAAACATCGGGGTACAATACATAAGAAATACAAGTGAATACATTCCGAAGTTACAATTACATCAACACTCCCTCTTAACTAGGAAGGTATTTTCTCAACACAATTTATCAGCACAAGTCTTCTTCTCTGTATCATCTGGATAATCATCGAGTTCTCATCATCTTCAAGTCATCTTCATCTTCAGGTCATCTTCATCTTCAAGTCATCTTCATCTTCAGGTTATCTTCATCTTCAAGTCATCTTCATCTACAGGTTATCTTCATCTTCAAGTCATATTCATATAGATCTAGATCATCACTCGATCTGGATCATCATCACTCGATCTATATCCACTCTATATCATCATCACTAGATCTAGATCATCACTCGATCTGGATCATCACTATTGGATCATCATCAAGTCTGGATCATCACTTAATCTGGATCTTCACTATTGGATCAACATCAAGTCTGGATCATCACTACTGGATCATCATCAAGTCTAGATCATCACTTGATCTAGATCATCATCAAAGCTGGATCATCACTGAATCATCAACATCATTATTGCTTTTGTTATCTCAATCAAATGGTGCTATCTTCTTCATTCTTCTCGTCACAAGAAGTTCTACAGAGTCAATACTGTAGGCCTACCCTTCATGTAGGTCTTCACCAGTGCTTATATCTAACACTTAAGTCAGAATGGCCCACCCAGCTCTTACATCTGACCTCATATTGTCAGAAAGGAACGCCCAGCAGTCACATCTAACCTCATCTTGTCAGAAAGGCCTAGCACTCACATCTGACCTCATCTTGTCAGAAAGGCCCAACACTCACATCTAACCATGTGTAAACACATCGTGCTAGAATGGCTTAGCACTTATATCTGATCATGTGCAAGCACATCACATCGAAAAGGCTATGCACTTACATTCGACCCCATCTTTTGAGAAAGGCACAGCACTCACATCTGACCATGTGTAAACACATTGCACCAGAATGGCTTAGCACTTATATCCGACCTCATCCTATCAGAAAGGATTTGCACTTACATTCGACCATGTATAAACACATCGCATCATAATGGCCCCCAGTCCCAGACTGAGCTACCTGGTAATGGACCAGGTGCCTCCATTCTCCCATAGAATGGCAGTTGCCCTTACATCTAACCTACTCATCAGAATGGCCAACACTCACATCTAACATGGGAGGAACCTAATCCTTTAGCCATGACAAAATGGTTCAGCCCTTACATCTGATCAAGTGGGAACATATCCCTCTCTCACATCATAATGGCTTCTCAGTCCTAGACTGAGTTTTCTTGGTAACTAACTAGGCACCTCCAATCCTAGAATGGCATTTAGCCCTTACATATGATCATGTAGAGACCAATTCTACTGTCACATCAGAATGGCTTAGCACTCATATTTGACATGTAAGGAACGAAATCCTCTCACCATGACAGAATGGCTCAACCCTTACATCTAACCATGGAAGGAACCAATATTGTCACCATGTCAGAATGGCTCTCGGTCTTCATCATCTTCTCTTGGAGGAAACATCGATCTCGAGAGCACCAAGCTTCTCCTTGAAGTACTCAAACTTCACTTTGGCCATTTCTAGCATAGAATCACATCAGGGTGGATTACGTCCAAGGATGACCTGTGAGCTTCACCAGGACCGATTACATCCAAGGGCAACCTGTCTCATCATCTATGCTAGAAATCCTTCTTTCAAGAGATCTTGATCTAGATCACTACTCCTCTCTGTATCATACAACAAATGCAAGTCAGATCAACCAAATCAAATAGTAGTTTTCAAAAGAAACATACTACCTCCCAAATAGAAAATGGCAACATATTTTGCCTCAGTGCTACTTAGCACCATACAGGACTCCATCCTGCCAAACCAAGAGATCACACTTGATCCCATACTTAACTGTACCCTTTAGGTACCTCGCTGCATGATTTGCAACCTTCGGGTGAACATGCCTCAATGTGTTCACAGCAAAGCAAATATCTGGGCTCGTATTGTCATGTACATCAAGGAATAAGTCATCCGATGATACATCATGGCATCAACCATCTCTGATGATGCATCACTCAATAGCTTCATGTTCGATGCCATAGGTGTGATCATGGCCTTTCAGTCCATCATCCTGAACCTCTTCAGGATCTCTACTGCATACTTCCCTTGTCCACACCTCCATGCCTAGAAAATAGTGCATCGACACATAACAAGAGCATCACTGGTCTTCCACCTTTAACCTTGAAGCAAAGGTTGGTATCCACTTTACTCTTATTAAAGCCTAGAGTCATCAGTAATCTATCCATCCTGTCATACCATGTTGAACCTCAGGATCTTTTGTAGTCACTCCCTCTGAAGCAGAGCATCATTATCCCTCTGTCTTTTGTACTCTATGCACTGAAACATTCTGTATCGGAGTGACAAGTAGCTTCCTCTGCTACTAATATTCTATGTATCCATCTAGGATCATTGGATACCAAGATCCTCTATCTTGAACTTTTTCAAAAGTTCTTCTCGCACCCATCTGTGAGCTTGTCATCCTTTATCAACCTTGTAGCAAAGGTTAAGATCTTCATCAAGCTCATCATGTATGTGTTATCCCATGGGTGTCTTCTAAGCTCATACAAGGCCTTCTTTCATTTGCACACACGATTCTTCCTGTCATGTGTATTTCTAGTGGCTGCAAATGTCTCTTCATAGTCTATGCCTCGTACTACGAATCTTTCCTTGTATCCTATGATGTTTCCATCTACTACATGATGGAACTACGAACTTCTCTTCAGTATCGATACTACATCCTAGACATCATTCTTCTTGAACCTTTCTTCTTGGTTACTTCTTCATGTCTGGAAGGTTCTGTATCAATGTTGTCGTTGCATTCGTCATATTATTCTTCATCTTAAACTGTCGTCACTTGTTATTTGGAACAAGTCTCATACTTCTTTGCTTGTAGGTGGTTGTACACGATCTTTCCTACAAGTCAAATGCATTTGTATGGTTAGAAACATTTCATAAGGTATATTCATAATGAAAAAATTCATGCATAAATATATGATCATGCAACTACTTTAGCCAATACAACATCCATCCATATCTCACAGAAATTTTCTAGATGCCTTCCATCTCTACCAGGACAACATTGAGATTGTGCACTAATCCAATATGTCAGCAAAGAGGTTTCATTCTAGATAAGCAGCAATGGAGAGTTGTATAGCACCATGAGCTACTTACCCATCATATGCATATTAGTATTATACTGTCATTAATGAAAACATTCTATCATGCATAATATATCAACTGAATATAAACAAATGCATAACAAAACAATATCATGAAATGACAATTGAATACTTATCTTTATTTGTTTTGTGGGTAGAATCCTTATTGATCCTTTCACTTCATCATCTTCTTCATTCATGAATTCATCATTTCTTATCCAAATGCTCAATATGGATAAGCGTTTCTTCAAGAATTCAGTTCTTCATATTCCTCATCGCTTGAGGGATGTTCTTTCGATGGTGAGAGCTTGATCTTTAGTTGGTCCCATCTTCTCTTCTCTTGATATGAGTTAATATTCTTCTTCTTCCCAGAGTCTACTAAAATTAATCACTTCCTTATGGCACACATTCATCAAATGAATGAATCCCATGATCATGGGAGACCATTCAAGGTGGCTCTCGCCACTTCTGCATTCTGGATCTTCACATTCTTCAACTGGTTTCTTAAGGTCATATTCCAATTTATGTTCTTCCCTTCAAAAATCTTGGTTAAGGAATCAAACATATCTTTTGGTGTCTTCAGGGAATACACTTGTGGTTAAAGTTGATCCATGATTGAATCAACAATAATATTCTTGGCCTTGACCAAGTTCTTCTTGTGTAAGGCTTCTACCCTCATCTCCCTCTTAAACTGGAACCTCTCTACTTGTGTAGGTGTCCAATTCATTTTCTTCAGGGAGATCATATGCTTCTGTTCTTGGAATTTGTCAACTTCACCAAGCTTATCATTAATCTGATGTGATAGATCACTTTGAAATGAGAACCTCAAATGAAAATAGCAAAAGATTAGATCTTACCGATTTGAGGTGTCCGTCCTGGTTCCGTAGCTGGCTGATCTAGGGTTTGTCAGAGAAACCATACTTTTCAAAACTTGGAATATTTCAAATATGATTGGATATAAGGATATATCTCTTCAAGTAAATTTGTCCAATGTACTCCCTTTTTTAAAACAGTGGAGGGAAGCTCCTGAAACAGGAAGCCCTAGTTTTCCAATTTCTCCTACAGAAATGTATGTTACTGTTTATGCGGTATCTCCAAAATTACTACTTCTCTATGTCTGAAATTTTGCACTAAGGTAACCTCACATGTCCCTGTTCCAACACCATAGGTTTTAGTATAATTGGTTTCACCAATTGGGACTTATGATTATTTTTCCAAGGTGACCCGTCACAGGACTGTTCAGAACAGCGAAGTTGTACGGACTGCCATGTGTCACTGGTTCATCTTCTGGGTCTAAAACTTGGACTAAATAAATTAAATTCCATGCCCTTTCTAGAACGTCTTCAAGTTTTAAGTTGGACCTCTGTAGCCCAAGATATAGTAATTCTCCCCAGCTGTCTTGTTTAGGGATGAATTTTGGAAGAGGTTGGAACCATAACTTGGAGGGATCATATCTCCCAAAATATAACAAATCTGAGGCTTGCGTTTGGACACAGTGTACATCAAGATTTTATATTCGGCCTCCGAAATTTTTAGCTCCTTATCCTTCGCCAATCTTGGGATATAGATAATGTACCAAAACTTAGCAGTTTTAGTATTTTAGGGTTTTTCCAACTCGGGGTCAAACTAGGGTTTGACTTTCCTGAAGTTTCACCCAACCAAAAATATTGATCCAGGTCTCTAAACTTCAATTTTGATGAGGAGAGAAATCCTATGCTGGGCTCACTCAAACATTCCTCTTCTACAAGAATCCCTAATTTCCTGCACCAAAACTGAAAACACTTAGAATCGAATTCCGCTTCAACAGAAAGATGCGCCCTTCAATGGAGAGTCATCCTAGCAAAATTTTGCTGATGGATTTTGGAGAGAGAGCCAAAAAGTAAGAATCCCTAGCTTCCACAGCTACACAATGTCTTCTTCTCTGGTTAGCTCTGATACCATGTTATATTTTTATCATTCTAAGCTAGCATTATGATCTTAGGATCTTTAACTGAGAGAATAACATGCACAGCAATAAAACACAAGAGACAAGAGACACAAAGAATTTTCTTCGGGGAAACCATAAAGGATAAAACCCCGCAACTTCCTCAAAGATAGAATGAGCACCAATGGCAACAGTAAAACCCGAAAACATAAAGATGATCTCCACAGCTTCTGTCTCTCTCTCTCACACTGAGAGATCTTCTCCTCTCTCACTCATGCACCCCAATGAGTGAGTGTGCGTGTGATAAATAGAGAGGATCACTCTCTATTTATATTCTTTCATTCACTTGAAGCAGACTCCAACATGTCGTCCTCACTTAACAATTACTTACTAGAGCCGACATCTCTAGGAGTGTCTAATAACCCTAGTGCCCCACAGCTTGTGGGGACTTCGCCCCCTGCTCAACAAGGAGGGTTAAATCCAGATCCATTTTCCGATATATCCGTAGCTAGTGGACCCATGTCCACACCACAAATTATCACCAACAACCCTACAGGTGGCCCTAGCATGGTCATGCAAACTATCATCAGTCAGCTGCCACCATCTATAGTAACCACTCAGGCTGTCCCACCTGCAACACTTACAAGCAGTGGACCTTCCATATACACTGCCCCTTCTGTCACATAGGGGGGAAATGCCCCTTCCACATACACTACCCCTCCTGTCACACATGGGGGCAGTGACCCTTCCATTCACACTATCCCTCACATCACACTTGGGGGCATTGGACCATCTACAATGGCACCACCAGCACCCCCAGCTATGCAGGTACATTATGCACCTGCAAACCCCACCACCATACCTCCCCCATCTCACATCAACCTGGGGTCAAATCTACCTTTCATGGCTCATATTAACTTGCCTGATTTGGCTCTATTGACAAACAACCCCATCCACCATCAAACCTTTTGGCCTCCCATGCCAACCAAGCTGCCATCAGACATTCCCAAGTTTGAATGCAAGGCAGGGGAGTATCCCCAAAATCACATTATGACATTTCATCTATGGTGCTCCTCAAATAGCATCGTAGATGACTCGATCATGATAAGACTATTCCAATGCACCCTCATAGGTGCGGCAGCCAAATGGTACATTGAGCTACCGCAAGCCAATTACCTAGATTTCAACTCGAGTGTCCCCTCATGGGTCATGCTAAACAGGCCATTCAGAACGAGGCCCAATAGGCTGCCAACACTACGAACCAAGCCCAACCCAACATGACACCACAAGGACCTCCCCCCATGGTGCTTCAAAACCCACTACCAGTCCAAGGATTGGTGGCAACCGCACCCCCTCCCCACGCCAATCCCAACACTCCGGGGGCACCTCCCACAGTAGAAACAAGTGTCCACCACCTACTAGCCATGACGACTGAAGAGGTTAATCTACAAACCAGACAGAATCGGTATGGTACCACCACTAAACCCACTGACACATCAGCGACATCTACATCCAAATCAGTCAACGTACCTCTTCAGTTACCCCCTTTCCCCCGCCCCCCCCATACGGCGAGTGGCTAACAATACCACAACTAGAGCTGCTGTCAACTATAGCATTGTGGATGATTTATCCCAAACACCAATGGCCATGTTCACTCTGGAGGTACTCAAAACGTACCCAATGTATCAAAAAGCGTTACTAGCCACCCTTGGGGCCATATACCCCTCCAACTCCAAGTTGATCACATCCGACACGGAGAATGGAGAATCGCGCATGCCATCCACCATCGCCTTCCAAATCTCGGTGTCTATCTAGAATTTGGTCATGCATCGGTGCATAGTGGATGAGGGGGCATCCACGTGCATTATGTCCACCCTGGTTTGGCAGAAACTTGGATCCCCAATTCTGTAAACATCCTCCACAACTTTGTAGGCTTATGATGGCCATCTCACTAAAGCCCAAGGAATCCTCCCCCATGTCCCCATCACATTAGCCAGGAAGACAGTGCTGATCAACATAGAGGTCATCAACGCTCAACTGGACTATAACCTTCTCCTCGGAAGAAGTTATATGTATGCCATGAGAGCAGTCGCATCAACTGTCTTCCATCTCATGATGTTCCCTCATGAAGGGAAGATCATGACGATTGATCAACTCACTTATCACAATCTGCAAGGGTTAATGGCACCCACCAATGTTATCCCTACCATCACCACCATTAAGCCACAATGGACGACCACACATGCCAATGTCATCCCTACAATCAACACCATGGTTGACAACACACCAACCTCCCCATTGTTGAATGTGGGTCCTGGGTTGTTTGCTAATATCACCATGACGGCTCCTTTCCCCTTAGTGTCACCACCACTGACACAAAATGAGACTGCAGACTTGTGCATGGTCTCATCCAGCACCACTGTACCCAAACAACAAGCGCAGCCGCAACCCCAACCCCAACCACAACACTGTCTGTAGCCGCAACACCAACAGCAACCACAACATCATCTGCAGCAGCAGCATTTAGTGCAGCCGCAACCATAACCGCATCCCCACATGCAACTAGCAGGGATTTATCTAGGCTCATCTCCAGTCCATACGATTCCCTTCCTCTTTCCCCCACCTGGTGTCATGAGCAAGCCAGTAATGGACACCTTAAGCCTACCTAACTTTACATTGGAAATTCCGGTGTGGTATCTTGATCCACTAGCTAAACCACCAATGCCCCATGTTGTTTTAACCCTAGTGCAACCCATTGCGGTCAAGTCTCACCCTCCACCCAGCCCATAAAATCTAACCACTACACCCGCACCCACACCGCCCCACCCGAAAAGGGCCAGGGGAAATAATGTGAAAACTACCGCAAACCTACGACAAGTCCCACCTTGCACTATCTACGAGCAACAGGGCCATCCAACTCATAATTGCCCTGAAATCCCAATGATCTGTGCACATTTGGATGCCATGGATACAAATAAAAACATCCCTGTGGTCGAACTTCCAACCGCGCCAATAGTGAGAAACAAGGCATTAAGAACAAACCATGCTTGCACCCTTTGTGGTCTGTATGGACACTATTCTCACCACTGTCAAGACTTGCCTGAGTTTTGAATGGCTTTAGCTGACCTCCATCAACATTCCCTTGAATCTTAGATCACCCTGATCGAATAAGTTCACCCCCCACCTCCTTCTTCGGACACCATGTCCATTTACATGATGTCCAATTCTACAGACCCTCTTGTCTCCAACGTCACTGATGGTCCATTAGACCTATCTCTTCCATTGTTTCCCCAGCCACAGCCGCAACCTCAATTGCAACCTCAACCTCAGTTACCAAGGAAACATTAGGGTTCATTCCTGATCAACATGATCCGTTTTCTTTTTCTTTTCCTTTTCCTTTTCCTACCATCCAAGATCGTGAGTAAGTCTATCTTGGAAACCCACAATCTACAAGATTTCACACTGGGAGATCCTGTGTGGTACCTTGAACCACCTACCCTACCTCTAAGGCCCCAAGATGTGTTGACTCATGTCCAGCCATTTGATATGATGTTGCACCTACCTCTAGGTCCATTAAAGACTCCTCCCGTCTCCAGGCTTGCCCCTCTTCCTCCAACAGAGACTGGAGGTAAGGCCACAAAAACCACAACCAATACCATTTACATGATCTCTAGCACCAGTTTCCCTTCCATCTCGTCGGTTGTGGAAGATCCACCTGATCTATCTCAACACCACTTACGCGATGATGGAGATATATGTAAAACCTCCTTCAGTTTTACCCCATTCCCTTTAAACCATAGTGTGGAATCGGTTCTTCCCATAAAAGACCAGATCCTATCACCCCACCTTGACAATGACCTTCGTCTCAGCAAGGGGGCATATACCTCTTCACTAACTCAAATGGTCGAATCTTGAAGAAGTCATGCAATGGGCTCCACCTCAAGAGAGCCTATGCCTAATACCTCCACTATGAGTCCCTTATAGCTTAGTTTTCTCCCTTTTTCTTTTGCAACGTTTTTACCACAAATCAAAGACCTCCATTTGGGGGTAGCACCAATAGCTGCTTAATCAAAGTCACCCGGAGCCTGTTCGAGACACCTCTCACACCTCCGGGCTCAAATTTCTATCTCCTTGTGAGACCATTGTCTCATGTTTAACAAACAAATTTCGGGACCGCTTCCTGAAAGTTACCTCAACTTACGAGCCACATCATGGTGATGCAAGTGTCTATGGACCTATACTTGCATCACTCTTGCCTACCACTACTCATGCGGATTCTCAGGCCACCGCCCATTAAGGGTCACCATTTTTCTTCTTATTTTGTATGTTAACACATAATTGTCTACTTCATCCACCGCACCTTACGCGGCTCTCTGGACCATTGTCCAAAAAATGATTTATTTCTCTTGCACGTATTTGGCATATAACTGCCCCCGAACTTGCACTCACATCACATGTAGTCAATTCTGTCCACCGCAACTCACACACGCTCTCTTGACCTCTGTCCAAGAGCCACCTCGGTTTGCGTGCCTCTACCACATCGACTCGCACACCTCTGTCACGATCTATCCCGTGCATGTATTGGTATGTTTGAGAGCCTTCTGCTCCATCCATACTGCATGGATGACCTTTGAACCACTATCCATCGTCCCGACATGGGGCACCTCCTGTGCCACCATAGTCGATTGACCATACTGGAGTTTCGTTTAAGCTCTTTTCTAACTCCTAAAAACAATGAAAAGATAGTTGAGCGCAGCTTCTTCCTTTCCCGCTCATTGAAGGATAGGAACAGGCATCTACATCATCTCATTTATCTCCTTTTGTAGACCATGTAGACCATCAAAGGAAAAGGACCACCTTAGCATATTCAATCCAAGACCGTTCCCCTCTGCATACTTTTATGATTTCTCGGGAAGAGGGGCCACACTTTATGAAAAAGCTCACCATGGGTTGTCATTAAGCTCTTTTCCAGCCTTCTCATCAAGAAAATATTGTCAAGCAAACTTGGTTTTGTTCATGCTCATAAAAGTATCTGAATGATCGTCCATTCAGTATAGGTTTAACCTTTTCCAACCTGATTGGACTACCAATGGTAAAGAAGTCTCTCATCCCCTGCAAGATGGGAAAGCTCTCCTATGTACACTTTTATCCTTTTTCGGGCATAGGAGACTACCAACAAAAAAGATCCCCCACTGGAGTCTTCTTCATGCTTTCAGACTCTCTAAAATTGAAAGCATCATCGAGCATTTACCTTCTCGGGCTCGCCAAAAATCCACGAGATCGTACCACAATGATGTCCCTAGACACCACCCCACAAAAAATAGTTTGGCATCATTCCCACTTTGGGTCACCTTCATTTAGAGTACTCTGTAATGTGTCTTATTTGGACCCCATCAATATCAAAAGTGTCCACCTCCCCCAAGTATTTCCCATCTGCAGTCACGTTCCCAGTATTACAGCTATGATCCCATTCCCATGAGTCAATTTCATTTGCTTCCTAGTTCGCCATGCCATCATACTCTGAACAAAGGAAGTCTGAGTCTACTACACTCCCCCTACCCCTGTTCAATTCTCTCCCCCCCCCCCCCTTCAGTGGTTCAGTCCATAGATTGTCTCACGCCTTTCGGTTATGTCCCTCGTGCTTCTGGTCAAGGAAACATCATTGCCCTTACTAGGGGCAGGTCTCCCTTTGTCAACGACAACACACATATTCCATAGGATAGACCCATAAATCATTTTATATTAGTTTCATTAACCTCATTGATGAGTTCCTTGGACCATTTGAGAGGAGTCCTTAGTGCCTCTCGGGATGGTTGTCTCTCATGTGCTCGACTCTAGCTACATCATCGCACTATTGAGATTCGTACAGGGTATTGGTCTATGCAATATTTGGTCGAATACCCTAGATGTCACCTAACTCTAACACATTGATGAGTCTACTCGAGGGACCTAAACAGGTTATGTCCCTTGTGATTTTTGGGTTCCGTTGGAGACAGTGTTCAGAAGCCCCAGCAGTGCTTCTATATAGATTTATGATTGATGCAGCATACTTGTACCACAGAGACTCTGACTCTCAATCAGCGAGTCCATACAACTATGTACCATCCCAGATCCAGCAGGCCATCAGTCATGAAGATATAGAATTCCATGAGAATGCCACAGGTCCAATGTACCAGTTCTTCAAATCAGTATTGTATTCAGCCTCACATTGAGGCAACCACTATGTACCATCAGTTGTATATGATCGAATCTTGTATTTTAGAGCATAGATCAAATTATTCTTTTGACATTGTCACAAGCATTGGGATTCCTGCCTTGTCCATATACATGTCACACATTATTTGTATCTCACCCATTGATGGGAACCATATTAATACAAAAAACAAAAGCCACCATGCCCCAGCCCTGGAAGCACCACCTCTATGCAAAAAATCCTATGATGTTCGTCAGCCATACGATGAGCTCCTACCCTCACACATCAGGGGGAAATCTGTTAACCTGAAAAATCCCTCACTCAGCTCTACATGGCCTACACCACCCAAGGACACCCATGATCAACCCTCGTATCACTCCATTAGACCCCCACACCCTCAAAAAGGCTTAAGAATGAAGAAAAGGGCTTTAAAACCCCAAAAAGGAGCCTAAATAACTCTCCTAGGGGCTAAAGCCTCCAAAAAGGGGCTAAAACCCCTCAAAGGAGCTTAAAACCCTAAAAGGAGCTAAATTTAGGGAGAAAGGGGCTAAATCCTGGACCAAGGGCTTAAAACCCTAAAACCCAAAAAAAGCTATAAAAGGAGGGTGGGGGGTCACTCTCAAACAACTCTTCTCTTGCATACTGTTATGCTACCCATGGATGCCTTGAGACTCTTTGCCTCTCAAGCCACCCACATCCCCCTCTCTTCCACTCATCTTCCCCATTGAGCCATAGCTCCTCCATTGCTGAGTGAGATAGAGAGGTGCTTCCTCCAGCCAGGGCATGGTGGCCCATTGCACCAAAGAAGAGGTGTACTTGTGTGTTTTGTTTCATTTCTTTTCTTTTATTTAACCCATAGTTTGTTTGCAGGTTTTTAATATTCTTCTTACAGGTTTATTTCTAACATCTTTTCCAGGTTTATTATTGTTTATTAGTTGTTTGCAGGTTCTCGGAGCTAAGCCCTAACCCTATTTGCAGAGGGGCTCACTACCATTTCTTTCTATTCTTTGTTTTCATCTCTATCCAGTTTCCTTTCGGTTTTTCTTTTATGCATTTTGACACAGGAACCTACCCTTCTATCCTATAGACAAAAGGGAGCCATTCCTACCCCTATAGCAAGGAGAAATCCCTGCTACAGGGAGCTATGGCTCCATGGAAGGATGGAGGAGAGGGAGAGTGAATGGCTTGAGAGACAAAATGGTCTCAAGGCACTCACTTCGGCAGCATAACAATAGGAAAGGGAGGAATGTTTTTAGAGTGACCCCCACCCCTCTATTTATAGCTTTTTAAGGGTTCTAAGCCCCTGCTCAGGGCTTTAGCCCCTTTTTTTGGATTTTATCCCCTTTCGCTCAAACTTTAGCTCCTTTTAGGGTTTTAGGCTCATTTGAGGGGTTTCAACCCCTCTTTGGAGGATTTAACCCCTATGAGAGCTATTTAGGCTCTTTTTTGGGGTTTTTATGCCCTTTTTCCTGTTTTTAAGCCTTCTTGAGGGTGTGGGGGTCAAATGGGGTTAAATGAGGGTCATGCATGGGTGTCCTTGGGGGGTGTAGGCCATGTAGAGATGAATGAGGGATTTTTTGGGTTAACAGATTGCCAACTGATGTGTGACGGCAGGAGCTCATCGTATGGCCGACAGACATCATAGGATTTTCTACGGATAGGTGGTGCTTTCTGGGCTGGGGCATGGTGGCTTTTTGGTTTTTGTATTAATATGGTTCCCATCAATGGGTGAGACATGTATATAGACGAGGTGGGAATCCCCATGCTCATAACAATGTCAAAAGAATAATTGATCTATACTCTATAATACAAGATCCGATCATATACAACTGATGATACAAAGTGTTTGCCTCAATGAGAGGCTGAATACAATACTGATCTAAAGAACTGCTATATTGGACCCATGGCATTCTCATGGAATTATATATCTTCATGACTAATAGCCTCCTAGATCTAGGACGGTACATAGCTGTATGGACTCACTAATGGAGAGTCAGAGTCTCTGTGGTACAAGTATGCTGCATCAATAATAAATCTATATAGAAGCACTGATGGGGCTTCTGAACACTGTCTCCAACGCAACCCAGAAATCATAAGGGACATAACCTGTTTAGGTCCCTCAAATAGACTCATTAATGTGATAGAGTCAGGTGACATCCGGGGTCTTCGACCAAATACTGCATGGACCTATACCCTGTACAAATCTCAACAGTGCGATGATGTAGTTGGAGTCGAGCACGTGAGATACAACCATCCCGAGAGGCACTAAGGACTCCTCTCAAGTGGTCTAAGTAACTCATCAATGAGGTTAATGAAACCAAGATACAGGGACCTCTGGGTCTATCCTCTGGAATCTATGTATTTTCGTCGACAGAGGGAGACCTGCCCTTGGTCAAGGCAATGGTTTTTCCTTGACCAGAAGCGTAAGGGAGATAACCGAAAGGTGTGAGACAATCTGAGGACTGACCCACTGAATGGGGGGAGGGGGGAGGGAAAGAGTTGGACAAGGGAAGAGGGAGTGTAGTAGACTCAAAACTTCCTTTGTTCACAGTATGATGGCAGGGAGGACCAGGCAGCAAATGAAACTGTCTTATGGGAATGGGATCATAGCTGTAATACCGGGATTGTCACTGCATATGGGAAATACTTGGGGGAGGTAGACACTTTTGATATTGATGGGATCCAAGGAAGACACATTGCAGAGTAATCTGAACAAAGGTGACCCAAAGTGGGAATGCTTCCAAACTATTTTCTATGGGGTGGTATCTAGAGACCCCGTTGTGGTACGATCTCGTGGATTTTTAGCGAGCCCGAGAAAGTAAATGCTCGATGGTGCTTTCAATTTTAGAGAGTCTGAAAGCATAAAGAAGAGTCCAGTGGGGGCTCTTTTTCGTTGGTAGTATCCTGTTCCCAAAAAACGATAAAAGTATACATAGGAGAGCTCGCCCATCCTTTGGGGGATGAGAGACTTATTTACCATTGGTAGTCCAATCAGGCTGGAAAAGGTTAAACCTATATTGACTGGACAGTCATTTAGATACTTTTATGAGCATGAACAAAACCAAGTTTGCTAGAAAATCTTTTCTTGATGAGAAGGTTGGAAAAGAGCTTAACGACAACCCACAGTGAGATTTTTCGTAAAGTTCAGACCCTCTTCCCGAGAAAGCATGAAAGTATGCAGAGGGGAATGGTCTTTGCTTGCCAAGGTGGTCCTTTTCATTTGATGGTCTACATAGTCCGCAAAAGGAGATAAACGAGACGATGTAGACTCCGTTTCCTATCCTTTAACGAGCGGGAAAGGAAGTAGTTGCACTTGGCAATCTTTTCATTCTTTTAGGAGTCAGAAAAGAGCTTAAAAGAAACTCTAGTATGGTCAACCGATTATGGTGGCACGGGCGGTGCCCCATGTTGGGATGGTGGACAGTGGTCCAAAGGTCATCCACGTAGTATGGACTGAGCAAGTGGCTCTTAAACATACCAATACATGCACGGGATAGATCGCAGCAGAGGCACGCAAGTCGGTGCGGTAGAGGCACGCAAACCAAGGTGGATCTCGGACAGAGGTCAGGATAGTCCTGTGTGAATTGTGGTGGATGGACTTGACTACATGTGATGTGAGTGCAAGTCCGGAGGCAGTTATACACCAAAAAAATGATTCGTCTTCCAGATGATGGTCTGGAGATCCGCATGAGGTGCGATGGATGGAGTAGATGGCTATATAAAAATAATGTTCCTTACGAGCGGTGGCACGAGGACCCACATGAGTGGTGAAAGGAAAGTGTGATGCAAGTACATGTCTAAAGACACTTGTATCATCATTATGTGGCTTGTAAATTGAGGTAACTTTTGGGAAGCGGTCCCGAAAATTACTTCTTAAACATGAGACGATGGTCTCATAAGGATATAGAGGGTGAAATTTGAGCCCAAAGGTGTGAGAGGTGTCTCGAACAGGCTCCGGGTGACTCTGATTTAGGAGCTGATGGTGCTACCCCCGAATGGGGGTCTTTGATTTGTGGTAAAAACATTGCAAAACAAAAAAGGGAAAAAACTATGCTATAAGGGACTCATAGTTGTTATATCAGGAATAGACTCTCTTGAGGTGGAGCCCGTTGCGCGGATTCTTCAAGAGTCGATCATCTGAGTCAGCAAAGAGGTATGCCCCCTTGCTGAGATGAAGGTCATTGGCAAGGTGGGATGATGGAAACTGGTATTTTATGGGAAGAATCAATTCCACACTATGTTTTAAAGGGAATGGGGTAAAACCGAAGGAGGTCTTACATATATCTATGTTATCGCGTAAGTGGTGCCGCAATAGATCAAGTGGATCTTCCACAGTCTATGAGATGGAAGGGTAACTGGTGCTAGAGATCATGTAAATGGTATTGGTTGTGGTTTTTGTGGCCTTTCCCTTAGTNGCCTGGAGACAGGAGGAGTCTTTGATGGACCTGGAGGTAGGTGCAACATCATCTCAATTGGATGGACATGAGTCAACACATCCTGGGGCCTTAGAGGTACGGTAGGTGGTTCAAGGTACCACACAGGATGTCCCAATGTGAAATCATGTAGATTGCGAGTTTCCAAGACAAAATTACTCACGATCTCGGATGGTAGGAAAAGGAAAAGGAAAAGGATCATGTTGAGTGGGAATGAACCCCACTGTTTCCCTAGTAACTGAGGGTGAGGTTGCAACTGAGGTTGTGGATGTGGCTGGGGAAACAATAGAAGAGATAGGTCTGATGGACCGTCGATGATGGTGGAGACAAGAGGGTCGATAGAACTGGACATGGTGTCCGAAGAAGGAGGTGGGGGGTGAACTTCTTCGTTCAGGGTGATCTCAGATTCAAGGGAATGTTGACAAAGGCCGACTAAAGCCATTCAAAACTCAGATAAGTCTTGGCAGTGGTGAGAATAGTGTCCATACAATTTGCAAAGGGCACAAGCATGGTTTGTTCTCAATGACTTGTTTCTCACTATTGGCACGCTTGGAATTTCAACCATGGGGAGGTTTTCGGTTGTATCCATGGCGTCCATATGCATGCGGATCATTGGAATCTCAGGGAAATTCTGAGTTGGATGGACCTGTTCTTCACAGACGGCACAAGGTGAGATATGTCAAGGTTCAACGGTACCTTTTGCGTTATTTCCCCTGGCCTTTTTTGGGTGGGGCGGTATGGGCACGGGTGCGGTGGTTTGTTTTTGCGGGCCGGGTGGAGGATGATACTTGACCGCAATGGGTTGCACATGGGTTAAGACTACCTCGGGCATTGGTGGTTGAGCAGGTGGATCAAGATACCACATGGGATATCCCAATGTAAAGTTGGGTAGGTTGAGGGTGGCCATTACTAGCTTGCTCATGACACTAGGCGGGGGAAAGAGGAAGGGAATTGTATGGACCGGAGAGGAGCCCAGATAACTCCTTGATGTTTGTATGTGGGTATGAGGTTGTGGTTGCAGCTGCGCATAAAGCTGCAGCTACAGATGATGTTGTGGCTGTTGTTGATGTTGGGGCTATAGACTGTGTTGTGGTTGCGGTTGGGGCTGCAACAACGGGTAGTTTTTGGGTGCAGTGGTGCTGGATGAGAGCATGCACAAGTCCGCAGTCTCGTTTGGTGTTGGTGGTGGTGATAGTAAGGGGAAAGGAGCCATCATGGTGGTCTCAGCAAACAACCTAGGGCCCACATTCAACAATGGCAAGGCTGGTATGTTTTCAACCATGGTGTTGACCGCAAGGATAACATTGGAGTGTGTGGTCATCCCTTACAGATCAATGGTGTTGATCATAGGGATAACATTGGCGGGTGTCGTTAGCCCTTGCGAATCATGATAACTCAGTTGGTCAACCGTCACGATTTTCCCTCCGTGGGGGAACAGCATGAGATGGAAGACAGTTGATGCGACAGCTCTCATGGCATACATATAAATTCTTCTGAGGAGAAGGTTATAGTCCAATTGAGCGTTGAAAACCTCTATGTCAATTAGAACTGTCTTCTTAGCTAATGTGATGGGGACATGGGGGAGGATTCCTTGGGCTTTAGTGGGATGGCCATCATAAGCCCATAGATTTGTTGAGGATGGTTACAAAATTGGGGATCCAAGTTTCTGCTAGACTAGGGTAGACATAATGCATGTGGATGCCCCCTCATCCACTATGCACCAATGCAAAACCAAATTCCCAATAGACACTGGGATTTGAAAGGCAATGGTTGATGGCATCCGCGGTTCTCCATTCTTTGTGTTGAATGTGATCAACTTGGATTCATAGGATTCTATGGCCCCAAGGGTGGCTAGTAGGGATTTCCATTGCGTTGGGCAATTTTTGAGTACCTCAAGAGCGGACATGGTGGTAGGTGTTTGGGCCAAATAATCCATGATGTTGTAGCTGACAACAGCTCTAGCCATGGCATTATTGGCAACCCGATGTATGGGGGGCGCAGGAAAGGGGGTAACTAAAGAGGCGCATTAACTATTTTAGATGTATATGTCACTGATGTGTCAGCGGGTTCAGTGTTGGTTTCGTACCAATTTCGTCTGTTTGTAGATTGACCTCTTTAGTTGTCATAGCTAGCTGGTGGTGGACACCTGTTTCTGCCATGGGAGGTGCCCCTGGAGCGTTGGGATTGGGTTGGGGAGGGGGTGTTGTTGCCACCAATCCTTGGACTGGTAATGGGCTTTGGAGCACCATAGGAGGAGGTCCTTGTGGTTTCAGGTTGGGTTGGGCTTGGTTTGTTGTGTTGGTGGCATGTTGAACCTCGTTCCTAATGGCCTACTTAGTGCGACCCATGAAGGGACACTTGAATGTGTAGTTCCCATAGACCTCACAGAGTGTGCATGGTTGGTTTGTACACAACGGGGCATTGCATCTCAGTGCATTTGGTCGTCGAGGATTTTGGGCTGGCCGGTTTGCCACGGAATTGTTGGGAGGGTTTGGTTGTTGACCACTTCCCTACTGTTGATTGTTGCCTTACTTCTGGGGTCGGTTATTCCTAGCTTGCCCCTGTTGATTATTGGGGGCTGGCTAGTTGGGACGGTTTTGTTGTGAAAACACATGTCCCAATGGAGCGGGTGGAGCAGGGGCGGGGGCTTGAACCACTTGCACTGGTGGTGCATAGTAGATTTGGGTGGGTGGCGGTGCCAAAAATGTGGGAATTTGCCTCGCGTATTGCTGTGTTGGCTAAGCCAAGGCCTGAGCCTGCTACGGTGGTGCAGGTTGTGTGTAAGAAGTTGTGGCTCCAGAGTGGGACATCATTCTTGTATAGTTCATAGTTTGGTTTTGGTAGCCAACACTAGCAGTGTTTCTTAGTTATGGTGGTACTGTAGGTGGTGTTGGACGGTGCTATGGTTGGTGAGAGACCAATCCTATGATGCCATCTACAGCATGGGATGCCCTCGGTGCATCCCAGTAGGAGGTTCCTGCACAGGGAGCATATGGAATGATGGTGTAAAGGTATCCAGACTGTGCATAGATCAGATCAAAATTTTGGGCTTTCAAGATGGCCTCCTCTTCGAATTGGGGACATTCAGATACGACGTCCTTTGATATAGGTGGGAGCAAAGTTTTAAGGAACCAATCTAGGAAGATCTTGTCATCAAGTTGGATCTTACAGAAACTACGGCATCGCCACCACTCATGGATGTGGTCAATTATGTGGGTCGCAGTATTTTGGCGGCAATATAATAAGATCTCCGCCCCTTCGTCATATCTAACAGGGAGTTGGAAATATTGTAGGAACATGAAAGCCAGGGAGTTTAAATTTGGGTACAGTGGCTTGTGGTAGCTCAATGTACCACTTGGTTATAGCACCTGTGAGGGTGCGTTGGAATATTCTTAGCCTGATCGAATCATTTACGATGTTGTTTGATGAGCACCATAGATGAAACATCATGATGTGGTTTTGGGGGCACTCCCCTTCCTTCCTTTCAAACTTGGGAATGTCTAAGGGGAGTTTGGTTGGCATGGGAGGCCAAAAAGTTTGATGGTGGATAGGGTCATTTGTTAACCCAGTCAAATCAGGAAAGTTGAGATGTGCCATGAAAGGAAGGTTTGACCCCAAGTTGATGTGATATGGGGCAGCCATAGTGGTGGGGTTTGCAGGTGCATAATGCACCTACATAGTTGGAGGTACTTGTGGCACCATTGTGGATGGGCCAGTGCCCCCAAGTGTGATGGGAGGGACAGTGTGGGTGGAAGGGCCACTGCCCCCATGTATGACAGGAGGGGAAGCGTAGGTGGAAGGGCCACTGCACCCATGTGTTGCAGGTGGGACAGCTTGACTAGTTAATATGGGTCGTGGAAGCTGATTTATGATGGTTTGCATAACCACGCTAGGGCCACCTATAGGGTTGTTTGTGATAGTTTGTGGTGTGAACATGGGTCCACTAGCAATTGCTATGCCGAAAAATGGATCCGGGTTTGCACCAGCCATGGGGCTTAATGGTCCAACGTGCAGATCTGGTTCAGAGTAATATGGGCCTGAATCTGAATCAGAGGCTGTATGGCCTTCTGATGGTGTGGGGGGTTGTTGAGAATGGTCTCAACGATGTCAGTTTAATGACCTGAACTATGGTGGGTCACCTTTAGTCATGAGGAAGAGCGTGAGGTATCAATAGTGTCAAATTTGTATGTCAAACTAGTGGCAATGATTTTTGGACCCTGGTTTCAGTGGCTTCCTATTAGCTGCAGGTGGTCACTCAGCCACCAAGACTGCCAGAAGACAGCACTTGGATTTTTTCCTCACAGGAGTGCTACTCAATCAGTGGGGGTCATTGCCCATTTTGCTTGGCTTTTCCTCTCAGCGGCCAGCTACTTTGGGGTTCCCGTGGTACTCCTCACAATGAGTTTCTGGGTTGAGCCCAAGTACTTCCCATGGTTAAGGCATTCAGGGACTTATGTCCTCAAAGACTGTAGATTTTTAACTTAGTGTAAATTGTAAATTTTACTAGCTCACTCAGCGTCATGAACTGAGTTGGGTTGATTTATATAGTATGGTGTGTATGCCTTTTGTTTTTCTGTTATATCCAGTGGCTGCTTAAATGGTTTATGAATATTCTGCAAAGTTCATAACATTGTGAATGAAAGTAGTAATTAGTAATCAGAAACTTTTTTAGACATGTACCATTTGTAATCCCGAATCGTGATAGCCTGACTAGGTGACAACCTTACACCTATATTTCTCTTCAACTAGGAGAAGGTGTTGGGCTCTCAACACAATGGGACTAATCCCATCCATATATCCACAGGTCACCCTCTAGATGCAAGGTTGGTCAACAAGGAGGACACTGAGTGAAGTGAGAATCCCACATTCTCTACCCCCTCTACCTTCCAAGTCACCTGTTTTTAGTCGCTTCGAAAAATATTAGGTGAAGTGCCTATTACTATACGAGCTTCGCCCTTCATCTTATCCCAGAATCCCCTGAAGGGTGATGACTGGGTAGAGGAGGAAGGGTTAAGTAAGATGTTGATTTTAAGTATGTTTTAATCAGACTATAATCATTAACCCATCAAGTATTGATTTACACTTTGATTTAATTAAGCTTTGCTCTGTAAATGAAATGGACATAAAAAGAAATAAACACAGTTTGGATGGAAAAAGGCAGTTGAGCCGCACTGATAGCCCTTAACTATTAAAAAATCAAATTCTGAGTGATAGATTGCACTTTTTGGGTCAAATGTGGTGAGGGGGTCGCCAAATTTTTCCAAAAACAGGCGAGGGGGTCGCTCATAATTTGCAAACAGAAGTGGGCTAACTTCTGGAAGGGGGTCACACCTTTCGAGGCTACACAGGTGACCTAGTGACACCTATGAGGCCAAAATAAGTGACCTAGTCCCCTCTCTGGGCCCGATAAGAGCGACCTGCTCCAAAAACTGAAATTTTTTTGACCTCAAGTCAGATCCGGCCAACAGTAACCTGTACTATGGCCAAATGGACTCAGATTTTCCTTGAGGAGGCTCAGCAGTAACTAGAAATGCAAATAAACAGAAATCTAAGCTAGATTTTAACAGAAAATTAAACTAACACAAAAAACAGAACTAAAAACTAAAACTTTGAAAAATAAACCCAGGGATCCTGTGGAACTGACCTGGTATGGTCGCCAGTTCTGTAGTAGGGATTTCTCCCTTGCTACAGGGCAGGAAAGGCTACCTTCCATCTATAGGATAGAAGGATAGGTTCCTAGTGGTAAATGCAAAGAAAAATAAACAACAAAACAGAAAAATCAAATGAAATGAAAGAAAAACGAAACCCCTCTGCAAACAAGGTTAGGGTTTAGCTCCAATACCCTGCAAGAACATGTTAGAAACCTGCAAACAAACAATGGAAACCTGAAAGAAGAGATGGGTTAGAGAAAACTAAGTAAACAAGACAAAACAAACATTATAACTTCATTTGGTGGAATGGGCCACCATGCCCTAGCTTGGAGAAGCACTTCTCTCTCTTGGCAATGGGAGAGCTATGGCTCAATGGGAGGATGGATGAGAGGGAGTGTGGGTGGCTTGAGAGACAAGTGGTCTCAATGCATCCACTTGGGCAGCATAACAGTATGCAAGGGAGAATTGAATTGAGAGTGACCCCCACCCCTCCATTTATATCTTTTTTGGGGTATTTTAGGGTTTTAAGCCCCCAATTGGGGATTTAGCCCCTTCCGCCCTATCTTTAGCTCCTTGTGTGGTTTTAAGCTCCTTTGAGGGGTTTTAGCCCCTTTTTGGAAGCTTTAGCCCATAGGAGAGCTATTTAGGCTCTTTTTAGGGGTTTTTAAGCCCTTTTGCTCATTCTTAAGCCTTTTTTAGGGTGTGGGGCAGGGTGAAATGAGGGTCGTGCATGGGTGTCCTTGGGTGGTGTAGGCCATGTAGAGCTAAGTGAGGGATTTGTTGGGTTAACAAAGATGACAGATGTTGGTTTTGTCAAAAAAATACCGTTGTAGCTGGTAGAGTTGGAAGAAGAATGTTTTGTCGCAGGATATCATCAAAACGTTGAGAAAGAATGAAAGAAATTATGGCATGATCAACACAGCAAGAGAAAACAATTTCAAGTCAGAGGACTTGTTCTTCTATATGACAACAAATTCTTCAAGAATCCGGGTAAGTTAAAAATATGTTGGCTAGGACCATATGTTGTCATTCAGATCACTGACATAGGTGTATTGCACTCGCAAAAGTTGGATGGAACACCTATCAAAGGAATAATAAATGGAATTCGGCTAAATCCTTATTAGGATAGTGATGACCTAGTCGAGTGAAGAAAAAAAAAGAGAAAGGAGAAAAGAAAAAAGAAAGAAAATTTGTGTTTAACCATTGGAAATCCATTTTCGTGAAAGAAAAGACCATCGCAGAGTGATAGTAAGTCACACACAAAGGAAAAGTGTCCTAGACTTTGTGTCTATCGCGGGTGTAAAAATGAAGGCAAAGACACCCTGTCTGTCACAGGAAAAGGATTTTGTCAAAGGAAGGGTATCAGTTGCAAGAAATAGCGATGTTGTCGCAAGAGTAATTTGAGTCGCATAAATGACAGCTATCCTCATTAATTTGAAAAACCCGAGATATTTTGGAGGCATGATTTTTTGTCACGTCTGTCTTTATGGCAATAATTTCTACTTGATGTGACAGGTAACTAGTGGCATGCAAAGAAGTTTCCTAATAATCATTCAAATGGTCATCCCATGTGATGAAAAGGACATATACCTTTCCATTAATTTCCCAAGCATGCAAAGAACGAACAAATTGAATGGTTAGACATTATCAATCTTCACGACCAAGATTCATTTCATTATTCTATATTTGTGCGAGAGATTTTTTCCTGCACATGAAAGAGTTGAACTGAGTTTTCATAGAGCATGGTTATTTCGATTTCAAGCACAAGCACAACTATAGAATCTGAGGTCCCGACTGCAATCATCATGGAAGATAATATTGGATACATCCCACCACATCCTGTACCCACCGAAGAATCTGCACTACCTCCATTTGTCTCGACATGCAAGTCGTGTCCAGACTTACTGGGTTTATCTGTTGCAACAAGGGCGAGAAATTCTGCAAACCATGAGCAAAAAGGAAAAGCACCAACACCACCATCACCACCAGAGGAGGAGGAAGACTCTGAGTCTACAAATTTATTACCACCCTATGTTCCACTAAGATGATCCAATTCGCCAAGTATTAGAGTTTCGAAGAATGCAAGGTACGCACTGGTAGAACCAATTGTGTCGGAAGGAGTTCCATTGTCGTAGAACATTTTGCCAAATCTTTATAATATGACCTTTGTTGATCACGACACACAGAAACAATGATATTTGGATAGAAGGAACTACATGGTTCTTGTATAAGACACCCTATATACCCCGAAGCGATTCATACCAATGGAATGATAAAGAGGACTAGACCATGCAAGTTTATTGTCGTTGTTGTATATGTCGCATTTCAGCTAAATTATTGAAGTGAATGCACATGTAAAAAAGTTATTGGTATCATTACATGGTTGTTACCTATGGCTCGACAAGAAAATATCTATGGATGTCAAGATGATATCATAAATTACAAGACTACCACTTGCAGGAATAGACCCATCGGCATTTTTTAGAAAAGATCAGGAAACTACACTGGAAAACAAGATGAAGGATAAATATGATTTGTGCAAAGATAAAAAAGGCTTCCTAATAAACTACATCAATTACCATACCTCCTGATTTGCAGTAAAGGTGCTAGCTATAAAATTATCGAGGAAGATGCAACCAGACTAATGCATTGCAGGAATAATCGCAGTAGCTAAACTATGTGTGGGAGGAGTCCAAATAAATTGATCGCACTATCTATTGAATGAGTTATTTTTGTAGATGCACTAGAGTCGTAGGAAAAAGGTACCGCATTCCATTATTCATGGATACTCATTATGATTTTTTTTATCGGATGGGAGGAACCAGCAAACTACCAAGGGGTATATTTTCCACTGCGTTGTCGAGGAGCTCGATACTAGAATCTATGGTATTAAAAAGATAAAAAGGATTAAAAGATAGACAACAACATTCAAGTATTTATGCACTTAGATGCCCTAAAAAATTAGGTGAGAAAATAGGCCAGAGTCATCGATGTGACCTTTCTGCAGTTTTACAAAATTATCAAGTTTGTCATTGGTCCCCATCACATCTTGTTGCAGTCATGACAATATATGTAACGGCAATGGATGGTGACCCAATTTTTGTTGACTAAACAAGAAGTCGAGGCCATTGCTCTAGATTTCTCTAAAGAATGGTGGGTTTCTATTGCAGATGAAATAATAGCTTCCGAAGAAGAGATGCAACAGAATGACCCATAAACACAAAATGATGGTGAGCAGGGAGGAGACTCACCGCTAGACACGCAAGATACCAACCTTCCCGAATTTAATTGAAGTACAACCCTAGAAGACCCATGGGTAGGCAGGAAGAGGAAACATAATGAGGGAGAGTAGTCTGAGACACCGTGAAAGAAAACAAAGGCTAACAAAACAACAAATATTGTCATCCTTGCGGGTGAATATTTTACCCTTCTGACCAAAGTAATGGTAGAAGTTGCACAAAAGATCTTGAGTAAAATAGATGAGTGACAAACAGAGAACACAAGAAGTATCACAAATAAACTGATGGTGCTCTATAAAATTGTAAAACAAATATGAGTCGTAGTTAATTATACACCAGAAGTGACAAAGTCGCAAGACTTACCGATAATGTTAGAAGAGCGACCAAGTGATGTACCAATTCCAATTCCACCGATAAGGACTCAAATGGTGGGTGAAGCACTTGACCTGGGAACGACTGAATTGAATATTATAGCCAAGAACTTGGGCCATGTGACCATTGATTTTTTGTAGATTTCATTATATGAAGTGTATGTAATACAGAATGTCGCAGTCACGGAAATGAAGGTAAGAAAAGGTGAGTTGATTAAGCAATCAAAAGTAGAAAATAAGACTGTTAGCAAGATGAAGAAAAAAATCAAGGAAGTAGAGGAAAAGGCTAAGACTTGGAAAGAAAACAGGCACATACCAGACAATCCCATAGCACTTTCTTGCACCAATTTTGCAGATGTAGGCATAACAGAAGAGATGTTTACAGAAGCCAAGGTCATACGACTTGGCGAGATTACGGATGCCCTTCGCAAAAAGGTCACATATTTAGAAGCACAAGCAAAACCTAGTACACCCCCGGAGGTGTTAGAAGAAAAAATAAAAGAAGCGGTAGAGGCTGTGAAGAAGATAGAAGAAGCAGAGGCACTGTGTGCCAAGGAAATCGACCAAGTTTCTTAGACTTGCGAATCATTGATCGATGACGCCGAATTAGAGAAATTCATATAGGAGTTGCGCACAACTAAGACAAGAGAAACTCATCTGAATAATGAAATGAAGAAGTTACCCTTAGTGTAGAAAATTGATAAGGCCGCCAAAATGAAGAAACTCCAACATGAAGTTGTAGTGCTCTGCACTCAACAACAACAAAGGACGGATAGAGTCGTAGAGTTGCAATCAAAAGAATAAATAATCACATACATCATTCATCTGGTGCATCTGAAGGTATGATGAGAAATGGAGGCCACAGGGCTCGTAACGTCAGAACACATCAGTTTTGACGAACAATTGCAGAAGGCAGAAGAAGACGTGAGATGGGAGACAAAGGAGATAGTGAAAATATTTCAATATTTTCAAAGAAAATTTGTAACAAATGTGGAAGTTGTGTAACTTTATGTAGCTTGAGATGATCCACAGGTGAGTGTTGGGGGCTTGTTGGCCCTATGGAAATATAGGCAGAATTCAGTTAGAATTTTTCCCAAGTAGATCAATAGTCTGGTCGCATGGAGAAGAAGTTGCGATATAAGCAGATGAAGGTGGAAGAGAAGCCACAACAGAAGTAGTTGTGGAAGCAAGAACAAGGTAGAAGAAGCATCTATAGAGGAATATTTGATGGAGAAATATAGAAGCAGATCAAAGAGAAAGAGCCAAGACAAAAGAAGTAATCACAGAGGAAGCCATGATAGGAGAAGAGTTCATGATAGAAGAGAATTTGTGATAGAATAGAAATCACAATAGAAGGAAAGGATGCAACAAGATCAACCACAATGGAAGGAACCATGCTAGAGAAGACGTGCAATGGCGCAATGGCTGGAAAGGACATCTTAAGAGATAGTGGATATGAAGTCAGCAAGAGTCACACGTGATGTAAGGAAGAAAAGAATCTTTGTATTTTGGGTCGATAATGCCTACTGACAAGTGTAACTAGAATAGGAATGACAACTTGTTGGCTAATAGAATGAATTCAGTTGAATGTGACATGTAAATAGTCTATAAAAGGAAGAACCCAAGATATATGCGGGCTACTTCATCAGTGACTTCCTGGCATCCTATTTTCTTGTTACTTGTTATTGGTCAATCAGTTGAGTCTATAAGAAGAGTATTCGATCCAGGCTGTGTGTGGATCAACAGTAGAGTCAAAGAAAAGAGTATTTGATCCAGGTTGCATGCAGATCAATAGTATAGTAAAGTAGGAGAAGATTTAACGACAGAAGAATAGAGAGCATGAGAGGAGAGATAAGTCTGTATAGATAAGAGAAGGAGATCTAGAATAGAGTCTACAGCTGAATGCATAGACAAAAAGGTGCCATATATTTTTCATGCTAATTGAAGAGCTCCTTTGTGGTTTTCCTCGGATGGGTTTCCATGTTAAACACTGTGTCATTGATTAGATGATGAATGTGTTTATGTCACATGAATGTATATGAATGTATATGAATGTATATGATGAATGTGCTTAAGCCACAGGAATTATATTGTGAATAAGTGTATATGTATTTGCTTATAAATGAGTTCTCTTATTCACAAGTCACACTATTGATAGATAACCTATGTGTTAAGCTTATATTGTTGTTATAATATATGTTGATGGATAAGTTAAGTAGTGTCTTATCTGTGCATAGTAATAATAAGAAATACACCCATCGGCTTCATTTGAGCGAGTTGGTAAGGTGCCAAGGGAGAAGAAATCCCCCGCTGGGCCAGGAAAAGTGCACAAGGAAGAATGATATGCGCAAGAAAAGGAGGAAAAGTGTGCGTGCGACAAGGGAAAAGCATGTCAAGAAGGAAGAAAATGAACTGGTGCAGAAAGATAAAACATGTGAGTGGCGGAGAAAGGTAGGATAAGGATGGAAAGGAAGCACAGAGCAGAGGAAGCTACGACAGGGTTGGTGCGATGAGGAAAAGCACATCTAGAGTCAATAGAAGAGGTAGCTAGAAGACTTAATGGTTGACAGGTGAAAGTCAAGGAATACTGCAGAAGGACGAACCAGTAGAATATAAAAGGACATTTTTGTGGCTAGTTATGACTGGTACAGATGAGCTGAAGGATGTTTCCATGGCTATTTAAGGCTGTGGTTAATGCATTCAGGACTTTTGCGGCTAGGTATGGGCTGGCATTTAATGTAACAAAGATATTTTGTAACCACTTGAGTCTGTAATAACTGAGCAGTACTCATTTGGCCCTGCGTGGTTTGGTAAATAGTATAAATAGGAGGAACTCGTTCTATATAAGGTTTAGCTTCAGTGTTGTTGTTGATAGCTTGGAGAGGTAGAGTCAGTTAGACTTAGTAGTCAACTCATAGGAGAGTCTGGTAGAAGTAGAAGGATGTTGAGCCGTGGATCTTGCAGCTGTGTGCGTAGACCGCTAGTAAAGTAGAAGAGTCGATCCAGGTTATGTGCAGATCAGTAGGAGTAGATAGAAGCAATAAACCAGAGAGCATGAGAGCAAGAAGATTGAGTCAGAAAGACATTTCTTAAGAACAGTTTGTAAGTTGCAGGCTGCAAGGTGCTACCTATATTTCTCATACCAGATGGAGAGCACCGTGGTAGTTTTTCCCAGATGGGTTTCCACATTATTTCATGTGTTATGTGAATGAATCTCGTTGAATGGTGAATGTTTTCTTATCTTACCTTGTTATAGTTTGTTGTTGAATGTATGTCACATTAAGAATGAATGATTATTTAAAAGTATTTTTGAACTAATGTGTATGAGTTCATGCTTAATCTACTAAGTATAAATATAAGTCACACACTATCTTTCAAGTATAAGGAATCGGCTGTGAAGCATGGTTGCGCCAGTTGCTAAAGTTTAAAGACAAGGTCATGTCACGCGGCTAGACTATGGCACATAGTTGCGCCACCGTCGCAGAGTGAAAGGCTCCATCCTATCATCTTTGTGGAGTGCCTTGGCCGCCCGCCAAGGGACTGTAATTCCCTTTCCAACTACAGAAACATAGTTCTGGCATTTACCCATTAAGTTATCTCGGGTGATAGTGCGCCTGCCTCGTGGGCGTTTCCGACTGAGCTTGCTCTGTCAGGCCGATGTCTTTTGGTCTCTTATTGGTATTTTGTTGTTGATTGAACTATGGGTCGAGACAAGAAGGAGAAATATTCCAACAAATGGTTTCATTTCCAGGACTGTTAACCATTTGAGTTGAGGGAAATGTTGTGGCAGCCGATGAAAAACAAGATAGAGAACTGGTTGGAGTCTACGATGCTAGCAATTGCGTAAGAAGAGATTGCATGATCTCTGTTTAGCGTAGAAAACTGGGTGGACGAATACATATATTCAGATATCCATGAGATATTCTTTGCATAGTTTCCCATTGTACTGCATCAGTGGCTGTCAAGATTGGCAAGATGTTGGAGCAGGGTCCCGCAGCTACAGGAAAAGATGCTACATCGGAACAGGGAAGTCAAAGAAGAACAGTACCTGAGCGGCTGAGAAGAGAGAGCTCAACCACTGTACTTAAGGTAGCGGCAAAGACAGGAGCACTCAGCTACCCTCATAAAGGAAAAGGAGCAACGGGCTGAGGCATTGAAGATGAAGGATAGAAGCGGAGCGACTAAGGAAGCGGTGCCCATACCCATGATCAGTGTCAGGAATCATGGAAGACTGCAGAAAGCTGTGGTGTTACAGAAAGCGGCAGCTCAAGTATAGATAGGCTGACTTTCTCCGTTAGGGTTTTTGGGGTTACTGTTGGGACAGGCCCACAGTGTTGTAATGGCGAGACCTTTGGGCCACCTATATAAGGATGTATTTTGTATAGGACCTTCAAGCACAAACTTTAGTCGTAGGTCGACGAAGGGTCTTGCGAGGAAGAGGAGGACTACAACCCAATCTCGGAAGGTGCTGAAGAATCTGAAGAGACTGTCGAGTCACCAAGGTCAGGATGCCACTACATCACACCAGGAGTATCTCTAAAGGTATATCTAGAGCCTCATCTCCTGAAAGAGTTGTCAATACTGATAGTGCTAGTACTACGAATAGCGAGTAGGACAATACACCTCTATTAAATCGGTCACTAGATAAACCCAATGCCAACGCAATGGCTAGGATGGATATTCAGTTACCTACATTCAATGGTAATGGAGCAAGAGATCTAGAGCAGCATTGGTTCATCTGTGAAGTTGTTTGGATGGTTCGCTTAGTTCAGATCGCGGACTAGAAAAAAGCATAGATGATCATGACTCTAAGGGGTCATGTGCTTGACTGGTTTATGAAGTTCTGCATAGTACCACCAGGAGTACCATAGAAAACCCTTGAAGAGATATGAGCCACAATGATCTTTGATTTTAGAAAACCTAAATCTGAGTCGCAGTGTATCACTAAGATCAAGGAAATCAAACAATCATTAGCAGAGTCAGTATGGGACTTTAACCAATGGTTTAAGACTTTTGATGGACAAGGTAAGTTTCCAGATGTCAGATGTACGGCATAAGAAGTCGTTTATTTTTGCGCTATTACCACTCAACCAAGGCCCATTAATCCAACAAAATTCTAAGTCATAGACGAAAGAGCTAAAGTTGGTGATGAAGCTAAAGGCCTCAACAATTAGTGATGGCGTCGTAGGAATGGTGCAGATTCAGTCGCAGTTGGCTAACTTGATGATACAACTACATGACATCAAGAAGGATAACGAATCCCATGAATATTTATGGTGCACGAAATGTAGAACGGACGGACACACCAAGGATAATTGTCTAACCTTCATGAATTACGTCTCATCCGATGCACCAAACCCATTAAGTTCCCATGGACTACCCTGGTGTCACATATGCCAGAATAGAGGACACCGCGAAAAATACTTTCTGTACTTGCAAAGATTGCAAGCACTCCTACAAACCTATTTTGTAAATTTTGCAAGTCAGTAGGGCATGAAGAGAAGGATTGTAGAGCATACCAGATCCTGAAGGAAAAAATGATCGACACATACTTGATGAAGAATGAGGGGCAGACTCAAGCTGAACCGGTACAAGCATCATATCATCCTACGCAGTTCCTACCCAGTCAGTATCAGAACTAGTGTCAGCCTCAGTATGCACCACAAAAACCATATGCATATCAGAATCACTATCACCCACAATATTAGCAGAATCGGTACCCCCCACAGCAACCACGCCCTCAAGGAAGGGGTGATGGAAAATTCAAAGGCAGAGGAGGAGGATGAGGATTTGGTAGAGAAAGTGGTCATGTTACATGCTATAACTATGGATAACCAGGTCACTATGCCAAAGATTTCCTGGAACATGTGAAGACATGTTCATACTATAATGGACAGGACCATAATGTGGAGCAATGTCCCCAGTTGATTGCAAAGTGGTAGGCTAGAACCATCACAGGTCCTAACCCTGCATAGAACTCGAACCCCAATCTGAATCCTAACTTGAACATTCACATGATTGTTACTGAACCAAGAGATCCAAATGTGGTTGTCATAACACGAGGAGGAGCTACGACTGGAGATGATCAAGAAACCCCATAAGAACAACTGCAGCCGCAGGTACAACCCACGACACAGAAGAAGGTACCATTCGACGTCCAGAAACAGAATGCAAGTATTCATGGACCTACGACCTAAGTTTTTGGATCCAGAAGAACTGTTGACATCAGAAGAAGTCAAGGAGATGCTTGAACATTTTCAGTAGATATTTCAGAAGAAGACGTCGCAAAAGGTTAGTAAGCTCAAGTCATTTTTGTCAAGTTGCTTAGCGTTAATACAAGATAAAGATGCTATCACAAAACTACAAGCACTGATAGAAGAAACACCAGTAGAGCCGCGACCTGAAAAGAAAGTTAACCAGCTTATCAATAAATTCAAAACTGGACACGAGTTAAGAATGATTGCGCAGATAGGTGATTATGACATGGATTATATCATTTTAGACTTGGGGTCTGATGTCAATATTTTGATGCGACAAACTTGGGAAAGTATGGGAAAGCCACGCTTGGACTGGTCTCCTGTCTAGCTGGGACTTGAAAATCAAGCGAAGGTTCTACCAATTGGTATATTGAGTAAATTTATGGTCGACATTGAAGGGTTGCGCACATTCACAGACTTTGAAGTCATTAATATTGTTGATGACATGAACCCATATCCCGCGTTGCTGGGGATATATTGGCCCATAGACAATCAAACCATTATAAACTTTAAGAAAAGGATCCTCTCATTCGAGGATAATGAGATGATAGTAGTGTCTCCCATTGACCCATTGGAAGGACAGAGATATGTAGATCCTGCCTACAATGACGGACAGGGTGACTATCTAGGCCACATCTACAATGTCACTGCCATGCAAGAAGACTATATTAATCCGACATTGGATGGAAACCTGATTTGGAAGAGTTCTATCTCCTACAAATCTGACTCAGGGGAGGCATTGGAGAACTATAAATACATGCTACATGAGGTCCCTATGAGAAGGTGCGCTAGAGTTACAAGATCTGTGCGACGGGTGGAGAACGAGCTACGAGAGATGCCTACCTATGAGGGTCTACCTAACCTGTGACCTTCCTAACTGATTTTGAAGGACTCGCCACAGAGTCACAATGCTTTTCTGCATTAGACCATGTGCTGAATGCTACACCCGCTAGCTGGTCGAGTACACACAAGCAGTTGATAACAGAATGGCTACAATGTAGAAGGTTGATGGAATTCAGATTTGGCAAAGAAGTTACCACCATGAGCCACAAATACACAATATTGTAGAGCCCTAAACATCACATAAATCAGTGTCGCACCATATTTACAAAATACCCCCTACAGGAATGGGTCCATCATTTCATTCATACATTGGAAATGACACCTAGAACATGGTATGCATCTATGGAGTTGCGACAAGGAACCCAAGAGTGGGAAGGGATCACTAAGTAGTTGAGGTAAACATTTGAATTTAATGATGAGCAACCTATAGTTGATGTTGCACTTCAAATGATAAAGGAGAAGATATTTGCTGAAATTCTTGTTGAAGAGGCCAATGCTCACCAATGTAGTGTGACCATTCAGTAATGGATGGCGTGCTACAATCTACTAATGAGATACGAGAGATGCTTTCCTATGAGGGTCTACCTAACCTGTGACCTTCCTAACTGAGTTTGAAGGACTTGCCACAGAGTCGCAGTGCTTGTCTGCATTAGACCATGTGCTGAAGGCTACACTCACTAGCTGGTCGAGTACACACAAGCAGTTGATAACAAAATGGCCACAATGTAGAAGGTTGATGGAATTCAGATTCAGCGAAGAAGTTACCACCATGAGCCACAAATACACAATATTGTAGAGCCCTAAACATCACATAAATCAGTGTCGCACCGTATTTGCAAAATACCCCCTACAGGAATGGGTCCATCATTTCATTCATACATTGGAAATGACACCTAGAACATGGTATGCATCTATGGAGTTGCGACAAGGAACCCAAGAGTGGGAAGGACTCACTAAGCAGTTTGGGAAAACATTTGAATTTACTGATGAGCAACCTACAGTTGATGTTGCGCTTCAAATGATAAAGGAGAATATATTTGCTGAAATTCTTGTCAAAGAGGCCAATGCTCACTAGTGTAGTGTGACCATTCAGTAATGGATGGCATGCTACAATATAGCTGGAGACCTAGATGATGATTTGAATAACATAAAAATACTGGAATCAAAGGGCACGCAGGTAGTAGAAGGAAGTGGTATTTCAAGTGACCAAATCCTTAAGCCGTTGAAAATAAAGAAAGTAAACATTGGGTCGTCAAAGAACCCAAAGTTTGCTAATATAGGAGATTATTGGGATGAAGAGACAGTTGTGAAGATCACAGACTTGATGCATGATTATCAGGATATTTTCCCTACCAATTTCTTAGAGATGAAGGGAATAGTCAACGACCTAGGGGAGATGAAAATACCCTTGCAACCAGATGCTAAACCCAAAAAACAATACCCGTATAGACTGAATCCAAGATATAAAGGGAAGGTAAAAGTAGAATTGGATCGCATGCTCGACACTGGAATCATTGAACCTATTGAGGAATCAGAGTGGATTATCCCTATAGTAATCCAGGATAAGCAAACAATACGCGAAGCGAGGATCTATGTCGACCTGATAAATCTGAACAATGCATGCTTGCATGATCCATTCCCAACACCATTTACAGATGAAGTACTTGAAAGCATCGAAGAGCAAGAGATGTATTCATTCACCGATGGCTTCTCTGGATATCATCAAGTCAGAATCGCGAAGGAGGATGGCCACAAAAAGGCCTTCGTCACAGAATGGGGATGCTCCTAGCATACGGTAATGCCCTTTGGACTCAAGAATGCACCTGCTATTTTTTCTAGAATAGTAGTCTCTGTTTTTTAAGATTTCATACATAAATTTCTTGAGGTATACTTTGATGATTGGACTATATTTGGTCTAGTAAGAGACCATATTGAGAGTCTGTGCATGATTCTAGGCCGTTGTCTCCAGTATCAGATCACACTCAATTCCAAGAAATGTATATGTTGTGCACCATTTGGTGTGTTGTTGGGTAACGTCGTATGTTGCGATGCTATTTTGGTCGACACAGCAAAAGTTGTGATTATCCTTGACTTACCACCACCTACCTCAAACACACAACTCAGGTCAGTGCTAGGACATACAAGACACTTCAAGAAATTCATTAGAGGGTATGCAAAGATCAATGCACCTATGGAGAAACTGTTGAAGAAGGATGAAAAGTTTCAATGGACACCAACTTGCCAGGAAATCTTGGAAAAAATGAAGAACAAGATGGCCACTGCGCCAATATTGGTATTCCCATACTAGAAGAAGGAGTTCCATGTTCATGTCGACCTGTCATCTCTCACTCTCAGCATAGTCTTAACACAACCAGGAGAGGGTGCGCTTGACCACCCTATTGCTTTTGCTATCAAAAAACTGTCAATGACAGAAAATAACTACACGACAACGGAAAGAGAAGGCCTCGCTATGGTCTATGTGCTTCAGGATTTCCGACACTACTTGTTGGGTGGAAATTTTCAGATCTACACTGATCATTCAGCATTGAAATACCTAGTCAACAAGCCAGTGTTGGGGGGGAATATCTGTCGATGGCTTCTCCTATTTCAAGAATTTGAATTTGAGGTCATAGTTAAACCTGGTCAACTGAATTTTGGGCTAGACCACCTATTGAGGATAGAAAGTGGTGAAGAGCCAACCAGCTTGGAAGATAATTTTCCCGATGCACAATTGTTTATGATCACTATGATGGAATATCATAACAAGGAGTTTAACGCAATCATACACTTTTTGAGTACAGGATATGCGCCACCAAGATTCTCTACTAATAAGAAGAAACACTTGGTAGTTAGAGCTGCTAATTTTACATTGATCGATGGACACTTGTACAAGTTGGGCGTGGATGAAATACCGTGCGACTGTGTTTTTTATTATGAGCGACCGTGGGTTATGAGTGAAGCACATGCTAGATATGAAAACAAGATCTTTGCTACTCTATGACGTTAACATGAATTGCATAAAGAGCATGAATGAAGCTCACAAATCTATAAGGAGAGAACCAAACAGCATAGACAATACGCACATAAAGGCAACAAGTTGATAACAGAGTTCGTCCGAGATGGACTACGTCTCTAGGCCTGCTTCTCAATAGGAGGGCCGATCTATAATCTTAGCATAAGGCAAAATACATGGCAATGATACAATGATACCTTGGCGACAATGGTCAGGAAGAGAACCGCTGCCCAAAACACAACAAGACTGCTTCCAGCAACTCCCAAGCCTGAAGATGGTGTAAAATGAGTATAAACACTCGTACCTTCCTCCTGCAGAGCTACACAATCTCCCTTCTCTCCTTTAGCTACAAAGTCTCCACTCCAAAGCATGAGTGGCAAATGGAGAATAAGAGGGTTTATATAGCTTGAGAAGACCCCCCTTCACACGTTTCTCATGAATTCTTAGTTACAACAAATTTGCCTAATTGGGCATATGGTTGAAAACCTCCAAGTTTGTTTTGGTTTCTTGTTAATGTGTTTAAATCATATAGTTAGTAAGTTGTGGAACTATACCAACCATAGATATAAACATAGCACTTTTTTAGTTTAAACCCAAACAATAAAGTTTGCTTATAACCCACTTTAAAAGCCATAACCAAAGTTTTTAAAAGAGCACGTGCTAAATGCACTGGGCTTCAAGTGCTAGTCAGAGCTCCTGGTCACGCGGGAGGAAAAACCATGGCCGGGGCTAAGCCCTGGCCCCTTTGGGGCTTGAAATGCCCAAGCCTACTTTAAATAAATTTAATTCCATGCCTTATACAAGGAACACCTTGTGGGATAATGGTAAGGCATAGCACTTATGCAGGAGAGGTCACAGGGTCGAACCCCGTGGAGGCCATAATTTTTTGTATTAGACATATTGGCCAATCCTGTACTGCCACGTGGCGGCCTAGGATTGGTCCACCTCATGCCCAGTCGGCGTCCATTCAACTGCCAAGTCACTGCCCATACTTCCATGTGTTCAATCTCCATTGGTCCATACTTACATGCCATGTCACCTCGTCCGTACTGTATGGATTCCACGTGTCACCTTGCCAGTGTTGCCATGTGGCACCCCCATTTTGCCAAATTTGCGTGTTTCATCAATACAACAGAACGTGATAACTTTCTCATACGGAGTCCGTTTGAGGTGAAACGAATGCCGTTGAAATTGTCTCAATGAGCCCCTCAATCTAGTGCTAGTTTTACTGAGATTGGAGGATTTAAAAAAATTTGCCTTCTTGGATCCTCCTAGATCACTGCTGGTGTCACAAGTTGACACTACGCAAGAAAGGAAACTATGCGCAAGATATTACAGGTAGGATTATGGTAGCCAAACATACACATGGATACTAAATGCTTCTGTAGGCACTGTGATATCTGCCAGAGAACAGGAAAACCATTGCACCATGACGAGATTTCGCTTGCACCATAGATAACACTGCAAGCATTCGAAAAATGGGATATTGATTTTATGGGTCCAATTAGTTCCCCAAGGAAAAATACTGGCGCACGCTACATTATCACTACGATAGATTATTTAACTAAATGGTTTGAAGTTGCACCTGTTAAATATTGCATCGCTGCGACTGCAAATTTTTTATTTGAAAATATAGTCACTAGATTTGGATGTCCGAAAATTCTACTCAGCGACCAAGGCACCCCATTTGTTAACAAAATGATTGCTGAGCTTACTAAAGAGTTCCAGATCCAGCATAAGAAGATGGCACCCTATCATCCTCAGATGAATGGAACAGTCGAAGCTTTTAACAAGATTCTGGAAAATGCATTAACCAAGGTATGTAACTTGTGCTGAGATGACTCGGATCAGAAAGTATCAACTGTGCTATGGGCGTATCGCACAACTTGCAAATGACTAACAGGGAACACCCCATTCAGACTAGTATATGGAAAGGAATTTGTTGTGCTAATGGAGTATATCATGCCAAGTCTATGGATTACTATTGTTATTAACTCAAATGGCACTTCTCCATCCGAGTGCCGACACTTCATATGTTGGCACACAAAAGGACATTTATGGATTGAAGGTTGCCTAAACACTATAGATGGGCATGAAATGAGATGCATTCACTATCCAACCAGCTTGCCATTTTACCTTTTTATATGTTGATTGTTGTACGCGACTCTTTCCACAGCAACTCACATGCTTACGTGACTATCTCCACAGCATCCCACATACTATACGCGAGTATCTCCATTGCAACCCATGTACAGATCTATACACGGGTTTCCCTTATAGTAACTCGTGTGTCATACGCGGGTTGCCAGTATCAATACTTGCGTACACACCCATTCAACATTAAAAATAATAAAACACAATTAATGGATATTTGTTAAGCCCTAATCATTAACTATCTTAACTGTCTCAACCTCCTCAACCTTCAAAACTGTTATATTTTCCTAAGTACAAATAGAGGCCTTGGGGAGGGCATTAATCAATCATACTTGGAGAGAAAAGTTATGCTGGTGGTATATCTTTAGAATTCTTTGGAGCAGTAGAACTTAGAATCCTTTGGTTGCATAGGATTCCTTGTTTATGCGTTGGGTTGTACACTTATCTCATTCACTATTGTTAATAAAGAGAATCCTTCTTCCAACTTTGTGTTGAGTCTCTTTCATGTATCATGGTTTGTTGAATATTTATGATTAAGCACTCTATATATTTTTTATCTAACTTGTCATATATACATGCATAAGATTGTACTTGGAGGAATTTTCTCTTTGTAGGTGAAGGAGGTGCATCCCTGAAAGCTTTGGAGAGGAGCAGAACCAGAGAAGAGAAAGCTTGGATCAACCGTCACTAATCGGGTGAGTTCAACATTTCTTCCTATTCCTTTTCTGTACTTTAAAGCTGATTGTCTACAAGTTTTAAGAGTACGTTGGTAACTCCAGACACTCGGTTACAAGGGTGTTTATTCCTGAAGAATAGAACTAGCGACTCCGTTGGGGAGCCCAGACTGCTGTGGGTTATTTCTGTTTACTGTTACCCAGTCTTTGCCTTGATTCTGTGTGTGGTATCCTGTCTTGGTTCATGCTTAGGATAGTGTTTTAATACCTTGAAAAATTTTCTTTTTATTAGAAAATTTTGTACCTATACGCGGGTTTCTCTTACATACAGTCGCATACAAAGTCCTGCATACGCGGGTTGTTCTCTAGGACAGTCGCGTATGGTACGCGGGTTGCCCTTATATACAGTCGCGTACAAGAATTAGCATTGGATTTTTGGGGTTAGGGTTTGCTTGTCCCTATCCCTCTATAAAGTCTCTTTGCTGGTTGGTTTTCCTTATAAGCATTGTACTGTCAATTTGATGACCTTGTTGGCCACACCTTCTGCTTTCTTTTAAAGCCCTTGAGTTCTTTTGTTTGGATCGTCTTTCTATTTGCAATTTGGAGTGGATTTGCCTATTTGGGTTATAGGTCCAAGTGGTGGTTGTCTGAATCAGTGATCAGGGTTCTAGACACTGTTTATACCTTTCTATTTTCGGATAGTGATTGGTTTGCCACTTTCCTTTGTGTGATTTCCTTTCATTGTATCCACCCAAGCTAGGGTTCCAAGTCTTCCTTAGGTGGTTGATGCTTGGTCTTATTAATATGTTTACTTCACGTTGCTTACTTTATACAATTAATTTAATTCAAACATACTCAAAGTTTAGTGCATTTAGGTGCATAGTAGTCTTTGAGCATTTTAAAAAGTGAAAAGAAAAACATTTAAAAGCCTTTGCATTTGATTTTGCATAGAGTAGTTTTACTTTCAGTTTTTAAAATATAATCTCAAAAAACTACAAAAATATAGTCTTAGTGTTCTCTTTATCGTTGCATTTTTCATCAATTTATATTTACAAAAAGAAAAAAGAAGTTTGTTTTAGTAGTGATAATTTGCTTTGGAAACATACACCTTTGCTTTCTATATTTCTTATCGAGTCAAAAACATCATAGTCCTTCACTCCACTTCCTTCTGAGTAAAAAATAGCCCTTTAAAATGAACACAATAATTAAAATTTATTAGTAATTTTTAATTTTTATGGCCATACACCTACTGGCTTAGGCTAGACTTGTGGGATAGGAAGTGTAAACTTCCCATAAGTTTTAAAATTCAGACATAGTGGGCTTATCGATAGGTAAATCCTTCTCTTTATTGATAGCATCTGGGAAGCTCCTCTCAAATGGGAGTCAAGAACGAGGCCACGTGGAGGCATTGGACTGAGGAGATAACCCTCCAATTCCTTGTCGAAATGTAAATCAAAAATTTTACCCATCTGGGGATTCTATCCTAGACAGAGTTTTGAGCTCAGCTACCCTGCCCATGCGTATGAGTCAGGCTTGTGACTGTCCCCCCAAACTGTTGGTATAGCTAAGGTGGCCTTTAGTCTCTTGACATCTAGGGTTCATACCTAGGTAAGCCGGAAGGCTATTTCTGGTTCACCTTGGACAGGCTTGGAAGGTAACCCTTGTTGAAAGTGTAGGAGGGTAGTGGGTGACTCCTCTACTTGTGCCTAAGAACCTCTTCAACGACGCCAAGTAACTGTTCTTCAGCTTTCTTCGGGAAAGCATATATTTTACCCTTGTTGACTATTGAGACTTTAGAAATTTTCGTAGTGATTTCTATGTGGTTTTTCTGTGTTTATTCGACCTTAGGGTTTGAATTTTCAAATTTACAATCATGGAGGACCAACCTATTAGAAGGTCACAAAGGTTGCAAAACCTTCCTCCTCTCATCACATTGGAACCTCCACCCCCACCTCAAAGGCAGAGATTGGACACGAACGGTTCATTTGAACCAATAGGAGTAAGTGAAGTTCCAGGTGAACCAGCACTTAGAGCTAACTACTTTTATTTTAATACAGTTGAGATAGAAGACTTGCAGGCTAACAAGTTTGCAAGGAATTTTAATACACCCTTGACTGACTTAAATGATCCTGTGATCATCCAGTTTAGGCCTTTCGATTCACATGTTTTAAGTGTCCCTATGGGCAGGATAATGTCTACTGCGGGAGAAAATTCTTTGGTTTTCACCTCATCCTTTCTAGCTGAAGGGGTACTACCTCCCCCGATAAGTGCCCCTAGATCTAGCATACCTAATACGCCATTGACTCCAGCAAGCTGAGTGGTCCAACTGTTAGTTCCCACAAGCCTAGCAGGTGCTTCTGGTGACATGGTTATTGGGATTCCTAGTATACCTACTCTTCCTTCCTCCTTCACACACACTGCCCAGAGTGGTTCGGTAGGATCCTCGGCTTTCGTCCAAGGATTTCCTTGGAATGGCGGGGATATTCCCCCATCCACTCCATACATAGGCCCATCACCTTCTTATGTAGAAGTGCAGTTTGGAAAAACTACCTCTTGCGGGCAAGGTTTTCAAACTCCGATCTCAGCCCCGTTCACGAGCTCTCCCTTTTCGTTGTTTAGTGGAGGGATACCTGCTCCCTTTTTTCAAACCCCAGTTTCAACTGGGACGACCTGAACCTATTATACTACACCTCCCAACCACAATCCTGTGGCTTACGGATGGAATTTGTTCCAAAGTAATCCATCCACTTCGCAACCGATGGCAGGGGGAAACCCCACCTTTACATATGGGCATTTGGGGGCAAGTCCCTCTAATCCCTAGACTAGCACTTTTAGTGCTCTAGTTCGACCCAAGCTTTCATTCCTGGCAACGTTAAACTTTCCAGATTCGTCAAAATTGATGAATGATCTAGTGAGGCATGATCCCTTGTGACCACCTGTCCCCACCAAATTGCCATTGGACATCCCTAAATTCAAGGGCAAAGTTAGTGAAGATCCTGGGGCTCATGCCATGACTTTTCATTTATGGTGTTCTTCTAATTCATTGAATGAAGATTCAGTTAGGTTAAGGCTATTCCAAAGAACCTTAATGAATACTACAGCAAAATGGTACATTGAGTTGCCTTCTGCTGTGTTCAGTAGTTTTTGGGACTTGGCTAGTGCATTCCTTAGCCACTTTCAGCTTCCAGTCTGATATGATTTCAGAACGGACTTGTTATCTACCTTCAACCATAACAAGGCCACCCACATCGTGGATCACATCCAAGAGTGGAGGAGGAAAAAGAGCCTTATTAAAGCCACTATTCCTCCTGAGTTTTTACTAGAGTGGTTCCTTAAATCCTTGTTGACTTACATATCTAAGGACGTATCCACTTCAGGAGTGATGAATGAAGAAGAAGCCATTCTCAGGGCCTAGTAATTGGATTTGATTTATTCACAATCTGGGATCATGTATGAGATTATCCTTAAGGCACCAAGGCCTACCCACGATGTAGAGAAACCTAAGCCTGGACCCCATGCCAATGTTGTGGTTGCGTCCATAAACTCTCCCACTATAGATTCTTTGGCCAAACAGCTTCATTAGTTGTTCGTCAAACATTCTACGGTGGAGGTAGCAAAGGATACCCCCTCACCCCAAAGTGCAAATTTTTTTGCACATACCTCTCAAAAGGGAAATCAGTAGCCCGGTGGGAAGAAGAAGAGAGGAAAGAAAGGGGAGGGAAATCAAAACAAGCAGAAACCCACGAATAATGTTGATGGGGGCAAGAAAGAAAAGAAAAAGGTGAAATTCCCGTGTAAGTTGTGCCATGAGGATCACCTCACTCACCTTTGTCCCCTTATGGAACAAGCCCAGAAGGTGCTAAAATATCAACAACCGGTTGTCCTGAAGGATCCTTTTCCCCAAGGGCAGAACTCTACTTCAGCTTCTAATGTAGCAGGGGGCACTCCAGGTGCCCCTGACCCCAACTATATCAACATGGTTTGATCTTCAACTTTGCTACAGACTAGGAATAAAAACTACAAAAAAGAGACTTCTAAGAAGGGTAAATCTATTGGTGAAACTTCTAACCCTCTCACAATCGAGAAGCCTGTTGAAATTATGCCTAAGATACCAAAAGGTGTCTTTAAGAAAACCTTGCATAACCCTAATGCTAGAACTAGTACATGTGATCAATTTTTCCACAGCAAAAACATGGCAATATCCACGGATAAGCGTGGATATTGCCACGTCTAAGTGTTTTTTTTCCCATGGCACCTTTTTCGTCGCAATAGCAACGACCCGTTAATTGCGTGGCAAGAGCGACGGGAATACGTCGCAATTGCGACGGCCCTTCCTAAAAATGAAAAAGACAAACCCAATATCTGCGACGGTCAGACGTCGCTATATCGACGGAAAGACGTCGCTATATCGACGGCAAGACGTCGCAAAGTTCCACGGCAAGCCATCGCTATAGCGACGCTCGCTGTAGTTTTTAAAAAAATATATAGTGGCACTGGCCTGCACAACATCCATCCACTTCACAACTCGTCCAAACACTGTATGCTTATTGTCTAGCCATGAAGTAGCTACATTCATCATAAAAAATTAAGAGCCATTTGTATTTGAGAGCCATTTGTATTTGTACTTGAATGGATTTTTGAGATAGCCAATTTCATTGGGACCTATTCAACATCAGAAGCTCCAGAGTCAATTACATCTATAACTATATTCAATGGCTTCACATAACAGCAGGCAAGGAATATACAAACAAAATCCCAAGACATAAAACATGCAAAGCTTCCTTCTATGTAAATACCTTGAGACTGACCACATCGGAGAAAGAACTTGGAAGCATGAAAAAAAAAATCAATCTGAGGTTTCCCTGTTGTAGAAACAACTTTAACCATAGTTGTATCTATCCAACAGTCTCCAAACAAAGGACACCGTTTCACCTTCAGCAGAGCTCATAATGCAGAGAGTTCAACTTCTTGGGTGGCAGGGCGGTAAGCTACAAAGGTACCATCATTTGCAAAAGAACCAGGATTGAAGCAAGTGACCCCTATGTACTTGAATACTTTCTGGTCAGACTTATCTGCTAATACTATCTACTAAGAGAAAGAATCAAAATGTTAGTTGACATCAATTCTTTACGAAAAATGACATTAGAGAAATATCATTTCAATACGCATGTCAGAAAGAAATGGGACTGAACTGCACTATGCTGATTTCATGGCCATGTATAAAACCATTGCCTTATAAGTACCCAACATTTTCTAGCATCATCCTCCTTATACTTAAAATGTTTGTATCTTAAAGGAATTGATAAAGGCAGGCCGACAACTGTACTTACATGCAATTAGGCCTACTGTACAAATACTAAATGCATTAGTAACAGAAAAATGTCTTCTAAAGCGACATATTCATCTCCATAGCACACACATGCAATCTAATGTGAAGCACACAGAAAACATATACAAGAATGCAAAACATTAGAAGAAAACATAACCATATACAACTAAGTTACACGCTACCACATCTTCCTTAAGATTTGGCCATTATTTATGTGAGAAAAGCAATCCATATGCAAGTCAATGACAAGTGGCACTCATCTTCCTCTGTATCAGTGCACTAGCAAGTTTGTTTCTCTATA
>LPNX011190130.1:208797-227428 GCA_001517045.1 Pseudotsuga menziesii | reverse complement strand
TGGTAGGCATGTAAGACACAGATCTGGACATAAATAGCTATCTTAACCTATACACTGCATATCTCTTGCAGTATGATAAAGCAGAGAATGTTGAATCAAAATTTGCAGAGCTCGAAAGGCTACCCGGTGATCTCAATTCCCAGGAAACATCTATCAGCTTCTCACTCAAGAACAATGCAGATCTGATAGCGTGCAAAGCAGAATATTATCATCAGTGTGGGGACATGCAAAATTCTATGCAAATTAGGACATGGCATATATAAATGAGAATGGGATGAACATGCTATAGTTTTTTCTAACAGTAACAGCTATTTTATATTAACTAGACAGGGACTGCAGCCAATGTTAAAACTGGGCAGCCGAAATACAGATTGCAAATGCAGAACTGGAAAGGCAACAAGACACAGATTGGAAAGTTCTGTACTGCTAACATAATAACCAGATCTCAAACCTTTCATCTTATGCATGTGTAAAGTAAAAAATGCCATTCTTGTTCATAGTCTTTGTTTAATTCAATTTTGTACAAAATATCCCTAGCCATGTCAGTTAAATGTTGTATAGGAAAGTAAGGAACCTGATGGAAGATCATTTGCAGGTTTCCAGTCTTTCACCCATATATTCTGCAACACCCATATATTTCCAGTGCTGGCATAAAATAAATATCAAATAAGATAACAATAAATTAGAATATTCAATAATGACTCCATTAACTTCTATATATATATTCTCACTCATTGCCCCTGTATTGCCTAATATAGGTCCACTGACAAGAGGCAGGCCGACCTGCCAACCTATTATTTATGTCTACAATTCTCTACATATAATCCCCATTAGGGTCATAACTCATTTTGATCTTCTAGGAAAACAAGCTAAGTAATTAGCTTTCTGTGTGGTTGTTACCTCTCGATATGACAACATTGGGTGTTAATGTTGAGGCAATTTGTTTTGCACCTTCTTGTCGATTGCTAACAGCCCCATTGTTTTGATTTGATTCTAATTCCCCATTACTTGAGGATACTCTAGTAGACTGGCCAGGCTTAGAACATATTTGGGACTTTTGGGGATGAGCTTGTGGAACAGTCATGTGGGACTTTGGAGGTGAACCTTGTGGAATCATTGAAGTAAGTGCATTTGACCGGCTAGAGCAAATAGTAGGTGTGGCCGGTCTGCTCTAATCTTTATTCTTTATCATATAACACGGCCAAATAATGGGTATGCCAACAAGATGTGATTTAGGCCCATAGAAATGTTTTAAGACACCAAGTGTTTTATTTAATTCATGCTAACTATATTTCAGTGCGCTCAGGCCATACTGTGATGGATACCTGTTGTTCGCTGCAGGATTAACCAGTGAGAATTCAACAAAAGCCTCTACACCTCTTCCAAGATCAAACATTTCTCAAGATTTTTATAGAATGTTATGCTTTGCCATTGTTCTCCCAAATGGTAGCAACAATGAACAATGGAAAGAAAACTTGCTCAAAATGATTCACATATGCCTGTATTTATAGTAAACTGCAACAGTGAGCACCTTTCTATCAGATTCCATGAAATATCATAATCGGACAACAAACATACCTCAACACTAAACAGGCTTGATATCTATCCCGGCCACTTTTTTATTAAAATGTTATATCCATCTTAGTTTAGAGACCTATGTTTCGTGTCAGAGACTGAGTGAATGAATACAGGTGACCTGAGATTGTTATCACTAATTGGAAATTGAGCCTCACAGGATTAGATCAAACCTACTATAATATTCAAATTAGAACAAGTTTTATTTTATTATCTTTCCTCATCCTGCTATATAGCTTTCATAAGATTCAAACGAGGCATACCTTCTCTGGAGGAATGTTGTCATAAACATTTACTGTGCCAGCATAGAATATTGTCAGCTGAGCACTTGCCAGTTTGCCAGGCAAATTAGAATCAGCCCTGCAAGTACAATTTAAGAAGAATGTCTCATTTTTTATGATAAATTTATTTATGAACGCAGTCAATCATAACATGACACTGTACCTGCCTTTGTGTGAATAAGTTGTATTACCTCATCGGTGTAGTACCAACTGAAGACGCAGCAGCACCAGACATCGCAGATGCACACTATAGCGATCCACACCTTCTGAAAATAGAACTACAAAATATTTGCCCTTGTAACAAGAATATTAACACTATTGGAGTAACTTGTTAGTAACAAGAGAATTGCCAAAAGAATTTTCTGAAGACAATAAAATTATAAATCGAATGTGGAAATGTCATTCTGAAAAATTGCAAATTGCCAATGCTAAGCATGCTAACAAACTAAAAGTCTAACTTCTCATGATCTAGACATGTTGAAGAGGACAGACCTACCAAAAACAGGCCGATCCCCTACATTTTCTCTTTGGAGACCCATTAAAGTCCCAAAAGAGGGGGAAGCTACCCATCTTTACTTGTCATAAGGCTGACCTTGGATTGCCAAACATGTAGGAAACACTCAAACACGATGCTAGAAGTAGCTCCACGATTACAGGGAAATGATGAATCAAAAGCTGGAAATGCAACTTCAGAGTATATGTATAGGTTAGTTCCAAGCAAACTTTTTCCATATGCCACAGTATTATTGTACATATCTTTCAAAATTTGCATGTTACTATACACATACCAGAAAATTAATAGTGAATAGTAAGGATCCTAGTAGTTGCAATACACTTGAGTGAAAAATAATTACTTGGGAAGCAGATGTAGTTCAGAGTATATGCATAGGTTAGTTCCAAGCAAACATTTTCCATATGCCACAATACTATTGTACATATCTTTCAAAAGATGCATGTTACTATACACCTAACAAAAAATTAATAGTGAATAGTAAGGATCCTCATAGTTGCAATTCACTTGAGTGAAAAATAATTACCTGAGAAGCAGATGTACTTCTATGATTTGATTTGAAAGTATCTGCAGTTGCAACCGGCTGTAGACCAGAGGTCACAAGTTGATTGAACTTCCTTTTCTCAGGTCTCTCCTGATAATTTTTTAAGGACATGAACTGCTGTAACGCCGCAGCTTTAGTCCAATAAGTCCATTGCATACTTGAGTTTGGCACAGATACTGTAAGAGGAAGATCACATTTATGTCAATTTTAAAATTATAACCATCAATTCAAATTAACTTTATTTGATTCAAAAAGGCTTCTGCATGCTATGTTAAGAATGCATATTAATCTTGATATTATCTGCATCATTTCAAACTTTCAAAGTGTATTTTTTCAGATTGAAGTTGTGTGCTGAACGATGTTAACACGAAATCCCAAGCACAAAGCAAGGCCGTAGAGTGAGATCAATCAGTTCTTTTACACATCAATCAAAATGTTGTGGTCCTCACAACAGACTATAATCGTTTTGATCAAAAGGTTGTTTGATCCAACACTAAGGGAAAACCAGTCATCAACATTTTCAAGAAAATCTAAGTACCGACTTCTGTGGCATAATGACATTGCTGTCAAGAAGTTGTCCTATAGTGAAATGAGGAACATGGATCTATGGCCCTCGAGGATTTCAATGGCTGGATAATTTGAACAATATCTGACCTGAATCCTATGATAAGCAAGACAGTAGAGTGCCCACTAAACCTGTTGCTAGGCACTTGAGATGACATTTGAAGTCTATTTTGCAAAATGATGAGCTGTGGTGCAAGTAGCCCTACACCCAAAAAGATGGCCCTCCCTATCAGATTCTACCCACCTTCCTGTCTAAAAAGCTAAAACATATAGGAAACTTCCCAAACACAGTTCTATCTTTCCATAAAGGAATCATTTTCCAAACAAACAACCATCATTTTTAATTCCATTTTCTTCGATAGTACTGAGAAATAATGATTGAATCTGATGGACAGATTAATGAAAGGAAAACCCACAAAGACAGCAACCAAAAACATTACAAAGGCAAACGGGGCCTCAGAACACTGGTGTGATAATGGAGTATTATGCCATAGATTAAGGTTATATTCTCAGTATGGTCTTCCCCTACCACATGGCATGTCCCAAGAAAGGGATAAGGTCAGGTCCAAGTCCAGTAACTATGACAGAATAGTTACCCCTCAGGCCTGGCACCTGAACCGAAGGAATCCTGTGTTGTACAGTGCAACCCTCCACGTTCTCAAAGTATATTCCAAAAAAGAAAAACTCTAAAAAGGTTGAAACAACCTCTTCCATAAATTCCCAACTCGATTTAATGCATCTTTCCCTCTCCTCCTAAGTGGATTCCAAAAAAGTAAAACTCTCCTCCTAAGTGGATTCCAAAAAAAAAAGACTCTCCTCCCAAGTGGATTCCCAAAAAGAAAAACTCTAAAAAGTTGAGACAACCTCTTCCATAAAATCCCAGTTCAATTCAACGCCATCCCTCCATCTCCTCCCAACCATAATACATCTCAACACCTTATTGTTATATATTATTATCTATAATTATTCCTACAGATAATGGTTATTCACAAGAGATTCATTATTATCTTCACAACAAAAACATGTCTCTAATAATAACTAATAAGAAAACCTTAACACATAACTCAATTTCCCTTCAAAAACTGAATATGTCTACCATTAATTTGAAATGTGCAAATTCATAGTCTCTTTTGACTTGCACAGAATCTTCATATGTGTAAAATTCCCTATCCAGGTCTTCAAAGTTCCTCCATTCTACAAACCCCAGTGAACACAGTCCTTTGTCTACACCATTATGAATAAAAATAAAAGACATTGAAGTAACTATGGAGAGATTCTGAATCAGTACTTACCCTTACCAGATCCACTTGCATTCTCAGATTTACCACTAGCCTCACTTAACCCAAAAAAGATGCCTGAAGAAAGCTGTAGCCCAGTATTTTTCTCAACTTCCAAAAGCTATAACCCAGTATTTTTCTCAGCTTCCTGAAAAAGACTCAGACCCATAATTTTCTCTCTTTCACCATGTGGTTGTTCATTGTTGCTCGTCCTCTCAGCCTCTATTTCACTACTTTTACGTCTATTCAATCCCATAAAATCCCTTTCCATTCTGCTATCCATAGATCCGAAAAGTTTACCGGCTTCAATGTACTCTGATACTCAAAATCCTAGTCTACCCTGAATTGGGTATTGTGCTTCTATAATAAAAAAAATCAATTCTTCCATCTAATCCCCTCTTTAACGCCCATTAAAACCATGTGGGTATTTCACATAAGATAAGTAAAAGTGTTTCGTCAATGTTAGCATTCAGTAACTTTCTGTAAGGTGGATATCTATAAGCGAGTCTGTAGTTTATGTTCCCCCCGGGCTCGAAAGATCATCCATGGCCATGGCATACAAAATTCACAAAAAAACGAACATAACCCGCGCGCGCGCTGAACAAAATTCACAAAAAAATCAAAGCTTAAACTCTTGGCCGTCGCTGTATTGACGCCTTGACCGTTTTATAAGTCAACAAAAGACGGTGCCGTCGCTATAGCGACGGTCTGGCATGGATACAGCGACGAAAGTCGGGGCTTCCTTAAAAAAAATTGTAAAAATGCATAATTTACCCTTGATTTTTCCACGAAAGTAAAACTAACGTGGCAAAATTGATCACATGTACTAGTGTAGGGATGCTTCAAACTACTCTGTAGTTCAAGACTTAGCCCAAACCCCCTATGCAATGTCAGCTTTAGAGGTGCTACAGAACTTTCCCGCCCAGCAGGATGCACTCTTAGCAACCTTAGGAAGCATGGAATCGTCAAGTCTCATGGCGAAATTTCACTTGTCTGATGTTAAAATTCACCTACCTTATCATGTAGCTTTATCAAAAGATGTCATCCATGGTGGAAACACCATTGGAAGGGTAGTTGTTGATGAGGGTACTTCTACATGCGTTATGTCCTTGTCATGTTGGAAAGCTCTCGGATCCCCAGAGCTAGTTCCGTCAAACACTCTGCTTACTGCTTTTGACGAAACGTCATTCCGTCCACATGGTATCCTACCAGCTTTTGAAATCAAGCTGGCAAGGAAATCGATGTATGTTGAGGTAGAAGTGATTGACGCACCTTTGGACTATAATTTTCTTTTGGGAAGAAGCTGGACTTATGCCATGTCCACTATTGCGTCAGCCGTCTTTCGGGTGGTAGTATTTCCACATGAAGGGAAGTTGGTTACTGTTGACCAACTCGATTTTACTCGAAAAGGCCGCATGGACTGTAATGAGTCCCATGTGCCATTGGTTGATCAGGTCAAACCTGTTGCATAGAGCTTGGGGGCTGGAATGTACGCATCACTGATGGGCACATTTTATCTTCCAGCCCCGATTAACTATATTGGTTCTACTAGTGTGGGGAAGTCCATAGCCACGGTTGTTGATAGGACTAATCCTTGGGTTCTCCCTTCCCCCCATGAACTAGAAGTGCCCTTATCAGCAATGGAAGTGGCTTACCAAGCTATCACTCAAACCACTGTTGATCCCATTCCAGACTCTCTCACAGTCTCAGAGGACCTGGAAGAAGTCTATTTTCCTACTTGGGCAGAAAAATCTTTGCACTCTACAGACTATTAAGATATTTTTACCTTTTGACGAAGCCATTCTGGAAGCCATGTGTGGACGTGGTAAGATCTATGAAGATATTCACCATCGATCTTATTTTCTTCCAGAGCTAAGCAGGATAGAAAACCAAGAGTTTCATATGAGACTGTCAGATGATGTTGATATACCCATCAATCCCTTACCAAGGGAAGGAATGTTTGTTGAGTGGAATATGGAAAATATTTCTGCTACTATCCCTAACAACATCTCTATGAATCCAGATGTCGTGGAAAATATCCACATAGGTGCAAACTACTCTCCTGAGGAGATTGCAATCTATACGGCATTTTTCAAGGTATTCTGTGACGTCTTTTCCTGGTCATATGATGAGATGCCAGGCATTGATCCATCGATAGTTGAACATGAGATCAGAACATACCCTGATGCTAAACCTGTTTGGAAAAATTTAAGACCTATTAACCCGCGTAAAGCGGTGGCTATGAAGGCTGAAGTTGAAAAACTATTGAAATCTAATTTTATTTACCCCATAGCTCTGACGGAATGGGTATCTAACCATATTCCTGTTGATAAGAAGCAAGGGACCATACGTGTCTGTACTGACTTTCGATATTTTAATAAACCCTGTCCTAAGGACAACTATCCCACACCATTTATAGACCAAATTATAGATGCTTGCACAGGAAGTGAAGTGTTCTCATTTATGGATGGTTTCTCTGGATACAATCAAATTCAAATAAAACTAGAAGACCAACAAAAAACTGCTTTCATTTGTCCCTGGGGTACCTTCGCGTACAAAAATATGCCCTTTCGATTGAAAAATGTTGGGGCAACCTTTCAACAGGCAATGAACTTTTCCTTCAATGATATCAAAGCCATTGTCGAACCTTACCTTGATGATCTTCCTGCACATTCTTGTCAAAGAATCGATCATCTAGATCACGTGCATCTAATCTTTGAGCGATGTAGATACTATAAGATCTGCTTGAATCCCCACAAGTGCGTGTTCTGTGTCAAGTCAAGAAGATTACTCAGATTCATTGTCTCTAATAAAGGAATTCAGGTGGATCCATTAAAAGTTGAGGCCATTGTAAATCTGCCTCCTCCTCATTCTATCAAGAAACTTCAGAGCCTGCAGGGAAATTCTAATTGTCTTCAACGTTTCATTGTTAACTATGCCAAGATTACTAAGGGTTTCATGCACCTGCTAAAATAAGACACCCCATTTGTATGGTATGAAACTGCACAACTCGCTTTCGAGGCATTGAAAAAATCTTTGTTGTTGGCACCTTTACTGCGTCCGCCAGATTACTCTAGGGATTTTATATTGTTTTTGGCAGCGTCTGAGTCAACCCTTGGGGTAGCCCTGTTCCAAGAAGACGATAAGCTCCAGGAGCATGTTATTTACTATCTTAGCTGTGCTTTAGCCGAACCTGAACTCATGTACTCCCACGTAGAGAAATTGGCCTTAGCAACTGTCTATGTTGTTCAGAGGTTAAGTCGCTACATTTTACTAAGGACTACAACAGTAGTGGCGGATGTTAATCCTTTTTAGTATGTTTTGTCCCGACGGATTGTTGGAGGCAAATTTAACAAATGGATAGTCATTCTCCAAGATTTTGACTTGGATTTCCAGTCCACTAAGTCTAAAAAATCCTTAGTTTTTGCTGAGCTTATAGCAGAATTTCCAACGGAAGAAGATGTAGTCACTGAAGAAGACTCATTCCCATATGAGCATATCTTCTTGATATCCACCTATGACCGCTGGTATGGAGATATAATTATATATCTCTAGACTTTGAAGTATCCTGTAGCTTCCTCATGGGAGGAACGACGTAAATTACGCCTTCATGCTAAGAACTACCTCATCATAGGAGATACTTTATCTCGAAGGGGGGTAGATTCCATTTTGTGTCGATGTCTTACCCATGAGGAAGCGGAGATTGTCCTGAATGATTCCCATAGTGGAGCATGTGAGGGTCATTTATCTGGGTTAGAAATGGCCCTGAAGATACTACGTGCCAGTTATTTCTGGCCCACAATCTTCAAATATTGTGTGGAAGCGATGAAGCGTTGTCATCCCTGTCAGCTTTACACCAAAAAAATGTGGTCACATCCTGCTCCATTATTTTCCGTTGTCTCGGTGGGCCCCTTCATGAAGCAAGGGATTGATTACATGATATGCAACCCAGCCTCGGCTGGGGGGCACAAATATATCATTGTCGTTGTGGACTATTTTACGAAATGGGCAGAGGCAATGCCTACCTTTAAATCCGATGGAGAAACAATAGCTTTCTTCGTGTTCAATCAGAATATAGCACGGTTTGGTATACCCAAGGTGATTGTCACTAACCATGGCAATAATTTTCAAAATAGCATGATGACGGAACTGACCACTATGCTTGGATTCAGACAAGAACATTCATATCCATACTATCCTCAAGCAAATGGTGAGGTTGAGGCTGTTAACAAGACTTTGAAGACTATCCTTAAACGTACAATTGATGCAGCACATATCATGCTATACCCTGCTCTTTGGGTGTACCAAACTAATGTAAAAACTGCTATGGGTTTCTCCCCTTTCCAACTCGTTCATGGAGTGGAAACCGTTACCCCAGTTGAATGTGAAATCCCATCCTTGAAAATAGCTATTCATGTGTTACCCGATACGACAAAGCTTGAAGAACGTCTAGTACACTTAGAACATCTTAATGAGCAGCGTAGAGATGCACTGACAGCAAATCAATCTCACAAAAATAGGGTCAAAATCCAATATGATAAGTCGTTCAACCCTCGGATTTTCTCTGAGGGGGAACTTGTTTTGCACTGGGATCAAGACAAAGAACCCCTCGGGGCAGGAAAATTCAAGGCCATGTGGTTAGGGCCTTATGTCGTGTCGAAGGTCTTAAAGAAGGGCGCATATGAATTAATTGATTTTGATGGGAATAAGTTGTCTGAGCCTAGAAATGGGCTCTACTTGAAAAAGTACTATGCTTAAGCTTAGCACTTTTTATTGTATTTTATTGTATGTATTTTTATGTACACTAGTTTGTCGGTTTGTGTTTTTTATACCATCTGTTGGTTGTTTTAGATGTATTCTGAGAGGTACATAGGTTTCGTTGATGGCACCAGTCGCCACACTTGTAATCTTGCTTTAGCGGCATGGGTCATTTATTCTCCCTCAGGACAGTTAGTTGCCTCAGGAAGCGCTTGCTTAGGTCCTACTTCTAATAATGCTGCTGAGTATAGGGTTGTAATTGAGCTTCTATGGGATGCTTTGTCACGTGGTATCACCCAGCTAGAAGTCCGATTGGACTCTCAACTGGTGGTTTCCCAACTCAATCAAGCTTATCAGGTGCGGAACCCTATTCTATTACGTCAGTTCATGCAAGTTAGGTTGTTGGAAATAAATTTTGAATTCATTACATTCAATCATATTCCAAGAAATCAGAATTCATTAACTGATGCATATGCTAATTGCATTTTGTATTGGCATCTAACACATATTTCATAAAAATATACAGCATACACATAAAAAATATTTGTAAATAAACCGACAATATGTGTGTGTGTGTGTGTGTGTGTGTGTGTGTGTGTGTGTGTGTGTGAGAGAGAATATCTGTCTATAGATAGGTAGAGTCTCTGATCCTACGATCCAGTCATAACTATATAATATACAAAATATGGATCATAGTCCATCAAATGCCCTAGATCTAAGCTGGACCACCCTGGTACCCCCGGTCTCCCTGTACTCTAGATTCTTCAGCCTCCTTGGCTTCGGCAGCCTCAATAGCATCTATGTATACTAGAACTGCTCTGGCCACCCACCTCAAAAGGCGTATCCAAACAGGTGAAACTCCAACCACAAACTCCTGCATGACGGCTGGGATGTGCTCTATCCACATGGTGGGTACTCTCTGGGTAAGCCTGGCCAGCTTCCCCTCAAGAACCCTAATAAGCCCTTGGTCTTCGCCTAAGACAGGACGCACATACATGTGTGGATGCTCTTTAGGGCGGACCGGTCCAATATCTGCATTTTGACACATTTATAGGATTAGAACTCTTATACATATGTATATATCTCTATATTTTAAAATTCATAAAAACTTTAAAAAACTTGAAAATTAAAAAATTACCTAGCTCCCCCCATGCTCCTCCTGGAGGGAGGACAAGGTCTGGATCACCGCGAAAATCCATCCCAGCATATGGAAACGGTTCCAGTGTTGGTAACTGCCGCTCCCACCAAAAGTAGAAATCATCATCGTACACACTCTGCACTGAACCACCTCCTCCCTGGCAGAGGAAGATATCTCCCCATCTACTCAGCCTAGGCTGACGAGGAGATTGAACTGGTAGGGGTATTGTAGGGCTCAATCCCATCACTTTCTCGAAGAAGAAGGCAACTAGTATGCTATAATATCCAAATTTCTTCCTTCTTCCTATCTTGCAATCATAGAGTTGCTTTCTCAAAATCGGGACAACTCCCGAACACTAATCATATAAAGCCCCCTGCATGCAATCCACTGCCAACCTTATTTGGTTTCATGTAGCGAGATGAAGAGAATATGATCCCATGACCCTCACTATGGTACTTGTTAGTAACTGTAGATGAAGATCATGTATATGTGTAATAGGGATGCAACTCCCTCTCTTTTGGGTACCTGGTGCGCAGTATATATCAATGTAGTTTTGGACACTTAGGGGATCACCGCCTCTACCGGTGCCCTCCAAGTTGACTGGAGCTCCCCGTCGTGATAGACTAACAATGAATTAAATATACTTTGAGGTAATCTCCAAGGACTCACCTTGAAGGTCAAACATGCATAAATCATGGTCCCAGTAGTTTATCATAAACTCTAGTAGATGGACATTGGCCCGCATAAGTGATGTGAAAAAGAACTTCAACAACCCACTTGAACATAAAACATTCACTGTGGGGGCATCCTGGAGTGCTTCTTGATCCATATATTCATGCTCATGCTCCCTCCACTCAAGCACCATCTTCAAACCTAGCAAAACAACCATTGTGAACCTTTAGTTTCATGCAAAATTTCATATTTTGGACCCTAAATATTTATTTTACTCTTCACGTAGCGTATGCGACTGTCTAGTTAGGCATGTCGTGTACTGTACTTGGCTGTCCTTTATGGAAACCCATGTATAGAACGCGTGTACATGAGTTTCAATATAGCGAACCCGCATACACAGTGTTCCTTGCTTAAGGGCGCTCAAAAATATAAAATTGGGGCCTAAATTTAAAATTTGCTAGGATCAAATTGAAGAGCTTGAGGTGTAGTCTTACCTGACACTTGTAGAATTGGATTTCGTCCACCAGATTGTCCACACCAATCGAATGAAGGTATAGGTGAAAACTTGCTTTTTATGGCTAAAATTCAAAATGGTGAGTTTTATTCATGTTTTTTTAACTATTTATAGAAATTAAATTTCTCAAGTGGGTTTTTTCCCTATAGTTCACATTTTATCAAACTAATACCATTCCTTTTTTCCTTGTAACAGGTTTTTCATCATTCTAAGGTGTTTTTTTGCTCATATAGGGTGATTTTTTGTCATTTCACATGCATTTCACATCTATACTTACTTCATCTTAAACTTAGCAATCAACATTTTAACCATGGACTGTCATATTCTCAACCATTAGCTCCTTGTCTTTACCATCCTTCTTCCATGGATAGGGCCTTCCTCTCATGAGTATCCTCATTTAGAACCCATGTTTTCTTTCTATACTCATGCTGCAGCTGTCTTAGGTACAGGGGAATCCTCTTAGCTAATTTTCACGCCAAATGGAGCCTCATTTTGGTCTCTTTTTACAAGCTATCCCTTTATAGGACTCCCCGCCCTTATGGAGTTTCTTTAGGCTCAGGTCTAACTCCTTAAAACAGACTTGAATGCCAAGTTAACTTGTTCATTCAAGCTCGTTAAGAATAGGTGAATGGGCATCCGCATTGGTGGTAGGTTGTCTCTTTCTCGGACCATGTGGAATAGTACAAGAAAGGATCACTCTCTTTTCTACAGAATTGAGAAGAGTATTCTCAGGCATAGGTTTATCACTTTTCCGGACCTAAGGAACTAAATTTACAGAAAATGAAATCCCGGTATGAGCTTAGTTTTCTCTTTTTCGTGCTCTGGACCTAAACATGAAAAAGATTTCGAGTGTACTTTATGTATTTGTCATGCTCGTTAAACTCTAAAGAACAAAGCATCGAGTTTATTGTTGTAAGCCCCATTTCTCGTACTCAAATGGATCTTTTCGAGTGATCTTGCTTTCCTTCACACTCGTAAAACTCAAGCTATATGATACTCTTGAAGGAGCGTTGGGTAGGTGGTAATTTAAGCTTTTTTGGACCTCCTTGACTAAGTACAAAAAAGGTTCACCTTTCCTCTATGGAAGTTAAGAGAGTTCTTCTGTGTTATTTTTTATACTTTTCCGGCCTCAGAAGACTAAATTGGATGAAAAAGGACCCCCTGGAGTCTTCTTTGGAGTTTTCAGACTCTATAAATGTGAAAACACTGAATGAGCATGTACTAGATTAGGCTCATTAAATCCACAAAATAGTGACACTATCAAGCAATATTCCCTCTTCTCTTCAAGCTTGTTAAAAATGAAGAGAGACTCGAGTTGACTTTCCTGGACTCGTTAAAATTTAACAGGGAAGGTAAGGAAGAATTTTTTCTCTTGGTTTTCAGTTAGTGGCAGCATGTCATCCTTGAACATAGCACTTTCTGCCTTTTTCGATACCCATGTCTCAGTGTTCACTTTCAGTTCACTTCAAACTTATAAAGAACAGACAAGATACCTGCAGAATATAAATGAGAAGTTAATGGTGGCGAATAAAAGATTACGAGAAGACATGGAGGATAAGGAAGCGGAGTACCAAAAACTATTGGTAATTTCGAAGGACATCCTCAAGGAGAAAAGAGCTATGCAAAGACAGTTGGAGCAGCTCAAAGCCCAGAAAAAGGAAAGTGACAAGGATGTGGAATTGGCTAGACTCCAAAAGCGCTCGCAGGTGCTCAGTGACTTAGCCATCTTAGCTGAGGCTTCTAGAAGCCTTTAGGTGTTTAAAAGTTATTTTATTTTGAACTCATGCTATTATGTTTGACATTTGTATAACACTTGTAGTGTAAAACATTTTGTAAGGGATTAACTCTCCACTTTTGAAGGAATTTCGATCCAGAAATTTAGGATCTATGGTTAGTTTCTAGATAGAATATTTTTGTACAAAAGCAAGTCTCAATTAGAGAAATGGAGGTTGGCAGTTTTGGGAGCAATGCTTGATGATTTGTAAGCACTCTGTGTAGCATGAAATTTTTGCAGCTTCAATGACAGGTTCTAGTTTTGAATAAACTTGATGATGATTTGTCCTTGTGTTATATGAATTGTATCTCTGATAATTTTGTTATGTACATGGTCATTCATATTCCATTACAATAATTCTTATCGTGAGATGACAGTTATCTTTTTATTTTTACAAACATTGACAGTTTCACTTCATGATTTAGGATCATAGTACCTGGATATTGAACTTTGTGATTGATTTCATGTTATACAGTATCTATTTGATTTTCCTGCAGCTCTGATTCATACCAGCCTTCATTTAAATGCTTTGATCTTTGTGTAAATACCTGTATTTACCCATTTGTGATATATACCAACTCTGTTCATTGTAAATTGTGTGATGTTTTGATTTCATACCTAAACTGTGAAAACTGTATAAACAAGTAATACTAGCTTAGTGCCTTCTAGTACTGAGAGGTTCCATTAGCCCTGTTTTGATAGCATCTTGTGCTTTTAATTCAATTTCATTTGATTTATACATTTTTGAGCAAATATTTCCTTAAGCTTGAATCCCGTAGTCTAGGTTCAACTTTAGGGATAACACATGTCATGCCCTGATGTTCCGATCGGGAGATTCAATCATGTAAACAAGTCATGTAAGGTCATTGAGGTTAACCCTCCATTGTAAGTTGGGGAAATAGTCCCCACAATTGAGTTAAGATTAACCCTCCTTGTTGATTGAAGGGCAAAGTCCCCATAGTTGTGGGGCACTAGGGTTATTACACTCTTAGAGATGTCGACCCTGGTAAGTAATTGTTAAGTGGGGCCGACTTGTTGGAGTGGACTTTAAGTGAACGAAAGAATATAAATAGAGAGTGAGCCTCTCTATTTATAACACACACACTCACTCAACTGGGGCGCATGAGTGAGAAAGAAGAAGTTGGGATCAAAGAAAGAGACAACTGTTGTCGGAGATCATCTTTATGTTTTTGGGTTTTACTTTTGCTATTGCTTCACATTCTATCTCTGAGGAAGTTGCGGGGTTTTCTCGTTTATGGTTTCCCCGAGGAAAATTCTTTGTGTCTCTTGTCTCTTGTAATTATTGTTGTGCATGTTATTCTCTCAGATAAGATCCTAAGATCATATTGCTTAAATGATACAAATCTAACATCCTTCTTCTCTATGCTGATGATATTGTTCTTCTCGCAAGGTGCCCTTCTGATCTTGGTAAGCAACTAAGACTTCTTAACAATTTTTGCTCTACCATGGGCATGACTGTTAACACTGACAAAACAAAAATTATGATTATTAAATCTAAGAAGGACACTTACGCTAATTTTATGTAAAACAATAACAACTTGGAGGAAGTGTCTTCTTACAAGTACCTAGGAATTGATATGCATCACAAGCTCAACTGGAACTATAGCATTAAGAAAAGGATTAATGGAGGGTGGAAAGCTTATTTTGGTCTTGAAAATAATTGTAAAGCAGCAAACCTTGTGATGTGGGATAAAAATCTTTGAAACTTTAGTCACTCATGTTATGTTGTATGGGTGTGAGGTTTGGGGTTGTAGCATCTCTAGCGAGTCCTGGAGAAAGATTGAGCAAATCCAAAAGCGTTTTATAACGTATAACCTCAAAATTAAAAGCAATAAAAACTACCCTATTCTCCTTATAGAAGTGGGTATTTTCCCTATTGAGAGCCTAGCTATAGCTAGGCTCCTGTTGTACAAGCACAAAATCAATAACATGAGAGACCATAGACTTCCTAAGCTAGCTTTAAATTCCAGCCAAAACCACCTAAGGCTCAAGCGGGGTTGGTATAAAGATACCAGTGCTTGGTTAAACCTTTGGGAGATCGACGAAAATGTTGTCTTGCAAAATATTAATAACATTAAAAAATTTGTTACCTCTAAGTTTAAGGAGAAAATGTAGTGTGAAAAAGATTTAGAGGCTAAAAGAAAGTTAAGATATTATAAGGAGATCATCAACCCTACTCTAGAAGATCAAAAGTATCTCTCTGTTTTGACTAGTTCAAAGAAAAAAATTAATATAGCCAAGATTAGAATGAAATCTCATGAGCTACATAGTGAAACAGGTCGATGGGCAGTTCCTAAAACACTAGGGTTGGAAAGGATCTGCCACCTCTGTGAGAATATGAACATTGAGGATGAAAATCACTTCCTCTTAGAGTGCCCTGTGTACGCCTACATTAGATCTCAGTTTCATAATCTTTGTTGCAATCCCAACCTTCCTAGCCTTTTAACCTGTCAAAATTATAGTGAGCTCGGGACGCTTCTCTCCATGCTCTTTGAGCATAGAAGTACAATTTTAAAACAAACTAAATAATTTGTTTTCTTTAGGTCCGACCAATTTGGTCTCAGGGGATGTTAACGATCATCATCATCATCATATTTCGTATTTGGGATTTTATTTTATTTATATTTGTTTATTAGGTTGATAGGTCTTTATTATATTAATAAGCATTTAGATATTATTTCATATTTTGGACTTGCTTGAGCAGGTTAACAAGATTAACCCAAGTGTAACAAGTGTACAACAAGAATTCATTTCATGGTAATTGTATCTTGTTATGGTTGAATGCAACTTGATTAATATTTAAATAAGCTTTAGTTAAAGGGCGGTTAAAGAAAGGGGTGACAATTTGTTTTTTTTTCATTAAATAGTATTTGTTTTTATTATTATTAAATACTATTTGGTTTGTGTTTATATTAACTCCAACAATCTGGTATGAATAATGGATATAAAATTTTATATTTTAGCCTTTGTTTAAGGGCTAGCTATCTTCACAAAAATAAGTGGTTGGTTGTGCCTATCCGTATTCACTAGTCACTTTACTTGTGGTTGTGCTAGTATTTTTAATTTTGGGCTTCATTGAGCAGATTAATATGGGTGTAACAATGTACAATCAGGATTCATTTCATGGCGCCTATATTGTTATGCTTAAATGTATCTTGATTAAGATTTAAATGAACTTAGTTAAATGATTAACTAGAACCATTTAATGAATGTTTTTATGACCACAAGCCAGGTGAAGGCTCTAACCTGCATGCATGAATCGATGATGAAGGCTCCAACCAGGCGAAGTCTCTACTGCCTGCATACTTGAATCTAGCCAATTGAATAACTTGAATCGATGACAGATCGCTCTGCAACATGCATGCATGTGCATTGGCCTCGTTTTGATTGTGGGGCGGTGTGCTAGAAGAGCCTGTCGGTGGATCCATCTAGGGAGATCGTGTCGCATTTGATTCTCTGATAGGAGCAGATCCCTACCTATCACATTCTCTCTCTGCTATGAACCATCGACTTCATGATGAGTGCATGCATCAATCTGTGATCTGCATGCATGATGTGATTCAGATTGGTTCATTGGAGTGTAGTGGGAGCCAGATCTGCGATTGAAAGGAGGTCCCTAGCCAATGGGGACTGAGGAGGGTGGACCGACGTCCTCTGCCCCTCTTTTGGAAGTATTTGAGAAGCTTGTCATCAAGAAAAGCAAAAACATCTCTAAGGGATCCCCTCTGAAGTTCGTCAAAAGGATCGAAGATGTTCTGGTTGTTGCTCTGCCACCGGAGGACACAATCCAGGTGGCTCTCTCGTTGGCAGAGCGGGCGTTGATTGGGAAATTCACTGGACTTTGGCCATCTCCAGAAACCACTGAGAGTTGGATCCAGAGGATCTGGAGACCCTTAATCTCAAAAAATGTAGCATCTTACTCAGTTGGGAGAGGTTACTTCTTATTTGACTTTGAAGCTAAGGAGGACAAGGAACTAATTTTCTGAAACGGACCCTATTTCATGGGACCACAAGGCCTTTACCTGAATAATTGGACACCAAACTTTGATCCCGAGGCAGACATTCCTAAGGTTGTCCAGTCTGGGTTAGGCTCCCAAACTTCCCAATGCATCGCTGGAATCTAAATTCGCTCAAAGCAATTGGGGATACGTTGGGAAGGTATATTGATATGGCAAGCCCAAAAGATCAATATGCATGTGCCCGCATATGCATAGAGGTGGATCTAGAAGCTGGATTACCGGAGGAAATCAAGCTCATAGTAGGGAACTGGTACCATTTTCAAAAGCTGGACTACGAGCAACTCCCATTCAAGTGCAGAGGGTGCCATGAATAAGGGCATTTCTTCTGTAATTGCCCGCAAAAGCAAGAGGACCAACAGGAAAAAGAGGATGGATGGAAACCAACAAAGAAGAGCAAGACTAAAGCAAAAAGTGGAGAAATGCAAAGGAAAGAGTGGGGTAAAAATGATCATAGAAAATCCTCACCGAAAGATAAGGCCAATGAGAAGCAGAGTGGTCCTAGTGTTATAAAGGAGAAACCCTGCAATGGGGAGGAGAAGGATCCTGAAAAATAAGTTATCTTACCAAATCTGTCTAAGAAACACAATCCGGTCCAGTCAGAATCAGGAGCAGAGGCAATAAAAGAAGGGGGAAACCAGGAAAAGTCAGACACTACAACAAAAACTGGATTTAGCGTCGAATTTAGCGCCGGATTTTAGTGTAATTTTTTCCCAATTTTGGTGAACAATCCGGCGCTAAACCTGGTGCTATTGTACAATTTCATAAAATGCCATCTATTGCGTCTTTTTTTTCGTCCTTTTTAACACCATTTTTGCGTCCATTTTTGCACCCAATTTTTTGCATCTTTTGTTACGCCCAATTTTGCATCTTGTATTACATCTTTTTTTGTGTCATTTGTTACATCCTTGTTTGCACCCATTTTGACGCTCAATTTTGCATCCAATGTTGCATCTTATTTTGCTCCTTTGTTTTCATCGAGTCTT
>LPNX011190130.1:173089-195220 GCA_001517045.1 Pseudotsuga menziesii | reverse complement strand
AAAGAAAGGGTGTTCTATTAAAAGTCTAAACTTTCATGGTTGTTTCCAAGAAGTTGTTTGCATTTAAATATGTTTCCCTTCAGCACAGTAGATTGTGTCGATATATTGGACAATAAATACAACAACGAAGGGCCTAGCAAATCACATTGCAAGTCTAGATCGGGATAGGTGTTGAAATGATCAAATTATCTATATTGAGCTTAAGACCTCTGAAGATTTGGACTGAACCTCCCACTAGGGAAGGCCACACCTTCTAGTTGTGACCCAATGATTTGAAGTTTGGTAGCGTAAGACATATATGGGCAAGTCTTTCAATGGAAGAAGGTATAGGTCTTTATGCAATTTACAAGGTATGGACGGAGGCATAAAGACCTTACCTACCACTTTTGTGATCATGGTACATGGTGCTAGGCTAGAGACTTAGACAATGAGAAGACTCGAAGAGTCTACCAAATAAGGAACATAAACTGTGAGTCACACTTAAAACCAACATACATATTTTGTATTTTCATGAATTTGATAAAATGTGCCTCCAATGTAATAACACTTAAATGAAAAGCATAAATGTAAAATAAATACCATATTCTAAATATAAAAAATATAAATTTAAAATAAATTACTTTAATTATATAATCAATATGTTAATTTTTTCAAAAGTATTCTTATAACTAAAATTAAAATTAAAATAGATTATAACTAAAATTAAAATTGATTTTAGGTAACTAATTAATATGTTATTTTTTTAAAATGTTTTTAATAAAAATGCTTGCTCTATATCAATGCATTATATATATATATATATATGTGTGTGTGTGTGTGTGTGTGTGTGTATGTGTATGTGTATGTGTATGTGTATGTGTATATGTGTATATATATATGTATATATATATGTATATATATATGTATATATATACATATATACATATATATATACATATATATATACATATATATATACATATATATATATACATATATATATACATATATATATATATATATACATATATATATATATATATACATATACATATATATACATATATATACATATATATACATATATATACATATATACTTAGGTGTATCCTCTATCTCTCAGGGTTACAGATTCGAAATCCTTGATTTGTTTTAATTTAGCATTGTTTATATTATTTAAAATTAATATAGATATATATGATAATAACCTCTGTAATAAACTTCTATAGGGTTTTCTCTAGTCTTGATTCGATATATTTTTTATTCTTTAAACCTAAATTAGCGGAAAGTTAACACTTATAGTAGAATAAGACTAACTAAATTAATATTCAAAGAGAAGGAAAAAGCATTATTTAAAGTTAAAGATGATCCTAACAGTAAAGTTCGATCAATAACCATTAAACGATACCTTCAACTATCTAAATTATAGCTTTACTTTCTCAGAGTAATATAGAACAATTTCCACTAAAACTCTGTAGATGCTAATCCTACTTATAAACAAATTACAGATATAAAGTTTTGATCATAGATAAATAACAAATAGTTAGAACCTGGATAATTTGTAGAAGGGGGACAAACACCCAAAGGAGACTGTTCCACCCAACTGTCTCTTGAAGCTGCCAAGATTACGTACTTAGGACCCCCGAGCCTATTCACTGAACCACTAGGACGAAGATCAGTGGATAATAGCACACACAGAACTTGATCCAATTTAACACTCAGTAGCATACTTAACTCAGCAACTCCACTTTAGCTATCCCATCATCAAATTCCTTGTGTTCCTGACTTTTCAGTTTTGCAAAATTCACAAGATTCATTCACTTGGAAAAATAGAATGTAGTGAGCCTCCTACTCAATTTGATGGTATTTATAATATTTCATAGGTCTTTGGGCTAGTTTTCTAATTAAATGAGCCACCTGCACAGTTCCCCCTCTCAGGGACATGACCACAATTTTAGGGATTTTGCTTCCTGCAACAACTAGAAAGTGAAATGCTAGTGTTGCCTCTTGTCAACCAACCTTTTATAGCTGCTCATTCCTCCTAGTGGGTCAATGAGCACTCTTTCAACAGTCTCCTTTGGATAGGCGTCTCTTGTATTTAATTATTAAAATAAATAATTATTCAATTACAATCATCCTTGACCAACTAGGTCATAAAAACTTTACTATAATTTTAACATAATGTTTTTCTCAAATAAATAAAAATATTTATTTTTCAGTTCTAGGTTCTTACAGAAGTAGATCTTGGTATGAACATCTGGCTCTGGTTAGGGATGGAGTTTTCCCCATGAGGATCCAAGAACATGCTAACTTTGTGTCTTTTCCAGAAACCATCTTCGATATCTGCAACCTGCACTGCTCATAAAACTTTGCTTACCATTCATTGCAAGCCATGGTTTCCCTGCAACTAAGAATGATGAGAACTAATACTCCATTTGGTTGGAGTTTTATTCAACTATATATTGTAAATCATAATAAGCTGAAAAAAAGAACCGTTGAAAACAAACCGCATATTGAAACTAATCCATGCACTGCAAATTCAAACACAACTTTCTTTGTTGAAATTAAAATTCATATTGAAAATCCAAATAATTGCTCCACTGTTGAATACTGGAAGGAAAAAAATTCTCTTGAGATGAGCTTATTTATGTACATTGTCTACACTTAAGCAATAAAAAAAATTATTCATACAAAGGAAAATTTCCAATATAACCAACCTAGAAATTTATCAATTAGTTGAACTTTATTTCCATCTCTCAGCATAAGGAAGACTAAAAAAACTAGAAAGCATAAAAAAATGGCGATCCAAGAAACCATACTCACGGATATGAAATTTTGTGCTTAAGAGGTGAAGAATGCAAGATTTATCACTCTGATTTTCTTCCATGTAACTTGCCATGGGATCATATAAATTGCTAGAAGAAGCAATTTGACAAAAGGAAACTACCACATCTTCTTGTTTAGGAATAAAATGTCTCTGTGGAATCTTTGCTTCAATGATGACATCAAACTTCTGTTCTTGAACTACTGGAAATGAAAAAGAAGGAAATTGAAAATTACCTCCTTTGTCTTTGAAATCTTAAACTGAACCAACTACAAATGGTTTAATGTTTCCTTCAAATTCTAGTTCAAGAATAGAAAACATGATCTTGCTACTTTCCATAGACTACTGCTAAAAAATACGCACTGTGGACTGATTTGGTAACACAATATCATCACTCTCAGTTCCTTAATGATTGTCATACACAAGTTCGTTGCTAAAGATTTTTGTACATGTTGATTCAAAAGACTTCTCTTCCAATTCATTTGAGTATTCATCATATTTAACTGATCAAAAACATAATGAAGAGTATTTTGTTGGCTCTCTGAAGTTTCCAAAAGAGTCTATGTATTTTCATCATTAAAGAGATGATCTTCAAAAATTTCTGAAATTTGAACTCCAGAAACCTTCACTTCAAGAGTCTCTTGGAAGAATGATAGTGCATGAGTAGCTTGATCTTGATCCTCGAAACCTTCATGATTACAAATATTCTAGGATCATTTTAAACAATGGGTTGATCACCCAAAAACATGGGAACGACAGTTTCATCATAGTGATCAAACAGTGGAAGAATGTTGTGAGATTCAATACAGGATGAAAAAGAAATATGTTCCTTTGTATCTAGATATTTATCATAAAAAGACTGATTTTCATCAACATTCGGAACAACAAACTCATTATAGAAAAAATAAATGGAAACATTTGATACAATGTCAAATGTATCTTTAATATGATTACTATAAACAATTTGGATATCATAATAATTGTGGCATTCTTTCTTGCTAGCAGAAATTGAAAATGTTTCGTGTTTATCTTCAGTTAATTCTGAAACCACAACTTTCTCACAACATGTTTGACATCCTTGGATTCATCATTATGAATTTTTGGATCACATAAAGAAGTTGTATTATGAAAATCAACCTGATTGCAACAATCTTCCAAAAGAAGTTCAACTGAAAAAATGTACTTACAATGTTTCCTAAAACATGCATGGAATTCCTTAGTGAGGAAATGATAGAAACTGGCAGAGATCGGTACCCCTCCTGAGCATCTCCTTCAAGTGAATACATGAACATTTTCATGAGTACAACTTCATGGGATATATTCATATGTTGCATGAGCTCATGAAATTTTGATAAATGCTATGTAGGATTGTCATCCTCATGTTCTTTGAATTTGGGAAGCTAATCTTTCCATTCATCTACGAGAGGAATTGGATTCAGATAACCAAGAACATCTGAGAAATTGAGTGGAGAAAACCTATGTTCCAAGATAGCAGCAAAATCCTTTGACATTCTTGAATTGTGGAGTCACCACTGGATTCTTTGGAGTCACTCGGTGAACAAATATGGAGTCAAACCAATTCCCACTTCTTTTTCACCATCAAGAAGAGTATCTATTCAAAATTAGAACCCTGAGGAAATGAATTCATTTCTCCACTCCCCGACAATGGCGCCATAATATGTTTGTCCTCAAATATGCACTTGAATGATAACCACATAGTTTAAGCATCTGAAATTGGATGATTGGATTAATGGTTATTGAAAGGTTTGGTAATTCAAACAGACTGAGTGAGAAAGGAGAGAAGGTAAGATAATGGACATGAAATCCTTTACTAGCAATATATGAATAATATGTAATCAAATTGAATATTAGTTAATGGTAATTGACATGCAGAATTGAAGAGAAAGGAAAACAACTTGAAAAACAAGAAGACCTAGACTAGATCAATGTTGCACATTCATGAGTTGAAAAATACACTAAACATAAACAATCCTGGGTAGTAGATTAAGGGAACTTGAATAAAACACCTGAGTAAGGGAAATCACAACAAACATTTCATCGCTCAAGAATCCATCACTCATAGATAGTTATCAATACTCAATAACTGCAATTGATTCAAGTAAGAAAAAAGAGTGAACATAAAGAAGATTAAGACTGATAATTAAACTTTCAAGAATATCTTATTATAGAACATAACACATGAAAATGCCCCAATATTGCAATATACATATTTTTCCCTTTAATACTTACTCTCGGTCTTTAGACCTTTTACAATCTTCCTCAGCCTCTCGGATGGAACCCCCTCTTCATTGAAAATGATGAAATTTTATAGACTCTAGTTACAAAATCAAGATCCCCTAATTCATGGATCGAATCCTCATCTAGGATAACAAAATATTTGACAAAACTAGAGCAAAATCATAAATATATCGTGAGATCCATGATATTCGGAAAACTTCAAACCAATTCAAAATATTTGACTTTCAATTGCTTAAATCACATAGAAAATTCTTTGGGGGAGGTTAATCATCAAATTTGGTCTTTCAAATATATGCTAAAACCGCTTGATTTTGTACACCTGTAGATGCTTTGTCACATGTAATCTTGAATGTTCATATGTTGTTTAATTGGATACCTTTGGATTGGAGTCAATATCTGACTAATGATATTCTTAGAATACCGAAACTATAAACATGGAATTGATAGCTAACTTTCCTCTTCAAATCTTGAATTATACTTAGTAACTGATACTCTTCCATCAACTATGAATTTAGAAAATTTATGGAAAAAAAAAGCCTAAAAAATCTATTGGAATATCTCAAACTGTGATGGATCTTGCACAGATGAAAGAGGTTTTTGTAAATCATTGCATTCTCGAAGTGTATTTTTAATCGTTTTGGAAGAATCCATATGATTTGGTCGCAATTTTTTCTAAAAATCAGGTACCTAGAAAATGACGGGATTACCAACTAAATTTGTTATTTCTGCTAGTTTAACTTCACAACTGATCATTAACCAAACCCTGTATGCACCCTTTTTTTAAATTGGACTTTTGAATACATATGTAATTTGATATCAACACTCACTACGTTGGTTTAGAAATCTTGTTCATTGCTAACAATACATGATAATAATACTTAATCTATGCATTGGACTTCATGAATGATGTGTCTCCAATAATCTTGTTATTTCACATTTCTTATTTGTCTCCTAGAAAATATCCCATATGCACAAAGAAATGGAGAAACTAGAGCTTTATATATTGCCTTGTTTCCACCTCATACCAATGTGTGGTGGATTGGCTTGGCTCCTTGTAGGTGTTGGATTGTCCTTTGAAGTAGTGAATGCTTGGGTTAGTGGACTTTGAATATGACATGGAATGAAAATGAATGTCGACATGTGGATATTAAGATCTAAAACCCAAAATAATTTTGGCATGGTTTTTTAATAAAACAATTAAAAATTATTAAAATAAAATCAGTTATCAAAATTATTTTATAATATTAAATTTAAACCTTTGCACCCCTTTTCTATAACAATCTATCACCCGAGATAAATTCAAAACACCATCGGTATAAAAGAAAAGACAATACTGCAAAATAAGCCAAATTGTAAACTCAACATAACCCCAACAACCTTTGATGCAAAAATATTTTCGAGTGATAAGAACTTGGACTTTGGCCAATGGAATTTTGAACTCCAAAAGGTGAATATCAACCACAAGATTTAAAGATTTGAGATTAGGTGAACTGACCAAGCTGACTGGGACACTCATGGATTTTGCAAGAAATGCTAGTGGAGATTCCGACAACGAATATCAAGGTCCCTCTTTGACATGTGCGCTGTCGGAATCTAAATTTTTCTATGGAGGTAGATCCTGGTACCAACACCCACCTTTTAAGGTGGGGAGACCTTTCACTTGACTAGATCTCCAAATACAATAATTCTTGAAAAAGATCCATCTCCTCCTAGCTCTTTTAATAGGCTTTCAATATCCCAAAACCCCAACTACTTCACTTTTATTCATAATTAATGTGTATGAACTACCTAGTGGCACTTAATTCATAGAGATACCATGTTTACATTAATTAATTTTCCACTACTAACTACTCATCCTTAGGGAAAATTTTGATGAAAGTTATCCCATGGGATATTTTATGACCTTTTTTCCCAAAAAAGATTCACCCATTTCTCTTTTTTTAAATGATTTTCCCAAATTCCATGGGATAATTTTTTTACTCTAAAAATCACCAATATTTCCCCAAAACTATATAAAATCCTTGCAAATTTGAATATTTTTACAAAAAATCGCCAAACATTTTATGGTTGCACAATTAAGAAGTAGTAAGATTCACCAAGGTTTCTACACTTTGAGAAAAATATGGATATTTAAAATTTTCCCTGCTCGGCCTTATTCAAAGGAGAAGACCACATACATTACTTGACTAAATCCTAAAGTAAGAGGGTTAGGGTAGGACCCTAACATGCCCCCCTCCTTCAAGAGAAATGTTGTCCTCAAGGATAAAGGTGAGACAATTGTTGTAGAATTGCTTTAGGTTCTTAGGTTGTTGTAGAATTGCTTTAGGTTCTTAGCTGTGTTGTACATAGGGGAGCCTCTCATCCCATGTGCATGGATGATTTGAGTTTTACATGCGTAAAATGTGTACAATCATCCTGTTGACGACCTCTGTCTGGCCATTAGTCTGGGGATGGAAAGCTGTGGAATTTGTGAGCTTGGTGTCTAGCATTGACCATAGGCTAGACCAGAATGTACTAAGGAACCTGCTGTCCTAGTCTGAGATTATATACTGTGGAATCCCAAAGTGTACCCACACTCGTTCAAAGAAGAGTTTAGCAGTGGCTTCTGCTATGATATTCTTCTTGCAGGCTGCCATTATGGCCATCTTTGAGAATCTGTCAATGACCACAAATACACAGTCATTGCCGTGATTAGTAGAAGGAAGGTCTGACATGTAATCCATGGAGATGGATTCCCAAGGTCGACTAAGGGTAGGCAACGGAGTATAGAGGCCTTGCTTCTTGATGGATGGTTTGGCAATGGCACAGGCAGTGCAGGTTCGAATGTACTTCCCGACGTCTTGTCTAAGGTTCAGCCAATAGAAATACTTCTGTAGTACTGCCACTATTTTCTCGACCCCGAAATGCCCAGTGACCCGACTATAGTGCGCTTCCCAAATCATCTTGGCATGCTCCCATGTGACACAGTAGTACATCCTGGAGGTGAAATTTTGAAACTTGGTTTTCCTCCAAGAGCATCTGGTATGTGTGGCTGAATTCTGGATTGCTCTTGTAGAGAAGCGGCCAATCAGAAGTCTCGTGCCCACAAGAGTTGAGCACAGTCGTTATCGCCACGATCGGTGGTCGACTAAGGCAGCCTGCAACATTATTGGTGCTTCCCTTCTTGTACTTGATGTTCAAATGAAACTATTGTAGATATGTGGACCACTTCTGATGGCGATATTTTTGTAACTTCCCTTGTGTCTACATGAACTATAGGGGTCCGTGGTCTGTGTGGATGATCGTTTCCTTCCCCAAAATGTAATGCTTCCATTGTCAGCAAGCCTATACAATGGAATACATCTCTTTTTCATAAGTGGGATATTTGCAGACAGTGTCTCACTGTGATATGACACAAGATGCCCTTGTTGAGTAAGGACTACCCCAATAGCATAGTCAGAGGCATATGTCTTGATCTCAAATGGTTGTTGCAAGTCTGGTAATGTGAGAACTGGGGCACAACATAGGCGATGTTTCAATTCTGCAAACACCTTCTATTGAGTTTCCAACCAAAATAATTTTGCTTTCGCTCCTCCCTTGGTGACTTGACTCAAGGGCCAAGTGATATGAGAGAATCCCAACAAGAACCTGCGGTAGAAATTAGTAAGGCCCAGAAAGCTGCGAAGCTCTGTTAGAGTAGTTGGGGCTGGCTAATCCTGAATGAATTGGATCTTGTTTGGATCCACATGTACCCCACAGTCATCAATAATGTATCCCAGATACTGAACTTGGGTCATGCCAAAAGTGCACTTGTCCAAATTGGCACACAACTTGTGCTACCACAATGTTTGGAGGACCTGTCGGATGTGGTGGAGGTGCTCTTCCCAAGTCTGGCTGAAGATCAGGATGTCATCCAAGTACACTACTACAAATGAGTTGGTGAATGGCCGCAAGATGTCGTCCATCAGTCTCATGAAGGTTGCAGGGGCATTCATCAACTCGAAAGGCATGACCTACCATTCGAAAAGGCCCTCCTTGGATTTGAAGGTGGTCTTCCACACATCGGTCGGTTTTATCGGTACCTAATGATACCCGGATTTTAAGTTGATCTTGCTAAAATATTTTTCCCCTTTAAGCTGGTCCAGGAGGTCATCAATCTGTGGGATCGAGTACCTATTCCAAACAGTGATCTTGTTCAGCACCCGATAGTCAACATAGAGTCTCCAAGTCCCATACTTCTTCTGTACCAACACGATCGGGCTCCCATAGGGCGATGAACCTGGCCGGATGTGACCCTTTTGTAGTAGCTCCTTAATTTTCCTCTTGATTTCATCATTCTCCAGAACAGAACGACGATAAATCGTTCCATTGGACAGCGATGCACCTAGGGTCAGATCGATGACCTGACAATGGAGAGGCACCTCGGTGGGTGAGGTGAATATGTCCTGGTACTCCTCCACTACCTTGTCCATTTGTTGTTTTCGTGTGGAGGGGCCCTGTCTGGAGGTTGTGGCAATGATATTCTTCTTTCCCTGAGGTAAGATCATCAAGAAAACAAACTTCTCGATTTTGGAAATTATCTTACTGCATTGTTTTGCAATAACCAAAGAGATAGCGGCAGGAGGTGGTACCTCTGGTATTCTGTACAAATTATTTCCCAACGTAATAATAACAGCGCGAGGCCGGGACTCATACATAGCATGTCACTTCCATAAGTATGGTTGACTTAATAATACATCACAAACATCAAGAGGATCAATATCACATAATACCTCATTGGTGAAGGGCTTGATGCTGTAGGGAAGTCGGCACTCTTGGCTGACGCGGAGATCTTGTCCTTGGTGAAGCCACCCGATGGTGTACGGATGTGGGTGTGTTGTGGTCGACAAACCCAACCACTTCATGACCTCTGCTGAAATCAGGTTCTTTTGGCTCCCACTGTCGACAATGAACTGTAGCAGGGAACCCTTCACCCACATCTGGGAGTGGAAAAGACTCTCCTCCTCCTCTGAATCTTTTGGTTCTTCCTTTTGGATCTTCGTGGTGGCAACAGTGGCATTGGGATTTGCATCGATAATATTCTTCCCTCTGTCATTCCCCTTCTTGGGTTCTAATTCACTGTCAGAGTATGCATGTGATTCAGAAGCCTTTATCTCGGCCACTAGTGACTGCTTAGCCCGACACTCACTTGTGTTGTGAGTGGGGCTCTTATGGAACTTGCACCACTTTCTCACTTCCTTCTTCAGCTTTGCAGTGTTGCTCTTTGCTTACGGCTTTGGCAAGTTTTCTTGAGTCACCATGCCTTGGTTGTGTCCTTGGTTCTTGTTGGAGTAGGGTCCCGCAGCTTCAGAAGAATCTGCTATTTTGACGAATAGACAGTTTTGGCAGAGATATAAGAGGCAGAGCTACGGCACTATAGCAGGTTTCTAGCTACAGATCAGAGCCGAAAACCATGACGTAGAAGACAGAGAAGTCAAGGAAGACGACGGTACCTGAGCGGCCGAGAAGAGAGAGCTCACCCACTGCATTGAAGGTAGCGGCGGAAGACAGGAGGGTTCAGCTACCCTCATAAAGGAAAAGGAGCAACGAGGCCGAGGTATTGAAGACAAAGGACAACTAGGGAAGCAGCACTGGTACCCATGGTCAGTGCTGGGAAGCATGGAAGACTACAGGAAGCTGTGGTGAAGGGAAGCGGTGCATAGTACCCATGGTCAGCGTCGGGAAGCATGGAAGACTACAGAGAGCTGTGGTGTGACGGATAGCGGCTACCTCAAAGTACAGATACGCAGACTGTCACTAGTTAGGGTTTGGGTTACTGTTGGGACAGGCCCACAGTGTTGTAATGGCGAGACCTTTGGGCCGCCTATAAAGGGATGTATTTTGTATTGTAAAAGGTTGGCATTTTGAGCATTTTAGGCCATCTAGCTAGTCAGATCATCAGTAGTCTGTTAGCTTACTGTTATTTTGTATTGGAACAATCCGCAGGGATTGACAGAGAGGGAAGAGTATATTGTAAGAGAGACAATATAGAGATAGAAAAGAGATCTGAGAGAGAAGATCTCAAGCTGCATATGCGGTGCAGCAGAACTGTGTTTACCTTCCCCTGAGCTATAATAGAAACACAGTTCTGTGGACGTAACTTCCATCCTGGAGGTGAACCATGTTAAAATCAAGTGTTATGCGATTGATTCATGTGTTGTGTTTATTTGTTGCATCTGTTAGTTATTATATGAACCTTGTTTATAGTTGAATGTATGAATGCGTCATTCAGTTCACAGTAACATAGAAGGATAGCATAAGTTGAAGTCTTTGGCATGTTGTATGTGGGTTCATTTATGCTTTGCTTGAACATTCACTAGTTGCAGTGTTAAACAGTCTGGTATGTTGAGTCCTGCAAGTCGACACGAACAACGCTAAGTGCGCTGAGCTGGGGGAGTAGGATATTGCAGGGAGGCGATACCGCACCGGCAGAGGAGCTACGGTGCGCGATACTGTGGGTTAAGGACTTAGCGTTGGAAAGAAAGTTACATGTTGCCGGGTGCGCGGCGAGGCGATAAGGCTGGGGTCATCATGAGTCAGGGGGAGTTGCGTGACGCAGAAAGGGACTGTGCAACAAGAGGAGAGAGATCTCGCGGTCGGAAGAGCTGCGAGATGAGGACATCGTGCGACGCGCGCAGGAGGGTCACGCGACGCGCAGAGAAAGAGGCCTCGTGGCTAGTAGAGTTGCGAGTCGCAAGTAGGATGCCACAGAACCTGGTCCAAGACACTTGAGTCCTTGGCCAACCCATTAGAATCACTTCGGGTGAGACTTCAGGCCGCTTCGCGGTCTGTCGCCGAAAGGGCCAGTGAGCTAGGGGTGTTGTTGGTTAAACATAGTAAACCCAGGTCTACCCATGATAGCCAACAGTTCTGTGGTTTGGGGGCACCTTTCCCTTGCTTCTGATTCACAGATCCAAAGTCTCACTTTTTCTGTTTGAATTTTTGCTCAATTTTGGCAGCGTACCAATATGCCGTACCAAACGAAGAGATGTCGAGGAACTCCATTTCCTCCTGGATGTATCTGTGCAGAAAACTGCGGTACTTCAGCACCAAATGTTTCTCTAAATCTTTGATACCCAACTTGGTGCGCAGGGTATGGAACAGATTCGTCAGCTCATGCACATCTTGATCTCTTTGCTGCCGCAGCATAGTCCATTGAATGTACTTGTCCTCATAGCTCCCCAATGGATAATATTGTCCCTTTATGGAATCTTGGAAATAATTCCAAGTGGGTACAGCTGATAACAGAGAGGGATCCTCCTCATCCTTTCTCTCACAGTAGGTTTCCCACCAGTGCTTGAGATGGGGGGCGAGTTTGAGTAGAGAAAAAGTAATCTTTTCCTGGTTAGAAAAGTCATGAACCGAGAAATATCCTTCTAATAGATTCAACCATTTATCTATGACATATGCATCTATTATACCATCAAATATGGGAATGTCGAAGTTTACTTGTACCTTAAAAGGGGTTGCACCTCCAGAGTGGCTGCTAGATGCAGATGCGCCACCAGTGGGAAGTTGTTGAAGGATCTGGGCGAAGTTCTCCATCATCGCGTTCCTTTGTTTTTCAAGGGCCTCCTTGAGAAACATTTTGATAGGATCTTCTATGCCCTTGTCTTTCTTTTCGTCCCCCATGGGTGGCCATTGGGATTTGCGAGGCTGATCTTGCAAAGGTTCAACCAGATTGAGCCCTAACTCTTTATACCTTGCCCTCATTGGGGACATGCAAAGAAGGATTGAGAAAGAGCATATTGCTCTGATACCACTGATCCAGATTTATGCAGGAATGCAACATAATACAAAAATAACCATAGAAACAAATATGTAGCAGAAATAACACTTCATTTCATCAATCAATAACTGAAACTTGTTTACATATAGAATGGAAATAAACTAGCTAGAGTGTTGGTAGCTTATCTCTGAGAAGAGATGTGGCGGCTACATGCCTCTGAAATCTGTGTTATAATGAGGCTCGAAGGCATATATATTATTGAGAAACAATGGAAACCCTACACATCCAAAAACCTAACCCTAGGAGGTGAAACGCCTTAATGTGGGCCTCATTGGGTAACTTGGTACATCAAGTTCCCGGGGTCATAACTTTAGCATACTACCTCCCTTTGATGCGCATGATATATTGTTAGAAAGATATGTTTAAGGACTACATCCATAAATGGAAAATATTGAGTTTGAAATGGACTCAAATTTACCTATCCATTTGATGCCAAAAAAACGTCATTTATGGCCTCAAAACGGCTCCGGAAGTTTAGGACTCGAAAACTGCCAAAAATAGTAAATTGTGCTACAATTAAAGAAACTGGAAAAATGAAAGAAACAATGGTGGGGGTCCAAGAGGAATAGGTGGGAGGCCACCGATATCCTCCTGGATCAATAGTCCCTTAGAATACTCCATGACACTCAAGCATTAGTGTCAAATTCTTGTTGGAGAGCTACTTCATTCAAGGAAACATCCTTCCTTGAAGACATGGAGAAGATTCAAAGAGCGATGTGCCACATCAAAGGTAATTCATGTCTTTTATTTTTTATAGAAACCATTTGTTTGAGCCTAACGAATTGTTACCTGATGCATACTTGAATAATAATGAGGATAATAATAATCTCACAATTCAAAATGAGCAACTTCTTGAAAAGTTGCAAGATACTTGTTTTTCCTCCTATGTTTCATATTGTCAAATGGTAGATTGTTTGGAGGATTCTCATGACATGGTGGATCATGAGAAATGTGGAAATTTGAATGTGGTTGATGTGTTTGAAGATTAACTTGAAGATATCCAAACACTTGATACAATGGAAGAAGAACTTGAATTGTCTCTTGATGAAGGTTATGCAATTTTTAAAGAAGAGCATGATTCATCTACATTGGAACCAATTTATGACAAAGGTTTCACACTTTGAAGGAGTTGCACAATACTTCCCATATGGATCCTTCCCATGATGAAACTTCTGCACTTTTCGATCATTTGGGTGAGTTAGTTCATTCTCCTACATCCTACAATTCCATGTTTTGCAGCATTAGTCTCAATGAAGTATGGGTGAAAGGGTTTCTTTTTTATGGTGCCACATGAGGAGTATGGAACTCCTAGATTTACTTTTTATGATGAAATGGTTGGAGCACATTCTTATTCACATTTGAAGTAGCATCCTTTGTTACTTTACGACAATGCACATCTACATGGATGAACCTATGATATGCATTTGAGTCACTTGAAGACTCATGGTTTTTCTTGCTCAACACTCAGTTCATTTGATGTTGGAGGAACTTCATACAACATTGGGGTGAATAGATTTATGATTGGAGAACATTTATGTTTCTAGCCACATACTTTTTTATATCTTTATGATTCTCTCATTCACGGATGTATGGGTGAGACTTCTTTGAGTCATTTGAAGTCTCCTTGTTTCTTTTGCTCATTATTTGGTTCACATTTTAGTGGAGATTCTTCATTCACTTCTTCGATGAAAGAATAAGCGGTTGAATTAATTGATGCATATCACATTCTTTTGGAGCAGCATTATAGGAAATGGGATCCTCACCTATGTCATTGAAGCAGATATGATTGGTCACTTGAAGCTTGTATGTGCTTGGTAAATGTTGGTGTACTTACTTGGAGGTATAAGCACTTTCATGATTTTTTGATGAGGCACCTCCTTGATGTACATTTTTATTATGTTGTTGTGTACTTTGATGATATATATTATGTACTCATGATGTTTGGAAGAATGCATACAAGAAAATGGGATCCCAAAATTCTCTTTCCTAATGGTATGGGTTAGAGAGCACTCTTAATTGTTGGAGTGCAATACAAGCAATGCGACCTTGGGATAGTTTTTAGTCCCATTGATTTCGAAATTTTTGGGAAACAAGTAGTATGGGAGATGGATTACCCACTTAATAAATTGATTTTAATCAGATTAGTGCAGCAACAAGCATGGTGTTTCCTCTCTAAAACCTTCATGGAATCTCAAAGACTCAAAGTTGGGAAACTCAATGGCAACTTCAAAGAATCATATAGAAAGCAGGTTCTTCAACACCCATGTTTGAAATTGCTTGAGGATAAGCAATATTGGGAAGGGAGGATTTGGCATGTCCCAAAATTTGCATTTTGTCACAATGGCGTAATCACATTTTCCATATTCATGAGAGTTTGTCAAATTGATGCTAAGGGTCAAATAATTGCCAACGAGGAAAATTACTAGCTTCCTAGGTTGGGGGGTGGAAGCTTTGGGATTTGGAATAAGGGGGACAATAAATGATGTTTGAACATTAGAATGACATAAATATTTACTAAAGGAGCTAAATAAATAAATACAAGGGAAAATCAAAGTGGCAATTGATCATGAAGACACATGGAGGATGTGGGACCCACACAAGCTAGATTTTCTATGCCACATGGCATCCTCCTCTTTTCATTTCGAATCCATCATAAGACCAATGGTCTTGGGATGAGTTGGAAGTTCAATATACTTGGCATGAATCAATTAAGGTCGAATTGGAGTGTAAGAGTAACTCCCATGGAAGAGGAAGAGGCATTTTGGAGCTAGTGAGACACTTGGACTAGATTCCCTAGCTCTATGACAACAATGATGAAGATGCTATGACACCTATGACATAAATAAGATATGAAGGCTGACATTTGACATATATTACATGTTAGGGATAAAATAGCTCCAAGAGGGCGCTCAAGAGAGTTAGGGAAGCTAATATTCTTCCACATGTGATTTGGTGGAAGTGGGAGACTAGGAATTGATGTACAAGTGGCATTGTTTGGAATCTCTTCCCAACTAGAGTTGGAATGTATATATTGGAAGGAATTTGACCCATAGAGAGCTTGGAAAATTTATAAATGTCAAGAAAAAATAACAAAGGAAACTTTTGATCATTTAAGAAATTTGCATATGTGAAAAGAGAGAGCTAGTGGATGACTAGTTTCTTGCCTTAGCCAATTTTGAGGGTGAAAGATTCCCATCCAAGTTGGTGTTTGGAGAGGCCACTCAGGTCTTTCATGGAGCTTTAATAGAGTCATAAGTTACATGTGCAATCTACAAGGAAGCTCGTGGACACTTCAATATCATCTTGTTCTTCCATCTATTCCAAGTTTTCTCATCATATTCTTGCTCTATGGATTGAGGCGCACTTGGTGAGATATTGATCTCTTTGGGGAAGCTTCTAATGCCCCATTATTTTATGTTATGATGTAAATGCTCTGTATTTCAAGTTCAGAAGACTCTCAGGTTGAAATACCAAAATATTTCATGTAAAATTATTAAACAATGAAGAAATAGTGCCATTTCCCCACTATCTTGTTGTGAACCAATGTAACGTTGATCAATTCAAATGGATAAGTAAACTACCGATGGTTTATGGATGAATGGAATTTTATTGATATATTATATAATTTTAATGTTCAGTACATAAGCATTTGGATTCATTTTGTTGAGTTTCATAGCATTTGGAGAAGATTGCCTATCATTTCCCCCACGGTTGAAACCAATCTTTTTGCATCTAATTTAAGGGAATTATAGCAGAAATTAAAAGTTGAATGGTGATATATATGATTTCATGTTTATGAAATTTATATGTCCCCTGATTCCATTCATAAATTCGAGTTGGATTGAGTGTATTTGGGAAGCCATTTTCAGTATTTATTGTGGGGGATTTAGAACCCTAGACTGCTAGTAAAACTCCATACATTGACTAGATTGCCAAAGTGAGTTGTAGAAGTCATTTGATAGTTGAAAGACACCTATAAACACCATTTTTATGTATTAACATAATTCATACACCTTATGGTACAATTTGATAGAATTTGGAGCTATTTGGAGCCATCTACCATTGGGGGTTTGAGCCTCTAAATTACTAATAAATTATTTGAGTTCTCTTGGATACCTATTCGACCCCAAAACCACATCTAATGCTGCAAATATACTTTACTTAATGTATTATAACAGAGCAAAGTCCCGTACCAACCATTAGTGGAGGTTGTGCAGTGTTTGGAAGAGATTTGTTCCAGGACACAGGGGGGATTTCCACCTCCCAAATTGACTAGTCTTGTCCCAAAACTTCTTCCCTTGCAAATTGCAAACCCTGGTTGGGTATATCAGTTGATTATATGTCTGATAGATGTGTTAATGTGTCCCATAACCCCTCATGATCTTCCTCACCAAGTTTGAAAGTAATTGGAGGAGTTTGGAATCAGTTGTATCCATATATCGAGAGTTGAAATTTGGTGAATTTGAGCACTTTAATAAAATTCTTAAACATGGACATTACAACCTTACCCCATCCTGCTTTACCATTTGAGCCTAAAGTCAAACCCCCACCTTTTGGACCATGTAGGACAACACCTTCTTATCTTGTAGACCCTCACGTGATTTGATGGATCTGAATAATCAAAGATCCAACCCTCCTCATAAAGGTCCTCTAAATAACCTACCTTCTCTTCCTTGTATCCCATTCGTCCTCTCTCCATGTTCTCTAATTTTTTGAAGCACATGGAGATGAAATTTTATTCACTTGTACATAGGTCATAAAATCAATTAATATAATATTTATGGATGCAACTGCGCATCCAATCACTACCTTAAAGTGACTCAATAACTTTAAAAAAAACCCTTAAATTTAAGGTTTATGTGTAGATGAAAACCTCCTCATTCCTCATCAAATTATCCAACCCTAGTTTTCATAAATAAAAACCTATTTTTCATTTTTAATATATTGAAATGTAAAAAATAATCATAAAATGATCATAAAACAGAAGTGAATGTCGAACTCCCATTTGAGCTTGGTTCCATAAAATCTATCTTGAAAGAGTAATCCACGTATAAATATAACAAGGCACTTACTTTTAATTTGTCGGACACAAATTACAAAGAACAATGACATAATTGAGTCGACTTTTAAAGGTTGCCGACAAGATTTTTAATACGGACGTATCAAGTTCTAAAGTCGATGAAGTAAAATATTAGATTTTAATACATATGTTTTTTTTATGGATATCGTTGTATTGTTTTATTTTTTATCCTTGGAGTCACATAACAAGGAGTTGTGCATTACTTTGTCTATTAATTTTATATTTTGACAAGACACTCACTTTTGATGGTTGAACGAACAATGACACGGAGCATACCACAATAATTGAGTGACAACGTGAAAAGAAAGGTACATGTACGCATCTCTCAAAGATTCCCCACAATGTTGTTAAAAGTGAAGTGTCATATTCTAAAGTCAAAGAAGAAAGAAAACTATTATATGGTAGTACATACTTAGTATTTAATAATTTAAAAATTATAAATATTCAACATATATTTAAATTATAAATTTATTTAATTAAAAGTTTAAAATATATTATTTTATTAATTATGAAAAAAAATTAGGATTTTTAATCATGTAAACTTCTTTAACACACTTATAAGAGTAACTTTCACATGGTATGTTTATAATCGTGTAATTTAATACACTTTTGAAGGTAACTTTGATGACAACGACGATGATGGTGATAATGATGATGAACGTCTACTTGGACCAAGTTTAGTTTATCGGACTTTGAGAAATAAAAGTAAGGAGTTACTTGGTTTGAGATGATGATGTTGATGATGATGATGACGAAGATGGTGACGGCGACGACTATTATGACGATTAACGTCCACTTAGACCAAGTTTAGTCTACTGGACTTCAAGAAAGAAAAGTAACTACTTGGTTTGCTTTAGGGTTTTATTTCTATGCTAAAAAAGTTTGGATAGGAGTGTTCCTAAATTACTATAATTTTGATGAGATGGAAGGTTCAACAAGTTCGTAGTGTAACAAAGTTTTTGAAACTGGGATATTACGTGGGTGTATGCAGGACAATCTAAGAGGAAGTGTTTTTCATCCTCAACACTCGTAGTCTCACAAAGATGACAAATCATTTCATCCCACTGAGTTTTAGGAAAGATCTAATGCCATATTTCACTATGCAACTCATGAGTGTTCGTTCTTATTTTAGCTATGTGGATCTTCTTCTTTACACTAGTCAAAACAGAGAGATACTTTTCATTTTCAAGATTAAGGTTAATGACCTCCTTGTAATATCTTAATTTTCTTTTGTTCTCTAAATTTTCACCACACCGTAGCTTCTCTTTGAATTTCAAAGTAATAATATTTTTAATCATCTATATTTTGCAAAGTAACATTTTTGTCAACCCCTCGGATGCAGGTGCCAGCAAGCTCGACTGACAGCGAGGGGTTCCTCGATTCGCATGCTAGACACGTGGCACCACGCATGCATGAGATTTTATCACGCCCTCAAGTCCTTCAGTGCGGGTGGGTGAGAATGTCTTGTCTTAGGCTGGCCACTGTTCGGAGCGGTTCCATCGCATTCACTTTGGTTTTGGTGGAAGTTACTATGCAGCATGCAAATTTAATGCATGTACAGAGAGTCAACACTAAGCGAAGAGTCGTGGATGAGCATGGCATTACCATTTGTTATGCGGCAGTGGGTTATGTTGAAATGTCTGGTGTCTGGTTATGGTCTGTTGCTCTCGTGTTGGTCGGGATTCTCTAGTGGTCTGAAGTTTTGCAATGTCGACAATCTCCATAGGCACCCCCAATGGTCGTCTGGTTTTGCACCCTCTCCCCCTATCGTGAGCTATTCATCTCCACTACCTCATTTCATGGCACCTAGGTACTTGGTTTTTTAAAGTGTCAAGAAAGGGGGGTACACCCAGAAGAGGCAACTGTGGTAAAGGGAAATCGCAGTGTGGGCTTAGTGTTCTAGTGGAGGAAGGCTATGAGGTGAACATCTTTGTGCCTGTTAGAGTTTTAATTGATGATTGGGAATGACGCTTAGTCAATAAGCGGCTCACCACTCGACATGGTGATAGTAAAATCAACCATTACTGGTTGGTTAAGAACATGTTGGGAAACCTCATGGAGGATATGCTAGGAAAATGGAGTTCTTCCTGTGACACTGTCCTTTCGATGAAGGCCAAACTGGCTGAGATGGATAACTAGCTCAGTAGTCTAGACTCATCCTTTGCGTGGAACTGTATGGCGAGCTCAGAAAGACAAGACGGACACATGGAGGGAGGGTGCGATAGTGCGACAGGTGGCAGGTCGATGGATACTGGTCCAGTTATGGCACCAATGATGGTTTAGACTACGAACTTTCCCATCTCGTCCATGTAACGTCCCGGACCCTCCGACCAGCGAAGAGGATGCTACCATAACATTATTTATCCGGGAAACTAGCCCCATGAACATACACATTAAAATTGAAATGCTTTGAACTAAAACATGCATACATAATTACCATACAGCAAAAGCAAAACCATACGTTCAAGCATTTAGCATGTTCATCATTTTCATTCAACATCAAATACGATTGCAGAGATGAAATAGGCAAGAATACTTATCTTATGAAGAATCTCATCTGCAACCAGCTATGTCACTGCAACGTTCCACCCAACCATAGGCTAGTGTGCTCCTTAATCTCTCAGCAACACTGCCACCCCCGAGATGGGCATTATTTCCCAAGGAATAAGGAAACTAAGCAGGCTCACACATAGCTAAGGACACCACACTATTCAGCCAAGCCATCACAGTTGGGTTTATCAGGCTAAGAGTGCACAACAACACATAACCAAGCCAACAAGTTGGGTTTATCAGGTTATCAAGAGATGGAAACACTGTCTTCTAAGCTAGTGGGCTCATTGAAGAGCTAAGGACACCTGCACCAAAACTAGCCTGACTTCTAGGACACCCACACACACCCAACACAAGGAATTAGTCCCTTCTCTATTGCACAATCCCTCAGGCTTTGAATTCCCTTCTAGTGCTATTCAAGGGGTGTGGAGAAGAAATCCAACCCTCTAGATCTGTCTATGAGGCTCCCAAACACACCAGGTTTGCCAAGTAGACTCCTTTCCACTCCTACACAGTCCAAATACCAACCATTGCATACACACATCAAAACCAATCAATTCACAACTCTGGGGAAGACAAAGGAAACATCACCGCATCCAAAATGGTGATTCAAAGCCCAGATCGAGCAAGACAATCCCAGAGTTGTTCTTGGCCCTAACATGGCCAAAATAACTCAGCAACAACCCACACTTGTGGAGAAAAACAACAACCCAAAAGTGGAGAAAAGACAACCACTAATCCTCAGCCGAATGAGGAGAGGACACACCACCTGCATGGAGGTGGATTACATCCATACAGACCACAAATTGAAGGAAATTGCACACACACAACAAAATCAGAAGAGGAAGACTGAACCAGTCGTGGTATGCATGCGTGAAGACTGAGTGACCATGTGAGGGAAAATCCCAAACCTGCGCGTGAGGAGAAAACGTCCAAGAACCCCAAATCGTAAATGAGAACCCCCAATAGCCAAGACCAAAATGTGAATGTCACATGCACAGGAAAATCATGAATGCCAAAAATGGCTCCCCCCAGCTCTCTGCATGAGAAAACAAAATGAAGAATCATGGAAGAATGGGTAGTGTGTCTCTTCCTGCCCACATGAGGGTGAATGAATCTCCTGGAGGAGTGTGCATGTGGGAAAGGACTGACAGTCCTGCCACACACCACTGCCCATGGAATGACTGTCCCCAACCAACTCCATAGTATTTAATTTGGTAGTTGAGTGAGACAAGGAAGGGTGAGTAAGTCAAAAGGGTGGGTGACAACTAAATGGGTTTATCAATTGACACTTGGATTTTCCCCAATGGCTCCTAAGCGTTAGACATTCCCTCCCTATCCTTAGGAAAATCATGCCCTTTTCATTATGGTTGCATTGAAATAGCCGGTTGGGGTTTATTTTAATTAAAAATGCATGTTTACATGATGCCAAATTTAATATGTGCCGGATAGCACAATATACCATCGGCAACGATTTTAATCGCCGGAACATAAAACGTTAAATCGATGGTGGGGATTTTTCCTTTAGCTCCACACCATGATTAATTACAATATATGCATCGTATACATTTAATGCAAACGGGGTCAAAACTAGGGTGTTACAGTCCACCATTGAACCGTTGCTCAAGTGGG
>LPNX011190130.1:79791-168021 GCA_001517045.1 Pseudotsuga menziesii | reverse complement strand
TCCAAGGAAATCGCATGCATTTGGAAGAAATCGCATGCATATCCTTGGGAGAGAACGACCCACCATATCAACGATAAACTGTAATATTTATTATTTAGGTTTAGGGAACCACCATATCAACGATAAACTGTAATATTTATTATTTAGGTTTAGGGAATCTCCTTGGAGGAGAACGACCCACCAGACTGCAATTTTATTAGTTTGTATGCCCAAACCAAAGCTCATTAACCATGTGTTAATTTTAGTTCTTGGATGAGCGTCTCCTTGACAAAACCTTTCATTTCATTTCGACATATCCATCCAAGAACCAATTTTTGGCTTGTCTAAGTGCGGTGAGAAGTTGTTATCATAATATTTGCAATAATAAATACAAGAAAGCTGTGTCTCTTAAAACTATTTAGTTCCTTTCTAAGTCGCTTGTTCTAAAGTAAATGGCTTCAATATCATTCTTTTGCTCTTTTGCTCTTTTGTTTATAGTAATTTTTATTTAGGTAATTATTAAGGAAGAGAAACCAATACCTAACTATGAGTGGAAGTGGAAGAATCCATCTCGGTGAAATTGTAAAAGTATATAAAATAAAGGTAAATGAGATGATTTACTATTCTTACGATATAGCATAGTGCTTTATGTTAATTCTTGTAGGTTAAAGATTATAATGGGTTAAAGAAATTGTTTAGAAAAAGAAAGATTATTTGATATGAAAGTAATTTTTGTTAAGACTATAAATTTATATCAATATGTTACTTTCAATTGATTTTACTATATAGAGTTTATAACTCTCATATAGGGTTAAAAGGAAATAGAGACTTATAATGTTGGTATTAGTTGGTAGGAAAGAGCTATAATGTTAGTTTGGAGGAATTAATTTTATCATAAGAACTAAGTTAATTACCAAAGAATAAATATAGACAGAAAAGAAAAACTAATGTTAGTTTGCATGGGTAAATTGGGAAAGATGACCAATCAATAATAAACATTAGGAGGAAAAAATGAGTATGAAAAATATAGAGAAAATACATAATTGTAATGTTGTTGGTCCTTAGTGTAGTTAGTTACCTTTTTGAAAAGATGTGATTTGTAATTCATTAAGAAGAAATTGCAGCGGATATGTTCCAGATTGACAAAAAGAAATTGCTACATATATGTTGTAGATTGTACCCTTTTGTTATAAATGAATTAATAGAAAGATTAACAAATTTTGGTGGATGTAGCCCCAAGGTTGGGGTGAACCATGTATATCGGTGTCTCTCTCTTACTTTTGTATTTTATGTGTTTTATTTTTGTGAACTCATCCAATTCAATGATTTGTAATTATTACATGTTTTTAAGAACACTCATTTTCATACTTACATGAAGAATAAGTTATTATGTTATATGGAGAAAATAAGGTAATAGTGTGGTGTTATCATGAATGAATGATGGATAATATGTGCAAGTGCTTGTTAGTAATACCATGTAAACATCCTCTATAAGAAGCATACATTTACTTTCCTATGTAAGAATTTAAGAATCAATGTGGAACACTCTTAATTGTAATGTCATGAAGTTATCAACGCAGGTTCACAACACTCGGACCTAATGGACTCGCCACTATTTGAAAATAAGACTTTATGTTTAAACCTGTTATGAAAAAGATATTGTTGGAAAATTTTGATCACCGAAGTACATAAACTATCTTGATTAGTAAACCTATGCAAAAGATATGTTTGCGTTAATTTATGTATAACTTGTCAACAATATGCTTAGTATGTTGACAAAGTAAGTCAATGAGTGATACATTGTAAGAGTATACTGGCATTTTATGATTAAGTATACAAGGATTAACCTTAAAGATAAATCATTACGTTAGGTTGTACACTCTATACCTCTTGAATGTTTAAATGCATCTGAGCAGAAACTTTTTGGTATATCTAATTCTACATCTTGCTTACAATTACATTAGGAAGTACTATAAAGGTTAATTGCATGGTACTAATATACCAAGTTAAGGATGATGAAGTAAAGTAGTGGCGCTACAAAATTTTAATGTAAATTCAAGTTTATAATTAAGGAATGAATTTAGCTTAAGATGCACATCCATAAAAGATTCAAGCATGTGTAGTTATGATTAAGCTGCCGAGAAAGTAATGTAGTGAGAAAAAGAATATCTTGATGTATAAGGGTTTATGAAATTTAAATTAGTAACTTGCTATTATATTTTATATATTGTATTTATGAGTTTATGATGCAAATAGTATTTGGCAAGAAATTGTGAGTACAAAGTACATGCACTCATGGTTGCAAGACACGTCATCAAATGGGGATCGAAAGATAAATTGGAAGATAAATAGATCGCGAGGAAAAAGGTAACACCTAGAATCCATGTGATTCATTGAATATCATAAAATATTAGCACGATGTTATCATCGATTAATCAATTAATTTATGGTAAAGCATAGTTTAGATAATTTGATATGTCGAGTGTGTTTTGTAAAAAGTAACCATAGAATTTGTTTGAAATAGTTTGTACATGTATAGATACTAGAAGTACCAAACTATGATAAGGTGTTGTTTAAACATATTGAAGGTATAATGTTGTTAATTACAGTCTTGAAAGACACACATTAACATGTTTTGATGTTGAATGGATAAGCTATGGAACATTAGGGTTAATAAGTTACCATGGGATATGGTACTGAGTGAGTGGGCTCAAGAATATTAAGAATGTTCATAATTATTAAAAGTTTGGTTTGATGTGGAGTTGGAAGGATCTAGAACATATATATGCTCAATGTGATTATGATATTTCATGCAATCAATATTTGTTTTGAAATATATACTCAGATTAATGTACATAATAAACTATTGAAGTACCAAAGGACCATAATTACAGAACTGAATATGAGTTTGTATAAAATATGCAATAAGAAGACTGAACTTATACTACTAAAGATTAATCAGATAAAGAGTATGGAACTTTTAAACTGACCACGGGGGACGCCCTGGGTTGTAAGGCTCTTAAAATTATAAAAAACTTTTCTACACTAAATAGAACCAATTAATGAAAATGAAGTAGAAAATTGGTTTTGTGTTGAGCTTGTTGGGCTCTAGAGTACCTAAAGTATTTATTCTCATTATGCATAATTATACGATGTAAACTGAAACTTAAATTTTCATAATAAACAAACTGAAATATTGAAATGGTTGAACACAAAAGAATTATTTAAAAAAAAAACATAAGTCAAAAAAAGATAATTTTTCTTATCAATAGAAATGATATTATATCTTATATTAGTATATAATAATGGATTAATCTGAAAAGGAGATCCAACTCCTCTTTGGTAGTTAGGGTTTCAAAGCTTTAAAAACAGTTATAACCAAACTCAATCAAGGGGAGAAAGGAGGTGCTTCTTGATACAATGGGGTGCTTCAATATTTTTGGGTTTTTCGGGGGAGGAACGCTCTTGATCGCCGATGGGGCAGGAGATGATCCCTTTTTCATTCTAAAAACGCTAGAATTGAAAGGCCATAGAAACTATGAATCCACAAGGAGGAGAATACAACACCTGCAAGAGTATGGATTTCTCACCGAACTCTCTCCTTAATAATATTACTTGTTTTAGTTAATAAATGGGATTTGCACGACTTGTTAGCTGTGATGGGAGGCGCATTCTTGATGAGTTGCAGCCATAAAACCATGCATATTCTTGGAGGAGAACGACCCACTAGAATAAGCGTTTTACTGCAATTTTATTAGTTTGAATTCCCAAACCAAAACTCATTAACTGTGTATTAATTTTAGTTCTTGGATGAGCGTCTCCATATGGGAGAGCCATCCCATGCCAAAACAAAGCTTAGTGATTGTGTGTTAAATTGATTCTTTGGCTGGGTGTCTCCATTTGGCAGAGCCATCCCATGCCCAGAAGAGAAAATAATAACGTATTTATCGTGCATGGGTGCATGGGTATTTAACGTATTTATCGTGTCATTTTGAATCTTGGAGTCTCCTTTAAGGAGAACAATCTACCGAATTTAACATTTGGTATCGTGCGCACTCCATTTGGCTTTGGAATTTGAATGCCACTTGTTTTTGAAGAAATATTTTCAAATGGCGAGTTATTGAATATGGATGGGAATGCTTAGGGCGCTCGCTTATTGAATATGGATGGGAATGCTTAGGGCGCTCGCTTATGGATGGGATTTCCTCTCTACCTTATTATTTTTACCAAGGAATATCCAGGTGGCCTTTCGGGGGTTGATGAGGCCATCTTAAACATTCCAAGAGCCGGAAATAAATGGGATCTCAGTGTTTTATCTCCCTTAACAAAAACTTTCATTTCATTTAGGCATATCCATCCAAGAACCATTTTTTGGCTTGTCTAGTGCGGTGAGAAGTTGTTATCATAATATTTGCAATAATAAATACAAGAAAGGTATGTCTCTTAAAACTATTTAGTTCCTTTCTAAGTCACTTGTTCTAAAGTAAATGGCTTCTATATCGTTCTTTTGTTTATAGTGATTTTTATTTAGGTAATTATTAAGGGGGGAAAATAATATGTAACTATGAGTGGATGAATTCATCTCGGTGAAGTTGTAAAAGTATATAAAATAGAGGTAAATGAAAGAGATCATTCACTATTCTTACCATATAAGGTAGTGCTTTATGTTAATACTCTAGGTTAAAGATTTTAATGGGTTAAAGAAATTGTTTAGGAAAAGAGAGATTATTTGATATGAAAGTAATTTTTGTTAAGACTATAAATTTATATCAATATGTTACTTTGAGTTGATTTTACTATATAGATTTTATAACTCTCATATATGTTTAAAAGGGAACAAAGAACTATAATGTTAGTTGGTATTAGTTGGTAGGAAAAAGCTACAATGTTAGTTTGGAGGAATTCAGTTTATCATAAGAACTAAGTTAATTACCAAAGATGTAATATAGGGAGAAAAGAAAAACTAATGTTACTTTGTATGGGTAAATTGGGAAAGATGACCAATCAATAATAAAAATTAGGAGGAAAGAATGAGTTTGAAAAATACAGAGAAAAGACATAATTGTAATGTTGTTGGTCCTTAGTGTAGTTAGTTATCTTTTTGAAAAGACGTGATTTGTAATTCATTAAGAAGAAGTTGTAGACTGACAAGAAGAAATTGCAGCATATATGTTGTAGATTTTGCCCTTTTGCTATAAATGAATTAATAGATTTATTAACAAATTTTAGTGGACGTAGCCCCAAGGTTGGGGTGAACCACGTATATCGGTGTCTCTCTCTTACTTTTGTATTTTATGTGTTTTATTTTTGTGAACTCATCCAAGTCAATGCTTTGTAATTATTACATGTTTTTAAGAACACTCATTTTCGTACTTACGTGAAGAATAAGATATTATGTTATATGAAGAAACTAAGGTAATAGTGTGGTGTTATCACAAATGAATGATGGATAATATGTACAAGCGCTTGTTAGTAAGACCATGGAAATATCATGAAGTTATTTGAGAGTAATGTTTTGATGGTTGAAATTAATATGTAAAAACAAAATTACCCCATCTCCCAAAATGCTAAAGAGGAGTTTGGGTTTGTTACACTTCCAACACTAATTTTACTAGTACTAATCGGCCACCTCGGGAGAGCCATCTGTTGCACCAGATGTCGACCCTTAATTCTAGTTTGGCTAGTAACCATGTCCAGTCATCCTCCCTGTAACAATTTGGATTTAGCTTGAATCCTAGATATTTTAAACCTTCCTCCAGACTTGTGACATTGAAAGGAAAAAGGTCTGTGTATCTGTGCAATTCTTCTTCTTCCATATTGGTGGGAGAGAGGGTGGATTTCCACTCATTCAATTTCATTCCTATAGATTTGTAGAAGAGTTGCATAGTTTTTGATAAATTTTCTGCCTCCCTGATCGAGTTGTTGCAAAAGATAAGGATATCATCCACGAAAAGGAGATCAATGATATTTTGATTATTGGCAATTTTTATCCCGCCGAACAAACATCTTCTTTTTGCATCTAATAGGGATCTGCGAAGACCTTCAACCACCAATAGAAAAAGAAGAAGGGATAGAGGGAACCTTTTCCGAAGTCCCCTTTCCAAGAGGAAGAAGGGGGAAGTTGATCCATTGATGAGAACGAAAAAGAAGCAATGGTGATGCAATAGAAAATACACTTGATTAAAGAGTAATTAAAGACTAGATGAGTAAGAAGAAGTCTTAGGTCAAGCCAACTTACCTTGTCAAACACCTTTGAGAGGTCAATATTTAGAATTGTGCCTTTTAGTTTCTTAATTTTTAAGATATGTAACCCTTCTTGAGCTACTCCAATGGATTCATGAATCTATCTGTTCTCGAGGAAGCCAAATTGTTCAAGCGAGATGAATTTTTAGAGAACTTTTTTGAATCTTTGGGCAATGATTTTTGCAACAACTTTGTAGGTAATTTTGCACAGGGAGATAGGGTTGAAGTCTTCCAAAGAGTCTAGATTTTATGTTTTTGGAATGAGGGAAATGAATGTAGAGTTGAGGGGGGGGGGGGTACATATGGCCATTTACCCGGGATTCTTCAACTAAGTGGAGTAGGTCTGAGCCAATTGTATCATAGAGGACCAAGAAAAATTCAATGGTCAAGCCATCTGGACCAGGGATTTTATCCTTCTGAAAATTGTGCAGAGTTGCCTTCAACTCATACTTAGAGATCTCCTCCATTAACTACAAGTTGTCTTCTTTCGAGATTCATCCTGGGAAAATTGTGTGATCTGGATGACCTCCGCAATCGAAGCTTGATTATCTACTTTGAAGAGGGTTTCAAAATGAGATTTACTGATCTCAACAAGATATTTGAAAGGGGAACACATCTCATTATTTGAATTCTTTAGCTCCCAAATGGTGTTCTGCATTTTGCTTCCTTTTGCAAAGGATTGGAAGAATTTTGTGTTTTCATTCACACTAGCCAAACAAATGGTTCTGCTTTTTAATCTCAAAGATTCCTCGCTTTCCTTCAACAATTTATTCCTATCGGATTCCAAGGTAACCAATTTTTCTTTTTCTTCCTGTGAAAGGTAACCACCTCCTTCTGAGTTTTGAACAGCAGCTAGGTCCTCCTCAATCTGATGAAGATCCTGGTCGTCCACTTCCTATTTACATTTGGACCATTCTTTGAGGAGAATTTTTATATGGCAGCGATCTTGAGAAAAATGTGTGGCAACATGGTTTCCTTCTTCAGCCGAATAGGGAATCCAATTCGTTTGGATCAGTCATATCACTTTCTCGTTTTTTATCTATGCTGCATAGAATTTGAAAGGACTGGCTGGATTTCTAGGGATTTTCAGGATTTCAAAGCAGATAGGCAGATGATTAGAGTCACCTTCAGAGTCTACCCATTGTCTGAACATCAAGTATTTATCATGAAGGCTTTCTGCCAAAAATAAAAGATCCATTATTTTTGCAATTTTGTTATCCTTAATTATTATGTTGTTACAGATAGGTTTGAGCTTAATGGGGTCAAGGTCGACTAGCTGAGAGACTTGCAAAAGATGGACTAGGTAATTTTCCAATGGGTATACCCTAGCTCTTAGGCCCCATATTTATTGGGTTCCTATGGAAAAATTTAAGTCTCCTCCTAGTATGACATTTTCATTTTTAAGAAGGGGAGAAGTACGTAGGTTGTCGTAGAAAGCCACCTTGTTTTCATACGGTATGTAGATATTTAAAATAATGAGGGGAATATTTTCTTCATCCCAGTGCACCTAAATCTCTATTCCAAAGATGGAACCCCAATAATTCTTACATTTTACAGAAGACTAATTCCATCCAATTTCCAGTCCACCAGAGTGGCCTTTTGCGCTTTGAGCATGAAAGGAGTAAAATTGAGAAATGGAATTTAACAAGTTTGTGACCCCATGGTCTCCTGAAGGAAGATTAAATCCGGTTTGAGAACCATAAGCATCCTCTTTAAGGAAAGTTTCTTTTGGGTACTTTCCAAACCCCTACAATTTAGTGAGAGAAGTTTCATTAGGGAACCCCTTCTAGGGCCTCCACTGCTCTAAGTGCCCCAAAGATTGGTTTTTGTCGTCCATTTGCTTGATCCCTCAATGCTTTATACTGTGCGAAGGAGAAGTGTGAAGTTCTGCTTCAACCTTTTCCTTTTGGATGAAAGCATGTGTTTGTGCCTAACCATGTATGTGTAGAATTGAGGTCAGGTAAAGCAGGGATGTCCCTCGATATGAGGTGAAAATGGATTGTAGAGGAAGAGGATGTTCCAAGGGAAGTGGTATGTTTCTATGGAGGATAGTATTAAGGTGAGGTGTAGTAGTATGTGAGGGAGGAGGGGGAGGTCCATAAAGGTCGTGAGTGGGACAACGGTGAAAAGGTGCCACAATGTCACATACCCCAATTTTGTTAAAATAATGTTAATTATTTTAATTTGATTTCTTAAAACATTATGTTAAATTTAATGCTAAGTGGAGACTGATGACTTAGCAGAGTCAAAAGAAGTGGAATGTAATTCTGAATATTTTATTATTAATAAATAAAAAGTGGAGACAATAGCTTGGGAGAGCTGTTAATAAGAGTGTTACTGGTCAAACTAGTGGAGGAACTAGGTGGAGGAAAAAATACAAGTGGAAGCATCCTCAAACACTTCCTATGTTGTAGGTGGCAACTTCCCTACATTTGGGGTCATGATCCCCCAAGAAAGTGGGATTAGAGCAGGTGGCTCAATAAATGACAACTAACCCAAAAAGACCTAGGCAATCTTTTAAAAGTACCCAATGAATAGAGCTAAGGCTGCTAAGATATTTTCCAGGAGAAGAATTATTCAGGAGGAATGCTCTTCAAGGAATTCATTGGGGAAAAGGGAAAATTGTAAGGAAGGTGTGTTGAGAGATAATCTGCAGTAACTTGGTTTGATATAGCTTGTTAGCTGAGAGAACTTACTGATAAGTTCAAGGTTTGTATTAAGTCTGAAGACCGGTACGTGATTATTGCTGCACCTAGTTCCAGCCAGGGAGACCAGAGCAAGCTTGGGGGTCCTGAGGAGTCGTTGTTTGAGCGCTCTCCAGGAGTTGGTAGGGAGGAATAGCCTCCCATTGCTGTTGTTGTCCAAGCTCAAGAACAAGTTCTGACATCTAACAGTCTTGGTTTTAATAACTGTGTATGATTGAATGTTATGTTTGTAGCTTATGATGTAAAGATTTAGATGGTTTAGTAATGAAGTTGTTTTTAGTTTGTTTAGTATTAGAATCTTTTGATGAAAAACAAAACCCCTCCTGCGTTTTTCCCCATCTGGAGTGACCAGACCGTACTCCAGCGCAGGGGTGAAATTATAAGCAAAGATATTATGATGAAAATACAGAATAGAATGTTAATGGATTTATAGAGTATATCCTTTATGTTGTTTTTCAGAGGAAATATCCTTTGTATCAGGAGTAGTATTAACCTGTACTGAAAACTGTCAAGTCTTATAGAAACAGAGAAATAAGTTGTATTGTTTACTGATAGTAGTATGCATAAGTAGAGAAAACAGTTCTTGATACTATAGTTACTTTCAGTAACCTTATTGCTTAATTGAATTCAAGAGAAGAGTATAATAGTTCACTAGAGTAGAATTAAGTTAATTAAATATGCTTTACAATCTATTTCTTTCCAGATTTAACTATTGCTTGTATAATAAACAAAATTGAAAGAAAGATTAGCTAGAATGTTGATTTGTTTCTACAGATGACTTATTGAATTTCAGATTTTACTTATGGATAGTAATCCACGTGTTTCATTTATTTGGTTCTATTCAGTTAAGCATAAACAAATTCTACAAATGTCATCCTATACTTTGAAGTTGTTGACAAATGCAGTACTTAGTTCTATTACTTCTATTTTCTAAATATTAACCTGTAACATAAACAAGACAAAATAGTATACAGAGAGTACTTATATACAATATTTGGTGCAGTGAGTATAAGCACACAGTAATAAAATACTGACTTATTCTACGAATAAAATTAAATAAAAGGACAAGCTAATAAATATATAATTATAAGAATATTATTTACATGTAAATGAAAATATAATTATAAAAACATTATTAACATGTAAATAAGAAATGTTCTTATCTCAGTATTGTAAACCTCAATTAAAATTTAAATTCTGCACTCAAAAATTTACTAACAGATACATAAGAACTTCGTTAAAACATAAAGACCTTATATCCCAAAGGATATAAACTATATAACAACAATTAAAATTCTTTAAATAAAGTAAATTCATATAAAAGAATGTACAGGAAACCCTAGTATTAATTTATTAAATATTGTGGGTAAAAATCAAGTGCAATAATGCACAGAAAATAACCATCAGAGTAATGTCATGCTCTACCTATCGAGCTCAACCAATTTTTACACTTTAGAAATAATAATAAAAAAACATTTACAGTAGAGCCACATAATTTACAAGATAAGTAAAGAAGCTGTAACTATCTTTTAAATACTGTCAAGATAGGGTAAAACCCTACAAATCCAAAATATACAACAGAGTTAACAACTGGAGTCTAAACTCAGTAAATTTACTCACGGTCGTAAATAAAATCCACAGAACGAGGCTTATATAGCCTTTCCATTTATACATATATGAACACAGTATTCAAACAAGACAAAAAAATTACACTCACGGCCTCAGCCGGAGAACCAAGCACTAAGCTAGGGTTATAATACTCATTCAAAATAGCAGATTAAATAACCATAGTAACCAAAACCCACAAGGGTTATTCAGGTCGCGGCGACCAACCCATATAATCCCATAAGGGTTTGGACAAGGAGAAAGTGCCATGGTAAAACCAGGCTTACCCATGACCTGCAACTGTTGCTTCAGCCTCGCATTTAACTGCGCAGAGGGAGGCAGGCCAACACCTGTAAATAAGATAACAAAAGTGTTAAACTCGTTACATATTATATAACCATATAATGAAAACACACTGAAATGATAATGGTTTTGTATACTTACTTAAAATTTTACCATAGCACGACTGACCACGAGCTGCAAAACAACCACCAGCGCAAGGAAAAAGGAAGCCCTCATTGGTGGCAAGGGAGAAAAAGTTTGCGAACACTATCAACAATCAACAGGGAACGAGTATAGAGGCAAAACTAGCATAGTAAGAATTTTACACCTGGGTTATCGTTGAATACCCAGCAAGGAGGAAAATTAGTTTACAGTGAACCCTACGCCCAACAACTCCGAAATACAAGGCCACTACTCTTAGTACAAGGCCTAGGAGGGAGAAAACCCTCGTCACTGTAAAAGGGTTCGGAATGGAGCAGGCTTCGAAACCCTGGAGAAAATATTGGAACTGAGACCTAAGCAACAAATAATTTCGTGACAGCACTATTTTGCCAAGCTTTCGAGATGAGTCCACAGGTAAGAACTAGCAAGGAAGGAGCTTATTAGCAATCAAGGTAAGCGAAAGTGTAGGCAATAAGATCTTAGCAGAGCAGCAGGAGCCAAAGACGAAGGATAGAATGACGAGCTAGGGTTAATTGCTGTCCTTTTAACTGTGAAATGAATGGATACAATGATGCCACGTTACCTGTTAAATATTTTGCATGCAGTGGGTTTGAGCATATAGTCCCGGCGAGCTCATCATCAAACATTATTCCAATCATTGATAATCGAAGGATCAATTATAAACTTGCCTCAATGTCAAACCATCGCAATGCTGCATGGAAAACATAAGATTGGTTATTATTAACACTTTAACATAACAATCATCAAAATTGCATGGGACTTACGACCCTTTACCATATAAGTTATGATATCTATCAACATAAACCAAGTTTAATCTTATGTATAGCATAGCGTGGATCTTTTCCAGTGTGAGACTTAAACTTATACTTCTAAAGGAGATTTTGTAGTGTTAGATTGTAAAATGTAGATCAAAGGTAAACAATAGTTTTATTATGGCATAGTTATAATATAATCTTTCTCTCTATGCTAGGTAAATAGTACTTACCCTAGCTTATAATGTATGTTAAGGAAGGAATTTTCTTTTATAAAGTTTTTGCACCTTCTTTTTGCAATATGAAATATTAGTCCAATCAACATCCATACTTAATGTAAAAGTATACTTTGGATTGTTACAAAGGAGGTTTATAGATTAAAACTATCGCAATTATCCTAGTATTCATAATAACCTCAATGGCCTCATCTATACTTAAAAAAAATAGTTAGGCCATATAACTATTATGTCATGCATTCTTTTAAGAATTATAAGGCTCTTAAGGACATGCCTTTTTCTTATGAATATAAAAGGGTTAGGATAAAACCTGTTTTCAGTAATATATCTATCTTACTAAAGGTAAGCTCTAGTTATGCTTTGAAACATTTGATGTGTAAACAAAACTCTGTGCATCAACATGAGTATATCCTTCTCAAAGACGAGCTTGGAATAAAGATGTAGACCCCTTAAACTTCAAAAGTTGAAAATGGAAGCAGTAATACGTATACCCCTTATTAATATACATTACGATGTAAATGTATTTGAGCACATTTGAAAGTAAACTATAAATTCTTTAACTTTGCCATTCTTACTCTGTTTGTAAAGAATTTAGTTAAGGCATTTGACACTTGTTGACTACGATAAGATATCAGATAGTTTAGTAATCATTAAGAAATATAAATTTACATTTGCTAGAATGAAGGACAGTAAAATGAATTTACCTCAATAAGCTTTACAAATTGTTTAACATTTATATTCTTTACTGAGTTATTTTCTTTATGCGATGAACATATATTTGAATACTTTAGAATTTTGATAAGCAGCACCCGAACCTCTTACCTGTAAATCTGTAAGAAAAGGAAAACTTCTGCGTTAGCTTGAAAGCTAAGTAAGCCCATTTTTTCATGACAGTTCCACCTTGTGGTCGCAAGAAGAAAACAAATCAGTAAACTGAAAAGAAACTGTTCTATAAAGATAAACATAATCAAAATATAATGCAGATAATGAATTAAGCAACATATAACTAATTAAACAATTAATGACTACATTTATGTAATTTATCTGTATTCTGAAAATTTTAAAATTTTCAGAAAATTTGGGGTTTTGACATGTGGTATCAGAGCATAAGGTTCAAACACTAGGCCTTGATGCAGCCCAACTAGATTCCATAGAACAGTAAAGTAAAATAATATACTAACATATATTCTGTTTTATGTAAAGAACAAAAAATTTCTTTTTCTGAAATTTAACAGGCAGGTATGGAGAAGCTAGGAGAGTATGCTCAGGAGGAGTCTCCAGGCACAGAGACAAGACAAATGCCCAGGGAACCTATGTTAGAGGAGGAGACTGCCAAATTTTCAGAACTGTTATAGACTGTAAAAGATTTGAAGACTGAAATGGAATCAGTCAAGAAGGAGAATGAGAGGATTTTGAAGGCTCAGGAAGAGTTGAACCAAATTTTAATAGAAAAATTCCAAACTGAAGGAAGGAGCAAAAGATCAGAATCTGAGGATGTTAGTCATCACAGAAGGTCTAAAAAGGTGAAGCTGGCGAAAACTGAAAGCAGTGCATCATCTGAAGGGTTCGGTGAACGACAAAGTTACCATACTACTAGTGACAGTAGTGAGGTTGAGTTGTATGACAGAAAGAAGAAATACAGACCATATGAGGAAATTTCAGGGGAGTTTAAAAAGATAAAGCCCCTGACTTTTAATGGAGAGACCGAAAAAGGGGAAGAAGCAGAGTCCTGGTTATCCGAGATGAGGAAGTATTTTCATATATACAATTATTCAAATCAGCTAAAGGCAAGAATGGCAATCTATAACATCTCCGGAAAAGCAGACATATGGTGGCAAGATCTGAAGAGAGTCAAGGGTATCAGGGAAAAATAAGTTAATTGGAGTACCTTTAAAAGGTACTTCAAGAAGAAATTTTTGTCCAAACAATATTACGAAGAAAGAGATAAAGAATTTTATGAATTGAAGTTAGGTTCAATGACTATGAAGGATTTAAACAGTAAATTCTTAAGCTTGCTTAGGTATGTACCTTACCTAGTAGATGAGAAACCTAAAGTGCAGTGATTTCTCAGTTGTTTACCATATCACATTAAGGAAAGAATTGAGTATGATAACCTGAAGACTATGGAGGAAGCCATGAGGAAGGCTAATTTCTGTTTTGAGCAGAACAAGAAGAAAGAACGCTTAGCCAACTGGAAGGCTAAGAAAAATAACAATCAGCCTGAGTTTAAGAAGAAGAAATTTGTACCCCAGAGGAATTTCAAGAATAATAAGAATAAAAATTATTCTAACAATAAGAATTTCCAGGGAAATAGAAATGGTGCTTCCAATAATTCGAATAATTTAAGGGCAAGGAAGATGCAAATAACCATGGGAATTTCACCAAGAGTTTTGAACGAAAGGATCCTGTTAAGTGCTGGGAATGTAATGGCTCCCAGAAGAAATTCCAGGATTACCTCCAAGGAGGGAATTGGATTTCACTATTGAGCTGGTACCAGGTGCGGTACCTAGCTCGAAGGCTCCATATCGAATGGATATCTTAGAACTTAATGAGTTAAAATCACAGTTAAAAGAGTTAATAGATAAGAAGTACATTCGACCCAGTGTGTCTCCTTGGGGAGCACTAGTAATCTTTGTTAAAAAGAAGGACGGAACTATGCGACTATGCATAGACTACCGTCAACTAAACAAGATGACTATTAAAAATAGATATCCGTTGCCCCGCATAGATGATCTGTTTGATCAACTACATGGAGCTACGGTGTTCTCAAAGATATATTTGAGGTCAAGATATCATCAGGTAAGAATTAAGGATGAAGATATCTTCTAGACAGCCTTTAGAACAAGGTATGGACATTACGAGTTTGTCATAATGCCATTTGGGCTTACCAACGCCCCGGCTGTCTTTATGTGCTTAATGAATAATATAATGCATAAATACTTAGATAAATTTGTTGTCATGTTTATCGACGACATCTTAATTTACTCTAAAATGGAAGAAGAACATAAAGAACACCTAAACATAGTTCTACAAGAGTTGCGAGAACAACAGCTCTTCGCGAAGTTTAGCAAGTGCGACTTCTTTAAGGATGAAATGCAATACTTAGGTCACATAGTGACTAAGGAAGGGATTTCAGTTAATCCTGAAAAGATTCAGGCAATTGAATATTGGCCAGCTCCAAAATATGTAACAGATGTTAGGTCATTCATGGGAACTACCGGTTATTACCAGAGATTCATTGAAGGCTTCTCAAAAATAGCGAATCTGATCACATCCTTGCAGAAGAAAGGTAAGAAATTTGATTGGAACTTAAAACGTGAAGAAAGTTTTAAGAAATTAAAAAAACTTAATAACAAGTGCACCTATTCTAAGAATAGCAGATCCTAATAAGGACTTCGTAGTATGCACAGATGCCTATAATGATGGCTTTGACTCAAGACGGGAATGTCATTGCCTATGAGTCTAGGAAGTTAAAAATTCACGAAAAGAATTACGCAACTTATTATTTAGAAATTGCGGCTATTATACATGCCTTAAAAATGTGGCGACATCATTTAATAGGCAGAAAATTTATTCTAATGACTGATAATAAAGGACTGAAATATCTTTTAGATCAGCCTAACTTAAATGCAAGACAAGCAAGGTGGTTAGCCTTCTTAAGTGAATATGATTTTGAAATCCAGCACATAAAGGGTAAGGAAAATAAGGTGGCTGATGCTTTAAGCAGAAACGCAAAGTTAAACTTTATAGTAGCAATCAGCGCTTATGCTTCTGATTTAAATGAACAGCTTAACGAAGGGGTAAAACAAGATGAAAATGATAAGAAATTGCAAACTAAAGCTAAATAAAAACCTATAGAAAGCTTAATAAAAGGTTATAGTTTAAATGAAAATGGATTTTTATTATTTAAAGATAAACTGTATGTGCCTAATGTGCCTAAAGTTAAGTTGTTAATTCTAGACGAAGTCCATAAAACACCTTACTGAGGACATTCAGGTTACCAAAAGACTGTAACCATGCTAAGAAAAGAATATTTTTGGCCTAATATGAAATCTGAGGTAGCTGCATACATTGCTAGATGTTTGGACTGTCAACAAGTGAAAACTGAACACCAACATCCAGCTGGGTTGCTACAACCTTTATCCATTCCTAGCTGGAAATGGGAAGTGATTAGCTTATATTTTATTACTGGACTGCCTAGAAATCAGAATCAAAATGAATCTATTATGGTGGTGGTAGACAAGTTAAGCAAAGCAGCACATTTCATTCTTGTCAAAACTACTTACAAGGCTGCCAATATAGCTGATATATTCTTAAAGTAGATTTTTCGGTTACATGGAGAACCGAAAGTTATAATTTCAGACAGGGATCCTAAATTCACAGGAAATTTTTGGAAGTCCTTATTTAAGGTATTGAATACAACATTGAATTTCAATACCTCCTTCCACCCTCAAACGGATGGACAGACTGAAAGAGTGAATCAAGTGCTAGAGGATTTATTAAGGATGTATGTTAAAGATCATCCAAGTAAGTGGGAAGACTACTTGCATCTAGCAGAGTTTGCATATAATAATAACTATCAGTCATCAGCTAAGTTTAGTCCATTTGAAATTTTATATGGGCATAAATGCAACACTCCTATCTCCTGGAATAATCCAATAGATAGATTGGTGTTAGGACCAGAATTATTGAAAGAAATGGAAGAGATTGTGAAGTAAGTGTAGGAAAATTTGAAGGTGGCACAGGATCGGCAAAAGAGCCAAGCAGATTTGAAAAGAACTCCCAACGAGTTCCAGGTAGGTGAGCACATATTTATAAAGGTAAGGCCAAAGAAAATCTCTCTAAGATTGGGGAGTTGTGCCAAGTTAGCACCACGTTACTGTGGTCCGTTTGAAATTTTATCTAGAATTGGTCAAGTTGCATACCAGCTAGCATTACCACCTAACTTGAAAGTACATAATTTTTTTCATATCTCTATTTTGAAAAAGTATGTTCATGATGTTACTCATGTGGTTGATTGGAATGTTGTACAGGTGGAACCAGAAGGAGAAATTCTGGTGGAACCGGACTGTATCCTCAGGAGGAGAGAAATTACTCTGCGGAACCGCACCATTGGACAGGTGAAGGTGCAATGCAAGCACCTTAGTCTTGAAGAGGCTACCTGGGAACTGGAAAGTAAGATGCGGGAGGCATACCCGAATCTATTCCAGGATACTGCAGAGGATGAAGAATAAGTAACATCAAAGACGATGTTACATTTTAAGGGGGTGTGTATGTCACATACCCCAATTTTTGTAAAATAATGTTAATTATTTTAATTTGATTTCTTAAGACATTATGTTAAATTTAATGCTAAGTGGAGACTGATGACTCAGCAGAGTCAAAAGAAGTGGAATGTAATTCTAAATATTTTATTATTAATAAATAAAAAGTGGAGACAACAGCTTGGAAGAGCTGTTAATAAGAGTGTTACCAGTCAAACTGGTGGAGGAACTAGGTGGAGGGCAAAAGACAAGTGGCAACATCCTCAAACACTTCTTATGTTGCAGGTGGCAGCTTCCCTACATTTGGGGTCATGATCCCCCAAGAAAGTGGGATCAGAGCAAGTTGCTCAATAAATGACAACTAACCCAAAAATACCTAGGCAATCTTTTAAAAGTACCCAATGAATAGAGCTGAGGCTGCTCAGATATTTTCGAGGAGAAGAATCATTCAGGAGGAATGCTCTTCAAGGAATTCATTGGGGAAAAGGGAAAATTGTAAAGAAGGTGTGTTGAGAGATAATCTGCAGTAACTTGGTTTGATATAGCTTGTTAGCTGAGAGAACTTACTGATAAGTTCAAGGTTTGTATTAAGTCTGAAGACTGGTGCGTGATTATTGCTGCACCTAGTTCTATCCAGGGAGACCAGAGCAATCTCGGGGGTCCTGAGGAGTCGCTGTTTGAGCGCTCTCCAGGAGTTGGTAAGGAGGAATAGCCTCCCATTGCTGTTGTCGTCCAAGCTCAAGAACAGGTTCTGCCATCTAACAGCCTTGGTTTTAATAACTGTGTATGATTGAATGTTATGTTTGTAGCTTATGATGTAAAGATTTAGATGGTTTAGTAATGAAGTTGTTTTTAGTTTGTTTAGTATTAGAATCTTTTGATGAAAAACAAAACCCCTCCTGCGTTTTTCCCCATCTGGAGTGACTAGACCGTACTCTAGTGCAGGGGTGAATTATAAGTAAAGATATTATGATGAAAATATAGAATAAAATGTTAATGGATTTATAGAGTATATTCTTTATGTTGTTTTTCAGAAGAAATATCCTTTGTATCAGGAGTAGTATTAACCTGTACTGAAAACTGTCAAGTCTTATAGAAACAGAGAAATAAGTTGTATTGTTTACTGATAGTAGTATGTATAAGTAGAGAAAATAGTTATTGATACTATAGTTACTTTCAGTAACCTTTTTTCTTAATTGAATTCAAGAGAAGAGTATAATAGTTCACTAGAGTAGAATTAAGTTAAATAAATATGCTTTACAATCTATTTCTTTCCAGATTTAACTATTGCTTGTATAATAAACAAAATTGAAAGAAAGATTAGCTAGAATGTTGATTTGTTTCTACAGATGACTTATTGAATTTCAAATTTTACTTATGGATAGTAATCTATGTGTTTCATTTATTTGGTTCTATTCAGTTAAGCATAAACAAATTCTACAAATGTCATCCTATACTTTGAAGTTGTTGAAAAATGAAGTACTTAGTTCTATTACTTCTATTTTCTAAATATTAACCTGTAACATAAACAAGACAAAATAGTATACAGAGAGTACTTATATACAATATTTGGTGCAGTGAGTATAAGCACACAATAATAAAATACTGACTTATTCTACGAATAAAATTAAATAAAAGGACAAGCTAATAAATATATAATTATAAGAATATGATTTACATGTAAATGAAAATATAATTATAAAAACATTATTAACATGTAAATAAGAAATGTTCTTATCTCAGTATTGTAAACCTCAATTAAAATTAAAATTCTGCACTCAAAAATTTACTAACAGATACATAAGAACTTCATTAAAACATAAAGACCTTATATCCCAAAGGATATAAACTATATAACAACAATTAAAATTCTTTAAATAAAGTAAATTCATATAAAAGAATGTACAAGAAACCCTAGTATTAATTTATTAAATATTGTGGGTAAAAATCAAGTGCAATAATGCACAGAAAATAACCATAAAAGTAATGTCATGCTCTACCTATCGAGCTCAACCAATTTTTACACTTTAGAAAAAATAATAAAAAACAATTTACAGTAGAGCCACATAATTCACAAGATAAGTAAAGAAGCTGTAACTATCTTTTAAATACTGTCAAGATAGGGTAAAACCCTACAAATCCAAAATATACAACAGAGTTAACAACTGGAGTCTAAACTCAGTAAATTTACTCACGGACGTAAATAAAATCCACAGAACAAGGCTTATATAGCCTTTCCATTTATACATATATGAACACAGTATTCAAACAAGACAAAAAAATTACACTCACGGTCGAAGCCGGAGAACCCAGCACTATGCTAGGGTTATAATACTCATTAAAAACATCAGATTAAATAACCAGAGTAACCAAAACCCACAAGGGTTATTCAGGCCACGGCAACCAACCCATATAATCCCATAAGGGTTTGGACAAGGAGAAAGTGCCATGGTAAAACCAGGCTTACCCGTGACCTGCAACTATTGCTTCAACCTCGCATTTAACTGCACAGAGGGAGGTAGGCCAACACCTGTAAATAAGATAACAAAAGTGTTAAACTCGTTACATATTATATAACCGTATAATGAAAACACACTGAAATGATAATTGTTTTGGTATGCTTACTTAAAATTTTACCGTAGCAGGACCGACCACGAGCTGCAAAACAACCACCAGCGCAAGGAAAAAGGAATCCCTCATTGGTGGCAAGGGATAAAAATTTTGCGAACACTATCAACAATTAACAACGAACAAGTATAGAGGCAAAACTAGCACAGTAAGCATTTTACACCTGGGTTATCGTTGAATACCCAGCAAGGAGGAAAATTAGTTTATAGTGAACCCTACGCCCAACAAATCTGAAATACAAGGCCACTACTCTTAGTACAAGGCCTAGGAGGGAGAAAACCCTCGTCACTGTAAAAAGGTTCGGAATGGAGCGGGCTTCGAAACCCTGGAGAAAATATTGGAACCGAGACCTAAGCAACAAATAATTTTGTGACAACACTATTCTTCCAAGCTTTCGAGATGAATCCATAGGTAAGAACTAGCAAGGAAGGAGCTTATTAGCAGTCAAGGTAAGCGAAAGTGTAGGTGAGAAGATCTTAGCAGAGCAGCAGGAGCCGAAGACGAAGGATAGAATGACGAGCTAGGGTTAATTGATGTCCTTTTAACTGTGAAATGCATGGATACAAGGATGCCACGTTACCAGTTAAATATTTTGCATGTAGTGGGTTTGAGCGTATAGTCCCGACGAGCTCATCACCAAACATTATTCCAATCATTGATAATCGAAGGATCAATTATAAACTTGCCTCAATGTCAAACCACCGCAATGCTGCATGGAAAACATAAGATTGGTTATTATTAACAATTTAACATAACAATCATCAAAATTGTGTGGGACTTATGACCCTTTACCATATAAGTTATGATATCTATCAACTTAAACCAAGTTTAATCTTATGTATAGCATAGCGTGGATCTTTTCCAGTGTGAGACTTAAACTTATACTTCTAAAGGATATTTGGTAGTGTTAGATTGTAAAACATATATCAAAGGTAAACAATAGTTTTATTATGGCATAGTTATAATATAATCTTTCTCTCTATGCTAGGTAAATAGTACTTACCCTAGCTTATAATGTATGTTAAGGAAGGCATTTTCTTTTATAAAGTTTTTGCACCTTCTTTTTGCAATATGAAATATTAGTCCAATCAACATCCATACTTAATGTAAAAGTATACTTTGGATTGTTACAAAGGAGGTTTATAGAGTAAAACTATGGCAATTATCCTAGTATTCATAATAACCTCAATGGCCTCATCTATACTTAAAAAGAATAGTTAGGCCATATAACTATTATGTCATGCATTCTTTTAAGAATTATAGTCTCTTAATGACATGCCTTTTTCTTATGAATATAAAAGGGTTAGGATAAAACCTATTTTCAGTAAGATATCTATCTTACTGAAGGTAAGCTCTAGTTATGCTTTGAAACAGTTGATGTGTAAACAAAACTTTGTGCATCAACATGAGTATATCCTTCTCAAAGACCATCTTGGAATAAAGATGTAGACCCCTTAAACTTCAAAAGTTGAAAATGGAAGCAGTAATACGTATACCCCTTATTAATATACATTACAATGTAAATGTATTTGTGCACATTTGAAAGTAAACTATAAATTCTTTAACTCTGCCATTCTTACTCTGTTTGTAAAGAATTTAGTTAAGGCATTTGACACTTGTCGACTACGATAAGATATCGGATATTTCAGTAATCATTAAGAAATATAAATTTACATTTGCTAGAATGAAGGACAGTAAATGAATTTACCTCAATAAGCTTTAAAAATTGTTTAACATTTATATTCTTTACTGAGTTATTTTCTTTATGCGACAAACATATATTTGAATACTTTAGAATTTTGATAAGCAGCACCCTAACCTCTTACCTGTAAATCTGTAAGAAAAGGAAAACTTCTACGTTAGCTCGAAAGCTAAGTAATCCGAGTTTTTCATGATAGTTCCACCTTGTGGTCGCAAGAAGAAAACAAATTAGTAAACTGAAAAGAAACTATTCTATAAAGATAAACATAATCAAAAGATAACGCGGATAATGAATTCAGCAACATATAACTAATTAAACAATTAGTGACTGCATTTATGTAATTTATCTGTATTTTGAAAATTTTAAATTTTTCGTAAAATTTGGGGTTTTGACGCACAACTTCTAAGTTTTTTAAATCAAGCAAATTTAATTCTAAAAACTAATCATTCATAGAATTAACATAAGGATTAACCACGGGGTGTACCAATGCCTTCTGTGGTAGTTGCTCCGATACTATGCCAGGAGCCTCGGGGGGTTGTTTTAAGGAGAGAAGAGGTTGAGGAAGTCCTTCCTCCAAGTTCATGAATCTCTTCCCCAACTGCCCCTACTTGCTTCTATCACCATCTTTTGCCTCTTCAGCCCTCAGACTCAATCTCTTCCGAGCTTGAGTCTTTGCAAAACCCAACTGGAATATTTTTGTAAGGTGTCCAGTTGCATGGCATTGATGACACCTAAAAGGTATCCCTTCATCGTATAAGATCTATATTTTGGTGTTGTTTCGCCAAATTATATTTATTTTCTCTTTGATATCCGTTCTGATGTTGAGGGAGACAAGGATGCGGGAAACCGTTTTTCTTCTTGTCATCTGAAAAGAAAGGTCAACATCTAGAAAAACGCTTAGGGAATTCCCCAGATCCCAAAGCGAATCCATATTCCATATTCCCAACGGAGGCTAGGTAGACACATGCAAATAGGTAGGGTATCCAATTTCTCACAATCTGCGTCAAAGAGCGACGTCCATATTTTTAGCATAAAAAAAATGGATCCAAAGCTCCAATGTTTTCCCAAGATTTTATCAGCATCCTCTGCACAGTTGAACTTGAAGCCAAACCATGCCTTAGAGAGGGTACTTGTTTTTTGTTCATATTGTAAGAGGTTCAGCCAGTTTTTTTGAAACCAGACTTTAAATCTTCAGGGCTAGGGTTGTGACCTCTGATTTTCCCTACCAGATATGTCTTCGCCATGTTCCCAGCTTCTCCTATAGATACATTAACCCCACAGATGAGGTTTAAGGGCCCATTAGTCGAGATCAAACACTTGTTTTTCCTTTTTTCTAGGGTTTTGTTCCAAACAATCTTTTCCACCTTGTGATCCCTCCTTGTTTTCCCTTATGCTCTTGTCAGATCCTGAGTCGACTGGGTTCCCTTATATATCTACATGTTGTAAGAAGGAGGAAATGAAACCTTCTGGACTATGGTTTTCTCCTCCATCTGTTGCAAAGGGAAATTGCATATTTGCAGGTTCTGGTAGAGATCCAAGCCATCTTGTTTCTAGCAGTTCAAAATTGTTCAGCAGAGCTTGTTCCATAGGTGTCGGGGGATTCAGGTTCATGTTATCAAGCACTTATTTATGAAGTATGGCTGAGTCAATGGAGTATCTAAGCCCTGCCTTCTCTTCGAAACCTGAGGGAAAAAGGGAGAAAGGGATATAGCCACCAAGTTCCAGATCGAACGACCTAATAACTAGTAGTAGATGTGACAAAAATGTTGGTGAATCTGGTGGGAGGTCCAATAGCCCACTACTAACCCTGGTTTCCATTGACCTTGCAGGTTCAGGTGAGGTCCCAGCTGTCAATATTTCAGGGTAATTTTTGAGTGTGACAGTGCGAATATCACCGCGTATAGGCGGTGAGGAAAAGACCCATATGTATATATATATATATATAGTAAAAAAAAAACATATTCCTTTTGAAAAAAAAACATATCCAAAATTTAAAATGTACACTTTGTATATATCAATCTGTTTGAACTAAAGATCATATAAAATATTTAACAAAATGACAAACCAGTGTCCACATTTGCTTATATTTCATGCAATACTTAATCTTTCTTCATAAAACATATTCCTTCATCCAAGATTTTAAATCCCTCAACTTGTATTTATAAAGCACAAATATCATGAAGAAAATTTAAATATAAATTAAATAATCATACACTAAATTAAAAATACTCATATGCGTAAGTGTACAAGATAGGATTAATGAAACTTTTGTGTGTGTGTGTGTGTCTGTTTGTGTGTATGCAGGATTAAATAAATAGTGACTAATAACCTTATTCAACTATCTATAGGTCTAACACCCTCATATATTCTCCTGACTATATCTATCAAATCAAATACCTTAACTTGGATGACCTAAAGACCTATTGGTGAGGTTTGATATTGTCTCTTTTTCACCAAAATCCCTATTGTTGAAACTCTTCTCATCATTTCAAAACTTGTTGACTCTAAGACACTAAGCCTTGTTATCAGCATCATCTCTACTTTCTTTAGCTTTAAATGAAAAATATATGAACAAATGGAAGGCACTACAATAGGATCCCCCTTATTCCTAGTAGTTTTCAATTACATTTTCATGGACACCTTTGTCACATTCCTTACTAGTCAATTAGTTTGTAGATGACACCTTTATCACATTCCATACTAGTCATCCCACTCTAAATTTGTTCTATGACCATCTCAAATAACATACCCCCCCATATCTAATTCATGATGGAAATTGAACAAGGTAATTCTCTGGACTTTTTGGATGCCATAGTATCATGTCAACCCAATTGTTCCCTATCTCATCAAGTTTTTCATAAAATGACTCATTGATCGATACCTACACACACAATCCCACCATTATGCAACTAAAAGTACGTTGTCCTTAAGACTAATATTTAAATCTATTTGAAACTTTACCCCCCATAACTTTAACAAAGAATGTGCACACCAAACTAAATCCCTTCAATCAAATGGATACTCACTTTCTCAAATCAACAAGGCCTTTCGAACTATTCTTCGTCCTAGGGACAAAAACTCTAAATTAATTTCTCTTTCCCTACTCCAGGTTTCCGTGCCTTACATCCATGGAATCTATTTATTAAAAATCCTTGATAAAAGGAACATTAAACTCTCTCTAAGCCTCAAAAAACCCTCGAATATCTATTTAAGAGTTTCAAAGATAATATGACTATGTATTCTCTCAAAAAAATTATCAAATTCTTTATTCTTATAGAAAAGCCTAATTAACCAAAATGGTTAGTCCATTCATTATGTTATTGTGAAACACTCTCATAAATTTAAATACTTAATATTCTTTTATCAGAAAAAATTCTTACATCAAGCTCTCATTGCTCTATTACTTAAATTAAAAATATAACTATAAACTTAATCATAAATGCTCATAATCCACAATCTTCATAATCTTCATGTAGAATTGACAACCTTTCTACATATCGCTTTTTCACTGCAAACCCTCTCTTTCCTTAATATTTTTTTACTTAATGACCTTCTTTTTCTCCTTTTTCACCTTGTCCTTTCCTTTCCTTTTGTTTTTTTTCACATTAGCCCTTTCCTTTTTTCACCTCGACACTCTCTATATAGTTCTATTATTTTATTTCTCCTTTTTAAAATTATATATTCTTTTCAAATGTTTTATTTATATTATATTATGATTGTTATATAATTATAATTAATAGAAATCATATTATTTTAGAGCATATTGTTATTTAATTAATTAGTTGTTTTATATATATTGTTATTTATTTATGATTATGTTTTTCTGGTGTTCTTTAGGAATTTTTATGTTTTTTTGGGTTTATAGTTGATCTTAACTTTTAAATTTTTAAAATTAATTATGCATATAAAACATATTTTTATTCTATTTTTAATACGAATTATTATTTTAAAATTTTAATCTTACAAAAATTAATTCAATAGATTACCTTTTTTCAATTTTTACCAAAATAGAACAAACTATTATCTTAAAATTTTAATCCTCAAAATTCAATTCAATGGATCACCTTTTGCTATTTTCACAAAACTAATTCTACTACTTTAAAGATGATAAAATGTGAAATCATTTTAATCTTTTTTTTAATTCTAATTACAATTCTATTAATAATTAAATTATTATTATTCAACATAAAAAATAAAACTACACGTATATCGAGTTTATGTTAGTTTTATTGAGTTATAATATGTATATCACACATATAGAGAAGTAGTTGAATATTAAACAAGAAATATATTTTCCACAAATAATAATTTGCATTTTATTAATGTAAACATAACACATTGTTCAGAGATGTAGCCTTACAACCACTGCATAAGCACCAAATATTCAATTTTTTAGAGTAAAAATGGTCAAATAGCCAATTTATTTTTTGAAAAAAAGTCCAAAAATAACCAATTAACTAAATTTTGCCCCTAAAAAAAACCATGATCACAAGTTAGAACTAACAAAATGTAGAAGCCATTAATATAAACAAAACACATGAACAAGATTTTAAAGTAGTCTATCATTCTATTTACTTCCAATGAAAATAGATGCATGAATCCAATAATACCTAAACATCCCAGCCCCAACTCGACAACCTAATTCACAAGAGAAAACATACACATCACACATTCATGGCCAACCATACACAAAACAATGCAATTGTAAATGACTAAAAATTGTAACAACCTTGATACTAAGCCATGACCTTTACATCTTATATCCATCTCCCCTATGCAATACATAGATTCACAATATTTTTTTGATGGTAGCTAACTAAATGATGGTGTTCACTATGGTGTACCTAAGACTTAGAAAAATAAGATATAAAAAGATCTATGATCCAAGAAACCAAAATTTATAGTGTAGAATAACATAACAAAAGATAATAAAGAAGAGAGATGTTGCAAAAATAACCTATGTATTATAATAATATCAATTCAAAAGGATATATTTACTCACTATTTGTGCTAAAATTTGCACTCGATTTCTAAACCACAGAGTTTAGGCATCTGAAATTGGATGCTTGGATTGCTGGTTATTCAAAGGTTTGGTGAGTCAAGCACTTTGAGTGAGAAAGGAGAGAAGCTAAGATAATGGACATGAAATCCTTTACTAACAATATATGAATCAGAGCCAATCAAGTTGAATATCAGTTAATGGTAGTTGGCATAAAGAATTAAAGAGCAAGGAAAACAACATGAAATACAAGAAGACCTATACTAGATCAATTGCACATTCATGAGTTGAAAAATCCAATAAACAAAAACAATTCATGGGTAGTAGATTAAGAGAACTTGAATAAAACACCTGAGTAAAGGAAATCTCAGCAAAAATTTCACTAATCAAGAATCCATCACTCATATATAACTATCGATACTCAATAAATGTAATTGATTCAAGTAAGAAAAAAGAGTGAACATAAAGAATATTAAGATTGATAATTAAACTTCCAAGAATCTCTAACTAAAGAACATAACATAGGAAAATACCCTAAGCTTACAATATAAGGACTATGCCCTTTAACGCTCACTCTCGGGCCTCAGACCTTTTACAATCTTCCTCAACCTCTCAGCTGAAACCCCCTCCTCATTTCAAATGATAAAATTTTATGGACTCTAGTTACAAAATCAAGATCCCCTTATTCATGGATCAAATCCTCTAGGATAACAAAATATTTGATAAAAATGGAAAAAAATCAGAAATATATCTTGAGACCCTAATAAGAAGAAAACTTCAATCCAATTCAAAATATTTGACTTGAATTGCTTAAATCACATAGCAGATTCTTCAGGGAAGCTTACTCATCAAATTTGGTCTTTCAAATATTTAGCTTGATTCTGTACACATGTAGTTTCTCTGTCACATGTAATCTTGAATGTTCAAATATTGTTGAATTGGATTCCTTTGGAATAGAGTGGATCTCAATTATCTTCTTATAATAGTGGACTTAGAAACATGGAATTTTTGCTAACTTTCCTCCTCAAATCTTGAATTATACTTACCAATTGATACTTTTCCATCATATATGAATTTGGTGGATTTTTGGGAAAAAATTGCATCAAAACACCATTCAAATATTTAAAAACCATAATGGATGTTGAAAAAATGAAAGAGGTTATTGTAAATAACCACATTCATGAAGTGGGGATTTAACCGTTTTGGAAGAAACCCTACAGTTTGGCTTGAATATGCTCTCAAAATAAAGTGCCTAGAAAATGATGAGACTGTCAACTAATTTTTTGGGTTTTTAACTGTTTTGGAAGAAACCCTACGGTTTGGGCTGGAATATGTTCTCAAAGTAAAAAATGACGGGATTGTCAACTAATTTTTTAATTTCTACTAGTTTACCTTGAAAGTTGATCATTAACCAAACCATGTATGCATCCTTTGTTTAAATCATACTTTTCAATAAATCTAGAATTTGATACCAACGCTCATATGTTGGTTTAGAAATCTTGCTTCATTGCTAACAATACACAATAATAGTACTTAATCTTTGTGTTGGACTTCATGAATGATGTGTCTTTAGCAAGCTTGTTATTTGACATTTTTTATTTGTCTCCTAGACAATATCCCACATGCACGAAGAAATGAAGAAACCATGCCTTTATATATTGTCTTGTTTTGTGTGGTGGATTAGGTTGGCTCACTCGTGGATTTTGCAAAAAATGCTAGTGGATATTTTGACAACAAAAATAGGGGTCCCTATTTGACATGCACACTGTTGGAATCTAGATTTTTTTTATGGAAGTTGTAACATCTCCAAAAATTCAATTTTTTTAAATAGTCTTAATTGTAGCTATAAACGATATTTAACATAGTTACGATAATCTTTCCAACTTTGTTTAGTCTTATAAACCATTAAGCCATATGATCTTTAGTTTGTGTTTATCATCATTTATCTAATGCATCTAATTGTCATATTGCGACAACGACATTATGCGACTTATTGTTATAATGACACTATTTTGATTAATGATACGCCACTTTTATTTACTGTTAGTCAGAGTTTGATGTACTTTGTTGGTTTATGTTCTAGTTCTTCTGGTCTTGAATGTTATGTCAACAATACTTAAATTGGCGTTGAGTTATGAAAACTAAGTCATAATCTTTCTTCTTTATTTTTCAATTATGCTCTTGATTGTTTGTTAAATTGCTCGATGAGCTAACGTGTTGGGTTAAGGTCTTACTTAGCTTGAGAACTAACACATAGACCTTTTTTTTTTTAAATGTAGGCACCCTTTGAAGGAGATTCCTTTCCTTACTAAGACATTTTCAAATATCCTAAGGGACACAGAGAAATAAAAACAAGTATAAGGGAAGACACAATGTTATCCTAGGTTTTAATCTAGCACAAGCCAAAGGGTTGTGAAAAATTTCAACATTTATCGAAAGTTTGCAAAACATTAGAGTTTGGTTATTTTGGTTGAATAAATTCCAATGCGTCAGCATTAAAGTGATCACATGAAGGTCCTGCCACTCCTAGCTGGAGCATAGACACATCAAATCTTAAACCCTAAGGTTTAACTTACCATGTTTCTCCCTTTCACGCTACATTGTTTGGTTTCTGCAATGAGAGCCATGGCTTCTTGGCTATGGTTCTTGACATGAGTACTCGGGATTTGTGATGGCTCTAGGTTGTTTCCATGCATTGTAAAAAGGTCTCCACCGTGATTTTGAAACTGCTATCTCTGTGTAATCCAACTGCCGACTATTGGGGAAAAGGCATTCGCCATTGTTTCTTTTGCAGTAATTTTTTTTCTTGTTTTTATTTATGTTTTTTTTTATAGAATCATTGTAGTAATGACCTCTATGTGTGTGTGTTCAACAGGTTTCTTCATCCATGGTTGCGGCAGAGGGGTATGGCTACTCTTCATGCAAGCAAGGTGTCCATTGCTTTGGTAAGACCTATACCTGTAACCTTTTGGCTCATTATGGCATCGCGACTATGGGTGTGGTGACTTTGCGTTATCTAGATGAGAATCCAATCCTGTATTTTCTAGGCATGGGATGGGAACCCATCTCTGCATTTTCCTTTTGGTATGAAAGTGGTAATTCTCTTTGGTATTCGTGAGGCATTTATATTTGAAAACTGTGAAGACTCTTCAACCATGGAGTTGAAATGACTGTGCAATAAAATTTTAGCTTGAAAATGTGACAGGATTTATGTTTTGATTCGAAGGTGTAATGAATAGTTCTACGACTATCTCTCCACATGTAAATGTTTTCCTTCCTTATTAAGAAACCCGTGAGGTCTTTTGTGATGTGCAATCATGTTTTGTTTAGCAGTTCTATAGCTTCGTTATTTATAAAAAACCATTTGGTCATGAGGTCATTACTCTCTTTTGCTTTGAGAAAGGTCGTGAGGCCACTGTCAAGTCGATTCAAGTTTTTAAATGGATGTTAGTGTTTGTATAGTAATTATTAAGCCATAAGGTTGTGGGATTTATTGCAGGAAATAATACTAAATGGCCTTCACCCTGCAACCAAAGTTGTGGCTTGTCGATAATCTTGATTTGGTTTTTTTTTTTATTGAAATAAAAACTTGTATTTTGTCCATGAAGCCCTTGTAATCATAGCTCTATTTTAGTTAATTGAAATCCTTAGCAGGATTTGATCTCTACACCTGGTTTTTTACTACTTACTCTTGATTATTAGATTGTAATAACCGTAGCTAGGGTTTTTACTGTATATTTTATTTTAATGGAAAACAATATTGTAATGTTGTAGGAATATAACAAGAATTGTGGCCTGCTTATAACTAGATTTAGATTTCTCTGTTGAAGTAAACATTTGCAAAGGGTTTGGCCATAGAGCACTCAGTTGATTTCCCTTTACAAGATTCGACCTGGAGACCCTATTAATTTTAATTTTAAATGCTTTAAGTTATAATAAGTTACAGTTAGAGGTTTTTGGGTCATAAGGCCAAAGTATGCTAGCTCTGTCGTAGATTGAAATTACAATATATTCAATGCAAATATGAATTGTATGGATTATATTATATAAATACATTGATTGGTTTTTGTTTTTAGTTTAATGTTTTAGTTTTTGTTTTGTAAAAGCATATATATATATATATACTTAGGTGTATCCTCTATCTCTGGGGGTTACAGATTTGAAACCCTTGATTTGTTTTAAATTTAGTAGTGTTTAGATTATTTAAAAGTAATATAGATATATATGATAATAACCTTTGTACTAAACTTCTGTAGGGTTTTCTCTAGTCTTGATTCGATATATGTTTTATTCTTTAAACCTAAATTAGTGGAAAGTTAACAATGAAAGTAGAATAAGACTAACTAAATTAATATTCAAAGAGAAGGGAAATGCATCATTTAAAGTTAAAGATTATCCTAACAATAAAGTTCAATCAATAACCATTAAACGATAACTTCAACTACCTAAATTACATCTTTCCTTTCTCAAAGCAATATAGAACAATTTCCATTAAAACTCTATAGATGCTAAGCCTACTTATAAACAAATTACAGATATAAAGTTTAGATCATAGATAAATAAAAAACAAATAGAACCTGGATAATTTGTAGAAGGGGGAAAAACACCCAAATGATACTGTTCCACCCAACTGTCTCCTGAAGCAACCAAGATTACTTGCTTAGGACCCCCGAGCCTGTTCACTGAACCACTAGGACGAAGATCATTGGATAATGACACACATAGAACTTGCTGCAATTTAACACTCAGTAGCAGACTTAACTCAGTAACTCCACTTTAGTTATCCCCTCATCAAATTCCTTGTGTGCTTGACTTTTCAGTTTTGCAGCAGTCACGAGGTCCATTCACTTGGAAAAATAGAATATAGTGAGCCTCCTGCTCAATTTGATGGTATTTATAATATTTCCTAGGTCTTTGGGCCAGTTTTAGAATTAAATAAGCCACCTGCTCAGATCTTGCTCTTAGGGAACATGACCACAATTTTAGGGATTTTGCTTCAACATCTAGAAAGTGAAATGCTAGTGATGCCGCTTATCAACCAGCCTTCTACAGCTACTCATTCCTCCTAGTGGTTCAGTGAACACTCTTTCAACAATCTCCTTTGGATAGGTGTCTCTTCTATTTAATTATTAAAATAAATAAATATTCAATTATAGTCATCCTTGACCAACTTGGTCATAAAAACTTTACAATAATTTTAACGTAATGTTTTTCTCAAATAAATAAAATTATTTATTTTCAGTTCTAGGTGTGTTAGAAACACCCCCCCTTAAGTCCAACATCATCCTTGATGTTTCTTAAGTTTATTTTGAGTCTTTTTGGAATAGAGTTGGATATTCCTCTCGCATATGACTCTCCAATTCCCAGGTTACTTGATCTGGACTGAGGTGTTTCCATTGCACCTTTACCTATCCAATGGTGTGATTCCAGAGAAAAAATTCTCTCTTGTCGAGAATACAGTCTGGTTCCACCAGAAAATATCCTTCGAGTCCTACCCGAATAACATTACAGTCGATCGCATGAGTATCATCGTGCACATACTTTTTCAATATGGAAATATGAAAGACATTGTGTATTCTAAGATTAGGTGGAAAAGCTAACTGATATGCCACTGGCCCAACTCTTGCAAATATTTCAAATGGTTCACAATACCTGGGTGCTAACTTAGCATAGCTCCCCAGTTTAAAGGAGCTCTTTCTGGGTTTTACCTTAACAAATACATGCTCACCTACTCGGAATTATTTTGGAGTTATTTGAAGGTCTACATGACTCTTTTGTCTGTCCTGAGCAGTTTTCAAATTGCTTTGTACCTGTTTCACTGTTATTTCTAGTTCTTTTAACAAGTCAGATCCTAACATCAATCTATCAACCGGATTACTCCATGTAATGGGAGTATTACATTTCCTACCATATAATATTTCAAAAGGACTAAGTTTAGTTGAAGCTTGAGAAGGATTATTATACGCAAATTCAACTAAGTGCAAATAATATTCCCATTTCTTGGGATAATATCTAACATACATCTATAACATGTCTTCCAGTACTTAATTGACTCTTTCTATTTTTCCATCCATTTGCGGATGATAAGCAGTACTGAAATTCAATTTAGTATCTAGTCCTTTAAATAGAGATTTCCAAAAATTACTAGTAAACTTAGGATCTCTGTCAGAAATTATTACCTTCGAAATTCTGTGCAACCGAAATATTTCTTTCATAAAGATGTTAGCAGCTTTATGAGTTGTTTTAACAGGTATAAAGTGTGCTGCCTTGCTTAGTTTGTCCACAACTACCATTATTGAATCATTTTTGTTTCTCAATGTTAGGCAAACTAGTTATAAAATCAAGACTAATGACTTCCCATTTCCAATTTGGAATTGGTAATGGTTGTAAAAGACCTGTTGGGTGTTGATGCTCAACGTTAACTTGCTGACATTCTATACACCTAGCTATATATTCAGTAAATTCACTCTTCATATTAGGCCAACAATACTCTTTTCTCAACATTGTTATCATCGTTTGATACCCCGGATGTCCGGAATAAGGAATTTTGTGTACTTCATTTAAAATCAACAGTTTTATTTCTGGTATGTTTGGCACATAAAGTCTGTTTTTATACAGCATTAAGCATTTTTCATTTAAACTGTAATGTGTATTTACATTTTAAGATACATTCTGAGTTTGCCTTTCTCTTAGATTTTGGTATTATGTGTCCAATTTTACCCCTTCTTCCAATTTGTCATCAAATTTTGTTTTATAACTGCTAATGGTAGCTGTACAACTCGTTATTGCATTTTTGCTTAATGCATCAACCACTTTATTTTCCTTTCCTTTGATGTGCTTGATTTCAAAATCATATTCGCTAAGGAAAGCTAACCATATAGCTTTCCTTGCGTTCAGATTTTGTTGATTAAACAAATACTTCAAACTTATGTTATCAAACTGTTGCTGCTGCAACTATTCCCAAATTTCTTAAAATTTTGGACCCTCCTTGTTGATTTTGTTAGAGGCCATTTGTTCTTACTCCGCTACATGTTTGGATTGTTTGAGGCCAGTTTTTCTTGCTATTCGGGATTTCGTTTGGGTCTGTGCATGTTGTGGACTATAAGGCTCAGTCGGTTTTACGATGTTTTATCTTTGAAGTTTAAGTGGGTTTTTTAGTTGCCATTCTTTCGGAAGTCAGTTAGACATGGTGTCGACAATTAAAGTCTTTCGCTGAACCCGGGTTATATTTTGAAAAAGACCTTGCTTTGCGATTTTTTTAGAAAGTGTTTTCTTGGATCGGAGGTCAAAGGCTGATTGAGATCCGCCGTTACAGCCCCAAAATAGGCTAACTACTCGTCGGACTGTTTGTCTTTTCGTTGATGTCCTGGTCTTTGTTTCTTCGATGTTGAATAATCTGCGGGTTTTCTTGACCTTTTAACTTCCGCCGTTGTGGCTGTGTAGATCACTAACTATCCGATGCCTAGAGAGGATCCGACCCTCGACGTTTTATCACACCAATCTTGGTTCGTGTGCCAGAACCCCTAGATTATAGGTTACCCGCCGTTGCGGCTCGTAGCTCGNTGTCAAGTGTTCCGATCCACCGATGGGGGTTTTAATACGCCCGTTTCTTAATCATTTTCCCGCCGATTGTTATGAGATAATTTTTTTTTTGTAAGAGACCTGTGTGCCTTGTTTTGGGTCAAAATTTGCACATAAGAACCTAGCTCCAGTTTTCTCTTCTTTAGTACTCATTTTATTAATATTATGGTTTATGTTTATTAAGGATAGTCAGAATAAATGATGAATTCTCATTTGATCGTAGACAGACATGGCAGTTTTTCTCAGATCCCTTTGAAGATTATTGCAGTGAAGAAGATGCAGTTGGAGGACAAAGCATGTTAAAGAATAAGGCGGCAGAGTCGTTGCTCGAGGAAAAAAAATTGTAAGGATCTGAGGAGGGACCGAGGAATGGTAGAGCGTAATCCTTAGAGAAAAAAGGGCCAAGCTTAGGCATTTCGTCAGTTACCTAGCTATGCCCATTTTTTTATAAAAGTCTTTATTTGAAACGTAACATGGAATCATGAGCATTCGCTAAATGACAAGACTAGAGATCAAAACGGTCGTGGGCAAAATGAAAAGTTTTGAGCGGTTTCTTGTATAAATATAGAGAGGAAAGAGTGAAGAGGGGATTTTTCTCGGAGAGACTTGTGAACTACTTGTTATAAGAGGAACTATTTTGTTTTGCAATAATAAAATTACAATTTTTCCTGTTGGATAAAGTGCTGTGTGGAATGTTCAAATGTGATGAAATGAACAATGTTGAAGGGGAACTATTTCGTTTTTAGCTGTGTTTCATTAACTGTGAGATCGTTCTAAATTTCCGAACCTATGTTCTTATTTGAATGTTCTCTGGTTTATTCTGTGATAATTTCCACTATGAGTAATGAATGTTTTAACAAATGATGAGCTATCTTGTTGTGCATATCTTTATTCATGTTTATGTGTTTTGATTTTAAGAACAGCTATCTGTGATTTATCTTAACATATGAATAGTATTACATTACTCATGAATTGATAATCTTGCTCCCTAGGGACAGCTTAGTTAATATTTTTTTTCAGTTCTCTGTGATTTAGATGTGAGAGAGTCTAAGACGAGAGCTAAGAACTTGTGCATCACATTGTGACCCCTCCTCACATTCTTCATCAATCTGCATCTTAGATAGGAACTTGCATGTCATACTTAAAGTCAAAAATACAAAAATATATACGGTGGATCGGGCCGCATCCTATAAAACCATTTTGTTTTTGTTACTTGACCTATGGTATCCGAACCACAAACCGGACGGATTCCCTACAGCAAACAGTCACAGGCTAGTTGGGAACATTGACTGGGGAGAATCCCTTGCTGTTGTTTCCTGTGAATTCTAGGCCTCAACAGTTTCTAGCGCTAGAAGGAGGGATACCAATGCATGGATGGCCGGGGAAATCCATTTCCTTGAAATTTCTCCACCAGTGATAGTTTTGAAAGCAATTTATTTCCTGATCCAAATAATGAAGAAAATAGAGAACATTCCAAGTAGTCAATGATCTGAGAAGACACACACGGGATTATGTAAAGAGTATTGGAGGATTACCCACTATCCCTGATTTACCCCAAAGAGAATACAAGAAGAAATATCATCCCATCTTGGAAGATTCAGTGCTGGTTGGAGATTTGGAAGAGTTAGTAGAAGTAGCGTTACAGGAATTTGTTCAACCTTTGAATTAAGTAGGCCCAAACACACCTTACCGTTCTCCTGTGCATACTTCTATTCCTTCACCTCCTCACTCTCCACCCAGACTCATGGCAGGTGTAAATGCAAATCAGCCACTTAACCCACCAAATCCACCACTGGCTTGGAAAGCCAGGTCACCCCTGAACTTAACACCTCCGTTGCATGACTTACCTCAAGCTTTTGAAAATATGCTGCCCAAGTTTGATCCAAATGAGAAGATGTTAGTATATGACCATTTACAAAGTTTTTATTTGGAAATAGAAGGATTGAGGGCTAGGGAACATGAGGATGTCATTTGTAGACTTTTTGTGCATACCCTTAAAGGAGCAGCATCATCATGGTATTTTGGTTTGCCTGCAAACTCTATCCCAGATTGGGATACCTTTGAAAGGATTTTCAGAAGTAAATACGCAACCCAAAAAACTCATGTGGATCTCATGAAAGGACTGTACGCCTTAAAGAAAGAAAGAAAAGAGAAGGTGCATAGTTTTACCCAAAGATTTGCCACTTATCTTAAGAACTTTTCTGAAGCTGACAAACCCTCGGATAAAGTTCTGATTGAGTATTATACTTTAGCTCTAGGACCCTAGTTGGCCATGTTTGCCAAAATGAAAGCCAAACCTACACTAGCAGAGACTTATGAAGAAGTCGAAAGAGTGGAGGCTGAAAAGGAAAGCATCGAATATTATCCTGAGTAGCCGGGAGAAAAAATTGTTGGGAGGAAAGCTTTGTTATTTACTAAGCCTAAAGAGGAGCAATCACCAGACTTCGAAGGAATGGAAAAGATGATGCAGAAGCTCTCTAACAGAATAATAGAATTGGAAAAGGAAAATGAAGCCCAAAAGTTTTATAAGCCTTATTACAAGAAAATGGAAGATAACAATCAATCCCAACCCCATCCTCACGACCCTGCATCGATGAACTTAATGGAGGTGGGGATGGATAACTTTTGCACTTTTCACCAACAACCCCATTCTGAAAAGAATTGTCCTCAATGGATAAATTCAATGACGTTGGTTATGAATCAACTGTTGGATTCCAAATTAATCGAGGATAATGATGAAGAAGTGAAAGACAACAATAAATCAACAGAAAAACAAGAGGATGAGGCCATGGTTTTATGGGAATGTTTATCGTTGTTTTATGCTGAGGAAGAAAAGGATCTAAGACATGAAGATATCCTGGAAACAAATGTAACGACGAGAAGCCAGGGGTTGATTAAGGAAAACAGTTTTATGCTCCAAAAGATTAAGAAACTTCAAAAGAATGTTAAGAAATTTCAAAAAAAACTCCTCAGCTAATAAAATTCCAGAATTTACCCCCACCAATCAAAATCCAAGATGGATCAACATGCCATACTAAACCCATTGAAGAGAAAATAAATAATGTTAAAATGAATCTCACAAAACATAAGATGGATTATGACATCGTGGAGGATATAAAAAAGGTAAGGGAAAATATCTCGTTATTTGAGATGTGCAATGTGCCGTAGCAGAAAGAAAAGTTATTGAAAGCACTTGAAATATCAGAGGAGAAGCTTCCCACTGACAATCAGCCCCAAGAAGAAGAAATTGGTGAAGCAAGTGCAGGAGGTAAGACTAAATGCAAGACTCCACCTTTTCTCCTAACTTTTGAAATTTTCAACCACAACGTGCACAACTATCTAGTAGACTCAGGGGCATCAGTCAACATTATGCCGCTTTCGGTATGCAAAAAGATAAATGGACAACCTAAACCATCTACCTGGAGGGTCATTCAGCTGGATAGAATGAATGTGAAGGTAATTGGGGAAATGGAGGATGTTCTCATTCGCTTATCTTCAAATGATAAGGTATGTCAATTCATTGACATTGTGGTAGCTGACATACCTGAAGCTTATCGACTTGTTTTGAGCAGAGATTGGTCGGTAAAGCTGAGTGGATATTTTTCCTCGGACTGGTCACATCTGTGGCAAACTTATAAAGGAAGCCCAAATCAAATTAAATTTATAAGAGAACCCCACATGAAACACAATGTTACTCAGTTCGAAGAAAAAAATGAACCAGTGAATTCTATTTTGGGAAATTACTTTATTGAGCTAGAACCAGGAAACTATCAAGCAGAAGAAGCCAGGGATACATCAGATGCTCAGCTTGATCTCCTTCGTTTTTCATAGGCTGATGAAATCGATTGTAAAATAGTAGACTTAGCTGTAGATGTAGATTTTGTTTCATGCACAGTAGTGGTAAGCGATTTTTGGATGCTTTTCTTTGATGGGTCTAAAACTTTGGAGGGGTTAGGAGCCAGCTGTGTCCTGGTTGATCCTAAGAAAAATAAACATTTTATTTCATGTAGGTTAGAGTTTGAATGCACCAATTACACAGCCGAATATGAAGCACTAGTTCAGGGACTAAGAAAAGCAATTGAATTAAAGGTGGAAAATCTGAAAGTGTATGGGGATTCTGAAATAATTGTAAAACAAATTCGAAATCAAATACATTGCATTTCTCCCCATTTAAAAGCTTATCAAAATGAAGTATGGGATCTGATTAAATATTTTCATGCATTTAACATTGTATCGATTCCTAGACTTAAGAATGCGGCGGTTGACTTGTTGGCCACCTCAGCTTCCAGGCTTGTGCCCTCTAATAACCGGTGTTCTATTGAATTGCTTTTCAGGCCTTCGATTCCGGATATGATTACCAATTTACGGGTTTTTGATGATGATCGGCAGATTCTAGAATGCTTGACAAATGATGAGACCTTCAAAGGGGCAATTATTGACGATGAAGAACATCAGGTCGAGCTAAAATTTGACAATTTTATTCCTAAAGGAGTCAGGACTTTAGAGCGAATGTTTGATCTAAACGAGAAATTCAGAAGGCCAATGAATGTGAAGACTCATAGCTCGTCTTTATAGTTCGAGTTGATTAATTTAGGGACGGAAGTTGAGCCTAAGTATGTGAATTTGGGAAAGTGTTGCTCTCTAGGTGAAAGGAATAAGTTCGTCAGTTTGTTCAAACAATACAAAGATGTTTTTTCTTGGACGTATGAAGATCTGAAGACGTATGACACCAATATTATTCAGCATGTTATCCCCATCATATCTGGAGTCAATCCTTATCAATAACTTTTAAGGAAAATGCATCCAAAATTGGAGCCTCTGATTTAGAATGAAGTAAAGAAGCTGTTGGATGCTAAAATTATTTTCAAAGTTAGACACTCGAAATGGGTTTCAAATTTGGTACCAATAAGAAATAAATCTGGAGAAATTAGACTATGTGTGGATTTCAGAAACTTAAATCGCACTTCTGATAAAGACAATTATCCTGTCCTACCCATGGAACATATATTGGAAATGGTTTCGGGTTTTGAATTATTGTCTTTATTAGATGGATTCTCATGCTACAATCAAGTGTTAGTAGCTGAAGAAGACAGACTTAAAACTACATTCAGAACCAGATGGGGTACTTTTTCTTATAGAAGGATGCCCTTTGGACTCATAAACGCTGGCGCTACTTTCTAGAAGGCTATAGACATAGATTTCCACGGTCTGATTGGCCACAGTGCTGTAGTATACCTTGATGACATCACAATATTCTCAAAGAAAAGGGAGGAACACGCATTCCATCTAAAATAGATTTTTGAACGCTGCCGAAAATATGGTATCTCATTAAACCCCAAGAAGTGCGTGTTTTCTGTTACCGAGGGTAAGTTACTGGGTCACGTGTTTTCTAAGAAGGGGATCTCCATAGACCCAGAGAGGATCAAAGCTATCAAACAGATTCCCTTACCCCATAATAAAAAGGGCATGCAATCATTTATGGGGACAATAAATTTCCTGCGAAGGTTTGCACCAAATTTCGCTCAAATTGTTAAACCTTTGCGGCAAATGGTAAAGCAAAGTGTACAATTCAAGTGGAATGATGTAGAGAAGAATGCATTTAGTAAAATAAAGACAGCTGTTGCTCACACACCCTCCCTCAAAAGTCTGGATTTTGAGAAAGATTTTATTTGTACACTTTCGCATCAGACGATTCACTAGCAGCGGTGCTTACCCAGAAGGAAGATGGGGGAGATGAGTTCCCCATATCATTTATGAGCACTGGTCTACAAGGGTCCTAATTGAATTACCTAGCTGTGGATAAATAAGCTTACGCAGTGTTCAAAGCGGTAAAACAATTCAGACCATATATACTTAAGAACTGGACAAAGGTAATAGTTCCACACCCAGCTATGATGTAATAGTTTCACACCTAGCTATGAGGTCTGTAACAACTCTACAGGAGTATGACCTCAAATTCAAGCCAACCTCCATAGTTAAAGGGAAAGGATTGTGCAAACTAATGACTGAAAGTAAAGACAATGAAGAACATGACTGGGAAGATGAAGCTGAGTTACATTTGATGGATGTATGTCCTCTTTTCATAGCTCCAGACTCCTGGTATCGAGACCTTGTGTATTACCTTCAGGAGGGATTCTTACCGAAATATTGGAATTCTAAGCAAAGAAGAGCACTACGTCTTAAATCAGCCTCATACCAAATTGTTGAAGGAATATTATTCAGAAAGAATTATGATGGAGTTCTTCTTAGATGCTTAGAGAAAGAAGATGTGAAGAAGGTCATGATAGACTTACATGATGGGCCTGCTGGAGGACATTTTTTCAGGGATACAACAGCCCATAAAATTCTCAGAGTCAGATACTATTGGCCCACACTATTCAAAGATGCACATGCCCATGTCAGAAAGTGTGACATCTGTCAAAGGTGTGGTGGAAGACAAGTTAAAGCAGCAGGACCATTAAATCCTGTGATGATAACAGAACCTTTTGAGTAGTGGGGGATGGATATCATTAGAGAGATAAAGCCAAACTCTTCCTTGCAACACAAGTATATTCTGACGGCAACCGATTACTTCACTCATTGGGTCAAAGCCATTCCGTTGCGTAAAGTGAATGAATATGTGGTCATGGACTTCTTGCAAGATCATATTATGACCAGGTTTGGAGTTCCAATTTCTCTAGTTTTCGATAATGCTACTTATTTTTCTTCTATTAGATTAACTGCATTTGCTCATGAAAAAGGAATTAAGTTTCATTACTTTGCAAACTATTATCCACAAGGAAATGGTTTGGCTGAATCTACGAACAAGAATCTGATTAGAATCTTAAAAAAGACTGTGATAGAAAACCAGAGAAGTTGGCATTCATCATTACCAAATTCTCTTTGGGCTGATAGGGTCACCCCCAAGACTTCGTTAGGTGTGTCCCCATATACCCTTGTTTATGAAAAAGAGGCCATTCTACCCCCCAATATCATGCTACACTCTTCCATAATAGCTCAAGAATCAAAGGGATCAGATAATGAAGTCTTGCAGATGAGGATACATAATCTTTTGAAGGCAGAGGAATCTAGATCCAAGGCCAGAGAATGTTTTAAACAACAACAAGAGGTAGTGAAGAGGTGGTTTGATAAGCACAAAGCTGGGACAAAATAATTTGAAGTAGGAGATTTGGTTCTTAAGTGGGATCACCCTCATGATGAGAAGGGAAGGCACACGAAATTTCAACAGTTATGGGTAGGCCCTTTCCATATTGCGGCGAAGCTTGGCCCCTCAACCTATAAGTTGCAATATTTGCAGGGATGGGAGGAGAACTTACCAGTAAATGGTTTAGTTCTTAAACCTTATTTTTCTTGATTTTGTTTTATTTTGTTCCATTTTGTACATAAATAATTGACTTGTTTTTCCTTTTTGATTTGTTCTTTTCCTGTTTGTTTAGTGTAGTTTTATTCTGATTCCAATAAAGGAATCCAACTTTTGGTTGCATTGAGAGCATCAAAACCCTTGATAAACTGAGATTCTTTGGGCATTGGACTGTGTCTTATTGTTTGAATCTGATGGAATTTATTCTAGTAAGTAGTTTTCCTAAGTGTCTATGAACACATTGACGTCCAGAGTAATCCCTGAAATAACTCAGAATCAAAAGTCCAGAATACTATTTTGAGGCTCCATCCATTTCACATCTAAAACATCTTAGGGGGTGATAGCAAAAGACCCATGGAAAGGGGAGCAGGGTAAACAATATATTATATCCAAATGATCCCATGCCAAAAAATAGAAAGCTAAAAGGCTAATAAGAGTCAAAACTCCTAAGAAATCAATATTCATCGAAACCAAGTATTGAATTATATGAGTACAGATTGCCAAAAGTTCATCTCCGTCCTTGAGCTGAAAATTAAATGCATCTCTCACACAAAAGGACAATATGGATAGAAGATCCTGAATAAAATTCAGAAGAAAAGGCACGAGGAGGACTCAAAAGTTCATAAAGTCCACAAACGAAAAATGCCAAGTGGCATGGGAATGGGGAACAAACGAATATTTCTATTTACCATGTGTTACAATCCTGTGGCATTTAAGCTGGAAGATACCCAAAGACAAAGTTAAAATGAAATCTGCCTACTCAGCCTCATAAGAGTTATCCAGACTTTGAATATTTTGGTGTTTCCTTTTCCAAAAATGGACTATCATTAATGATTACAAGCACATTCAGCATTATGGGAATCCAAACATCTAGAAGAATTCAGCAGGTCGATTTTACTGCTAAACAGTCTGTTGCTTAAGGAGGAGTTTATTCAGAGATCTGGGTTCACTAGTGAGCTACCAATTGTTGCAGCTGCAACTATTCCCAAATTTCTTAAAATTTTGGACCCTCCTTGTTGATTTTGTTGAAGGCCATTTGTTCTTACACCGCTAGATGTTTGGATTGTTTGAGGCTAGTTTTTCTTGCTATTCAGGATTTCATTTGGGTTTGTGCATGTTGTGGACTATAAGGTTCAACTGGTTTTACGATGTTTTATCTTTGAAGTTTAAAGTGGGTTTTTCAGTTTCCATTCTTTCGGAAGTCAGTTAGACATGGTGCCGACAATTAAAGTCTTTCGCTAAACCCGGGTTCTATTTTGAAAAATACCTTGCTTTGCGATTTTTTTGGAAAGTGTTTTGAATTGGATCGGAGGTCGAAGGCTGATTGAGATCCACCGTTGTGGCCCCAAAATAGGCTAACTTCCCATCGGACTGTTTGTCTTTTCTCCGATGTCCTGTTCTTTGTTTCTCCGATGTTGACTAGTCTGCGGGTTTTCTTGACCTTTTAACTTTCACCATTGCAGCTGTGTAGATCACTAACTATCCGATACCTAGAGAGGATCCAACCCCCGATGTTTTATCGCGCCAATCTTGGTTTGTGTGCCGAAACCCCTAGATTGTAGGTTACCCGTCGTTGTGGCTGCGTAGCCCGCTAATGAACCGATGTCAAGTGTTTCGATCCACCAATGGGGGTTTTTATACACCCGTTTCTTCATCGTTTTCCCACCGATTGTTATGAGATAATTTTTGTTTCGTAAGAGACCTGTGTGCCTTGTTTTGGGTCGAAATTTGCACATAAGAACCTAGTTCTAGTTTTCTCTTCTTTAGTACTCATTTTATTAATATTATGGTTTATGTTTATTAAGGATAGTCGGAATAAATGATGAATTCTCGTTTGATCGCAGATAGACATGGCAGTTTTTCTCAAATCCCTTTGAATATTATTGCGGCGAAGAAGATGCCATTGGAGGACAAAGCATGTTAAAGCATAAGGTGGTAGAGTCGTTGCTCAAGGAAAAAAATTTATAAGGATCTGAGGAGGGACCGAGCAATGGTAGAGCATAATCCTTAGAGAACAAAGGCCCAAGCTTGGGCGTTTCCTCGGTTACCTAGCTATGCCCATTTTTTTATAAAAGTCTTTATTTGAAACATAACATGGAATCATGAGCATTCGCTAAATGACAAGACTGGAGATCGAAACAGTCATGGGGAAACTGAAAAGTTTTGAGCGGTTTCTTGTATAAATATATAGAGGAAAGAGTGAAGAGGGGATTTTTCCCAGAGAGACTTGTGAACTACTTGTTGTAAGAGGAACTATTTAATTTTGTAATAATAAAATTACAATTTTGACTGTTGGAGAAAGTGCTGTGTGGAATGTTCAAATGTGATGAAATGAACAATGTTGAAGGGGAACTATTTCGTTTTTAGTTGTGTTTCATTAACTGTGAGATCATTCTAACTTTCTGAACCTATGTTCTTATTTGAATGTTCTCTAGTTTATTCTGTGATAATTTTCACTATGAGTAATGAATGTTTTAACAGATGACGAGCTACTTGTTGTGCATATCTTTATTCATGTTTATGTGTTTTGATTCTAAGAACAACTATCTGTGATTTATCTTAACATATGAACAGTATTACATTACTCGTGAATTGATAATCTTGCTCCCTAGGGACAACTTAGTTAATATTGTTTTTTTAGTTGTGTGTGATTTAGATGTGAGAGAGACTAAGACGAGAGGTAAGAACCTACGTATCACATTGTGACCACTCCTCACATTCTTCATCAATCTGCATCTTAGATAGGCACTTGCATATCATACTTAAAGTCAAAAACACAAAAATATACGTGGTGGACTAGGCCGCAACCGGTAAAACCCTTTTGTTTTTGTTACTTGACCTATGGTAGCTGGACCGCAAACTGGACGGATTCCCTACAGCAAACATTCATGGGCTAGTTGGGAACGTTGACTGGGGAGAATCCCTTGCTGTTGTTGCCTGTGAATTTCCAGGCCTCAACACAGACATTAGTAGGAATCTTTTTCCTATTAGATGATGGCACCACATTTTTTGAGAATGGATTATGGCAGCCAACTCTAATTCATAAGTTGCATAATTATTTTCTTGTGTTTTTAACTTCCTTGAATCATAAGCAATTACGTGACCTTCTTGTGTTAGTACTGCACCCAAACCTTCATTGCATGCATCAGTGCATACCATGAAATCTTTGTCTGGATCTGCTACTTTCAGTATGGGTGCAATAGTTAACAGTTCTTTTAATCTATTAAAACTTTCTTCACACTTTTGATCCTAGAGAAATATTTTTCCCTTTTTCTGTAATGATGTTATGGGATTCACGATTTTCGAGACTCCTTCTATAAATTTCCTGTAATAACCTGTTATTCCCATAAATGATCATACATCGGTTACATCCTTGGGAACATGCCAATTAATTATTACTTTTATTTTATACAGGTCTACTGATATCCCTTCCTTGGATATCACGTTCCCTAGATACTGTATCTTATCTTTATAAAATTCGCATTTACTAAATTTAGCTTACAATTTATGTTCTCTTAAAACCTGTAGTATTATCTGTAAGTGTTCATCATGTTCTTGTTTCATTTTAGAATAAATTAATATGTCATCTATGAAGACGACTACAAATTTATCTAAGTATTTTCTTAAGACATTGTTCATTAAGCACATAAAAATCGTTGGATCGTTTGTTAGCCCAAAGGGCATAAACACAAACTCATAGTGCCTATATCTAGTTCTGAAAGCGGTCTTAAAAATATCTTTGTCTTTAATTTTGACTTGATGATATCCAGATATAAAGTCTATTTTTGAAAATATCGTCGCACCGCGTATCTGATCAAACAGATCATCAATGCGAGGAAAAGGATGTCTATTTTTAATTGTCATTTTGTTCATTTGACGGTAGTCTATACATAGACATAGTGTACTGTCTTTATTTTTAACGAATAAGACAGGTGCTCCCCAAGGGGATACACTTGGTCTTACATAATTTTTGTCTCTCGGTTTGTTCAATTGTAATTGTAATTTGTTAAGTTCTAAAATGTTCATTTGATGAGGAGCCTTGGAATTAGGTACCACTCCTCATTTTACTTCAATCATAAAATACAGATATCTCCTTGGAGGTAATCCTGGAATTTCTTCCGGGAAAACATCTGAGAATTTTTGTAGGATTGGAATATCATCGAATTTAATCCTATCTTCTTTATCCATATGTTCGTATTTATTATATGTATAGCAAATACTTTACAACCTTTCCTTATATCCTTTTTCATTTGTAAGGCTAAGATTTGTCTAACAGAAACTTTCCTAGGTATTCCTTTGACTATATTCATTTCTCCTTTATCATTTAAACAAGTAAATGTTTTATAAAAACAATTTAAAATTACTTGATGTTTTTCGATGCATTCCATACCCATTAAAACATCATAATATCCTAACGGTAATACATTTAACTTGACTTGGGTTTTGAACTGACACATAAAAAAAATCACAGTTTTCAACATAATTAACTACTTTCGTTTTAGTCTCTGTAGCTAACTGGACAAGCCAAGAATTTTCAAATTTTTTCAAAAATAAGTTGTATTTTTCCACTATGCTAGGTGACACATAGATTAAACTAGCACCTAGGTCAATTAGAATAGAAACAGACTAGTTTTGTATCATACATTGTACTTCCACCATGGAAGTTTGATGATCAGCATGTCGATTTTCCAAGGTTCTATTTATTCTGGGCATTTCATTTGCTACATCTCCAACTACTTCCTCTTCCCGAATGGTATGCACATTGATGTAGTTCCTCCTTATGTTGAGACAGTCCTTTGCATAGTGAGGTCCCTAGCATTCCCAACACTTTACAGGTTCCTTATGTTCATTATTTTTAACATAATTATTAGGAATATCTATGCCTTTTGGTGTTGTAGTATTTTGCTATGTTTTACTTTTAAAATATGTTCCTTGATAATTATTCTTAGAGAAATTCTAAGAATTATTTCCAAAACTTTTATTAGACTTAAAAGCTTTTCTCTTCTGATCAAAGTTACTTGTTCTCTTATTCTTCTAGTTAGGTATTCTTTCTCTCTTTTTACTCTGTTCATAACAGAAGTAAGCTTTTCTCATTTCCTCTTCAAGGGTCTTTGGGTTATCAAATTCAATTATGTCCTTGAAACTAGTGGGCAAACAACTTAAAAACCTTTGTATTTTAGGCTTTTCGTCAATTATATATGGTACATATCTTAGTAAACTTAGAAATTTTCTACCTAACTCTTTCATTGACATTGAACCAAGTTTTAGTTCATAAAACTCTTTATCTCTTTGTTCATAATACTGTTCAAATAAGAATTTCCTTTTAAATTACTTTCTAAAGACTCTCCAGGTTAAATACTTTTCCTTAATATTTTTTACTCTTTTATGTCCTGCCACCAAATGTCAGCTTTTCTGGTTAGGTTGTAGATAGCCATCCAAAATTTCAGTCTATCGAAGACGTAGTTATAAATCTAGAAGTACTTTTTCAACTACCAACTATTGGGGAAAATCTCCTTCACCATTGTTGCTTCTGTAGTAAGTTTTTTTCTTGTTTTGATTTATGTTTTTTGTTTTTTAGAATCATTGTAGTAACAAAATGTGTGTGTGTGTGTGTGTGTGTTCAACAGGATTCTTCATCCATGGATGTGGTAGAGGGGTATGGATACTCTTCATGCAAGCAAGGCATCCATTGCTTCGGTAAGACCTATACATGTAACCTTTTGGCTCATTGTGGCATTGTGCGTATGGGTGTGGTGGCTTTGCGTTATCTGGATGTGAATCCATTCTTGCATTTTCTTGGCATGGGAAAGGAAAGCATCTCTGCTTTTTTATTTTGGTATGAAAGTGGTAATTCTCTTTGGTAGCCGTGAGGCATTTATATTTGAAAACTGTGAAGACTCTTTGACCGTGGAGTCGAAATGACTGTGCAATAAAAGTTTAGATTGAAACTATGATAGGGTTTATGTTTTGATTCAAAGGTCTAATGAACAATTCTTTGACTGTCTCTCCACATGTAAATGTTTTCCTTCCTTATTAAGAAACCTGTGAGGGATTTTGTGATGTATTATCATGTTTTGTTTAGCAGTTCTATAGATTTGTTATTTATAAAAAACTATTCGGTTGTGAGTCCATTACCCTTTCTTTCTTTGAGAAAGGTCATGATGCCACTGTCAAGTCAATTCAAGTTTTTAAATGGATGTTATTGTTTGTATAGTAATTATTAAGCCATAAGGTTGTTCCAATTTAATTTGTATGTTTTAAATTGCAAATGATAATACTAAATGGCCTTCATCCTGCAACCAGATTTGTGGCCTGTCGATAATATCGATTTGGTATTTCTTTTTTATTGAAATAAAAACTTGTATTTTGGCCATGAATCCCTTGTAATGTAGCTCTGTTTTAGTTAACCGAAATCCTTAGCAGGATTCAATCTCTACACCTGGTTATTTACTACTTACTCTTGATGCTTAGATTGTAATAACCGTAGCTAGGGTTTTTACTGTATATTTTATTTTAATGGAAAACAATATTATAATGTTGTAGGCTTAGAGAAAGAATTGCGGCCTGCTTATAACTAGAATTAAATTCCTTTGTTGAAGTAAAAATTTACAAAGGGTTCAACCATAGAGCACTCAGTCGATTTTGCTTGACAGGATTCGACTTGGAGACCCTATTAATTTTAATTTTAAATGTTTTAAGTTATAATAAGTTACAATTTGAGTGTCATGTCCCCAACCCTCTACTAGGCGGAGAGGACACGAGAATGTCTATCAACTCGGGTAATCTAAGCCCCATGAACATATATATATATATATATATATATATATATATATATATATATATACTTTGAAATAAAACATACCTAAGTATAAGCAGATGCATAATACAATCTACAATAGAAGCATAATTCGTTCATTCAATACATTCAAGCATTTAACATGTTCATATAAATTCATAACAATATAAAGTTGTAGAATTTTAAATACACAAGAATACTTATCTTTGAAAGATCTTGTCTCGCAACTAGGTATGTCGCTGCAACGTTCCACCCAACCATAGGCCAGTGCGCTCTTTAATCTCTCGACAGCACTGCCACCCCCGAGTTGGGCATGATTTCCCCAAGGAATAAGGAACACTAGCAGACTTCACCCATAGTTGAGGATACAATAAAATTCAGCCCAGCCAACACAGTTGGGTTTATCAGGCTACCAAGGAAGTGGAGAAACTAACTGCTAAGCTAGTGAGCTCAATCCAGAGCTATGATCACACACACCGGATCTATCCTGACCTCTAAACAACTACACATCCAACACAAGGAAGCATCCCCTTCTCTGCTACACAGTCCCTCAGGCCATGCATTCCCTTCCAATGCTATTCAAGGCATGCAATGAAGGAACACATCCTTCTAGATCGGTATGTGTAGTTCCATCACACACTAGGTTTATCAAGCAAGTCTAGGCCCATTTCCGTTCCTCAATAAGTGTAGATTCCAAAGCAAGGATGTACACACAGTTATATCAGTACTGGAAATAAAAACATAGCAGAAGCCAAGGGAAACACATGCACACAGTAATTTATGAATTTTTGAGAATTTCCAATGCCAAACGACTGCTGCAAATTTACCAAACGAAAACATTTGTTGGTTAATCAAATCCAAGACACAAAAATTAGATTCTGGGCAATCAGATTCAAGAAAACAACTGGAAATTAAGAGAAGACATGAGAGGGGACAAGTCCACATAGGAAAACCAAAAACGTGAAATAAAATTGATTGTCGAACGGGAGAAAATCATGAAGGAGGACAAAATCGTTGAACGGGAGAGAAAATTGTCCAGGGTTCAGAATCAGAGGTTTTGCTTGCTGCGTGAATGTAGAATGGGATTCCCTAGAACATTTTTCCCATTCCAAAGTGTGAGGGAAGATGAAACTCCCATGTGTGAGGGAAAGGGTGGACGTTTTTTCCCAAGAAAAGTTAAAAAACGTTTTTTCCCAAGTGGGCTTTGTCCAAAATTTCTGCCTGTTCTTTCAATTCCCCCCCCCCCCACCTTATCCTTAGGAAAATCATGCCCCCATATCAATTTAGTTGCATTAACATAGCTGGCTGTAGGTTTTTAATTAATAAATTGCAAATTTATCATGATGTCCAAAATAATAATGTGTCGGCTAGCAAAAAAATACCATCAGCCCAACTTTAATCGTCGAATCATAAATACTAAATCGATGGTGGGGATTTTTCCTAGCTCCACGCCCTGATTATTTACATCATTTTATTTAATTTCAAATGGGGTGTTACATTGAGGTTTTTGGGCCGTAAGGCCTAAGTATGTTAGCTCTGTCGTAGATTGCAATTACGATATATTCAATGCAAATATGAATCTCATGGATTATATTATATAAATACATTGATTGTTTTTTTTTTAGTTTAATGTTTTTGTTTTTGTTTTGTAAAACCATAATATATATATATATATATATATATACTTAGGTGTATCCTCTATCTCTCGGGGTTACAGATTCGAAACCCTTGATTTGTTTTAATTTAGCATTGTTTATATTATTTAAAAGTAATATAGATATATATGATAATAACCTCTATAATAAACTTCTATAGGGTTTTCTCTAGGCTTGATTCGATATATGTTTTATTCTTTAAAACCTAAATTAGAGGAAAGTTAACACTTATAGTAGAATAAGACTAACTAAATTAATATTCAAAGAGAAGGAAAAAACATTATTTAAAGTTAAATATGATCCTAACAGTAAAGTTCGATCAATAACCATTAAACGATATCTTCAACTATCTAAATTACAGCTTTACTTTCTCAGAGTAATATAGAACAATTTCCACTAAAAATCTGTAGATGCTAAGCCTACTTATAAACAAATTACAGATATAAAGTTTAGATCATAGATAAATAACAAACAGTTAGAACCTAGATAATTTGCAGAAGGGGGACAAACACCCAAAGGAGACTGTTCCACCCAACTGTCTCTTGAAGCTGCCAAGATTACTTGCTTAGGACCCTCGAGCCTATTCACTGAACCACTAGGACGAATACCACTAGATAATAGCACACATAGAACTTGCTCCAATTTAACACTCAGTAGCATACTTAACTTAGCAACTCCACTTTAGCTATCCCATCATCAAATTCCTTGTGTTCCTGACTTTTCAGTTTTGCAGAATTCACAAGATTCATTCACTTGGAAAAATAGAATGTAGTGATCCTCCTACTCAATTTGATGGTATTTATAATATTGCATAGGTCTTTGGGCTAGTTTTGGAATTAAATGAGCCACCTGCTCAGTTCCCCCTCTCAGGGACATGACCAAAATTTTAGGGATTTTGCTTCCTGCAACAACTAGAAAGTGAAATGCTAGTGTTTCCTTTTGTCAACCAGCCTTCTACAGCTACTCATTCCTCCTAGTGGGTCAGTGAGCACTCTTTCAACAGTCTCCTTTGGATAGGCATCTCTTGTATTTAATTATTAAAATAAATAATTATTCAATTACAATCATCCTTGACCAACTAGGTCATAAAAACTTTACTATAATTTTAACATAATGTTTTTCTCAAATAAATAAGAATATTTATTTTTCAGTTCTAGGTTCTTATAGAAGTAGATCCTGGTACGAACATCTGGCTTTGGTTAGGGATGGAGTTTTCCCCATGAGGATCCAAGAACATGCTAACTTTGTGTCTTTTCCACAAACCATCTTCGATATCTGCAACCTGCACTGCTCATAAAACTTTGCTTACCATTCATTGCAAGCCACGGTTTCCCTGCAACAGAGAATGATGAGAACTAATACTCCATTAGGTTGGAGTTTTATTCAAATATATATTGTAAATCATAATAAGCTGAAAAAAAGAACCGTTGAAAACAAACCGCATATTGAAACTAATCCATGCACTGTAAATTCAAACACAACTTTCTTTGTTGAAATTCAAATTCATATTGAAAATCCAAATAATTGCTCCACTGTTGAATACTGGAAGGAAAAAAATTCTCTTGAGATGAGCTTATTTATGTACATTGTCTACACTTAAGCAATAAAAAAAAATTGTTCATACAAAGGAAAATTTCCAATATAACCAACCCAAAAATTTATCAATTAGTTGAACTTTATTTCCATCTCTTAGCATAAGGAAGACTAAAAAAACTAGAAAGCATAAAAAAATGGTGATCCAAGAAACCATACTCACAGATATGAAATTTTGTGCTTAAGAGGTGAAGAATGCAAGATTTATCACTCTGATTTTCTTCCATGTAACTTGCCACATGATCATATAAATCGCTAGAAGAAGCAATTTGACAAAAGGAAACTACCACATCTTCTTGTTTAGGAATAAAATGTCTCTATGGAATCTTTGCTTCAATGATGACATCAAACTTCTGTTCTTGAACTATTGGAAATGAAAAAGAAGGAAATTGAAAATTACCTCCTTTGTCTCTGAAATATTAAACTGAACCAACTACAAATGGTTTAATGTTTCCTTCAAATTCTAGTTCAAGAATAGAAAACATGATCTTGCTACTTTCCATAGACTACTGCTAAAAAATACGCACTGTGGATTGATTTGGTAACACAATATCATCACTCTCAGTTCCTTAATGATTGTCATACACAAGTTCGCTGCTAAATATTTTTGTACATGTTGATTCAAAAGACTGCTCTTCCAATTCATTTGGGTATTCATCATATTTAACTGATGAAAAACATAATGAAGAGTATTTTGTTGGCTCTCTGAAGTTTCCAAAAGAGTCTGTGTATTTTCATCATTAAAGAGATGATCTTCAAAAATTTCTGAAATTTGAACTCTAGAAACCTTCACTTCAAGAGTCTCTTGGAAGAATGATAGTGCATGAGTAGCCTGATCTTCATCCTCGAAAGCTTCATGATTAAAAATATTCTAGGATCATTTTAAACAATGGGTTGATCACCAAAAAACTTGGGAACGACAGTTTCATCATAGTGATCAAACAGTGGAAGAATGTTGTGAGATTCAATACAGGATGAAAAAGAAATATGTTCCTTTGTATCTAGATATTTATCATAAATAGACTGATTTTCATCAACATTCAGAACAACAAACTCATTATAGAAAAAATAAATGGAAACATTTGATACAATGTCAAATGTATCTTTAATATGATTACTATAAACAATTTGGATATCATAATAATTGTGGCATTCTTTCTTGCTGGCAGAAATTGAAAATGTTTTGTCTTTATCTTTAGCTAATTCTGAAACCACAACTTTCTCACAACATTTTTGACATCCTTGGATTCATCATTATGAATTTTTGGATCACATAAAGAAGTTGTATTATGAAAATCAACCTGATTGCAACAATCTTCCAAAAGAAGTTCAACTGAAAAAATGTACTTACAATGTTTCCTAAAACATGCATGGAATTCCTTAGTGAGGAAATGCTAGAAACTGGTAGAGATTGGTACCCCTCCCGAGCATCTCCTTCAAGTGAATACATGAACATTTTCATGAGTACAACTTCATGGGATATATTCATATGTTGCATGAGCTCATGAAATTTTGATAAATGCTATGTAGGATTGTCATCCTCATGCTCTTCGAATTTGGGAAGCTAATCTTTCCATTCATCTACGAGAGGAATTGGATTCAGATAACCAAGAACATCTGAGAAATTGAGTGGAGAAAACCATTGTTCCAAGATAGCAGCAAAATCCTTTGACATTCTTGAATTGTGGAGTCACCACTAGATTCTTTGGAGTCACCCGGTGAACAAATATGGAGTCAAACTAGTTCCCACTTATTTTTCACCATCAAGAAGAGTATCTATTCAAAATTAGAACCCTGGGAAAATTAATTCATTTCTCCACTCCCCGACAATGGCACCATAATATGTTTGTCCTAAAATATGCACTTGAATGATAACCACATAGTTTAAGCATATGAAATTGGATGATTGGATTAATGGTTATTGAAAGGTTTGGTAATTTAGACAGGCTGAGTGAGAAAGGAGAGAAGGTAAGATAATGGACATGAAATCCTTTACTAACAATATATGAATAATATGTAATCAAATTGAATATTAGTTAATGGTAATTGACATGCAGAATTGAAGAGAAAGGAAAACAACTTGAAAAATAAGAAGACCTAGACTAGATCAATGTTGCACATTCATGAGTTGAAAAATGCACTAAACATAAACAATCCTGGGTAGTAGATTAAGGGAACTTGAATAAAAAACCTGAGTAAGGGAAATCACAACAAACATTTCATCACTCAAGAATCCCTCACTCATAGATAGTTATCAATACTCAATAACTGCAATTGATTCAAGTAAGAAAAAAGAGTGAACATAAAGAAGATTAAGACTGATAATTAAACTTTCAAGAATATCTGATTACAGAACATAACACATGAAAATGCCCCAATATTGCAATATACATATTTTTCCCTTTAATACTTACGCTCGGTCTTTAGACCTTTTACAATCTTCCTCAGCCTCTCGGATGGAACCCCCTCTTCATTGAAATGATGAAATTTTATAGACTCTAGTTACAAAATCAAGACCCCCTAATTCATGGATCGAATCCTCATCTAGGATAACAAAATATTTGACAAAACTAGAGCAAAATCATAAATATATCATGAGATCCATGATAAGAGGAAAACTTCAAACCAATTCAAAATATTTGACTTTCAATTGCTTAAATCACATAGAAAATTCTTTGGGGGAGGTTACTCATCAAATTTGGTCTTTCAAATATATGCTAAAACCGCTTGATTTTGTACACCTGTAGATGCTTTGTCACATGTAATCTTGAATGTTCATATGTTGTTTAATTGGATACCTTTGGATTGGAGTCAATATATAACTAATGATATTCTTAGAATACCGAAACTATAAACATGGAATTGATAGCTAACTTTCCTCCTCAAATATTGAATTATACTTAGTAATTGATACTCTACCATCAACTATGAATTTAGAAAATTTATGGAAAAAACAGCCTAAAAAATCTATTTGAATATCTCAAACTGTGATGGATCTTGCAAAGATGAAAGAGGTTTTTGTAAATCATTGCATTCCCGAAGTGTATTTTTAATCGTTTTGGAAGAATCCATATGATTTGGTCGAAATTTTTTCTAAAAATCAGGTACCTAGAAAATGACGGGATTACCAACTAAATTTGTTATTTCTGCTAGTTTAACTTCACAAATGATCATTAACCAAACCCTGTATGCACCCTTTTTTAAATTGGACTTTTGAATACATATGTAATTTGATATCAACACTCACTATGTTGGTTTAGAAAGCTTGTTCATTGCTAACAATACACGATAATAATACTTAATCTATGCATTGGACTTCATAAATGATGTGTCTCCAATAATCTTGTTATTTCACATTTCTTATTTGTCTCCTAGAAAATATCCCATATGCACAAAGAAATGGAGAAACTAGAGCTTTATATATTGCCTTGTTTCCACCTCATACCAATGTGTGGTGGATTGGCTTGGCTCCTTTTAGGTGTTGGATTGTCCTTTGAAGTAGTGAATTCTTGGGTTAGTGGACTTTGAATATGACATGGAATGAAAATGAATGTCGACTTGTGGATATTAATATCTAAAGCCCAAAATAATTTGGCATGGTTTTTTAATAAAACAATTAAAAATTATTAAAATAAAATTAGTTATCAAAGTTATTTTATAATATTAACTTTAAACCTTTGCACCCCTTTTCTATAACAATCTATCACCCGAGATAAATTCAAAACACCAAAGGTATAAAAGAAAAGACAATACTGCAAAATAAGCCAAAGAAAAGACAATACTGCAAAATAAGCCAAAGTGTAAACTCAACATAACCCCAACAACCTTTGATGCAAAAAGATTTTCGAGTGATAAGAACTTGGACTTTGGCCAATGGAATTTTGAATTCCAAAAGGTGAATATCAACCACAAGATTTAAAGATTTGAGATTAGGTGAACTGACCAAGCTGACTGGGACACTCATGGATTTTGCAAGAAATTCTAGTGGAGATTCCGACAATGAATATCAAGGTCCCTCTTTGACATGTGCGCTGTCGGAATATAAATTTTTTTATGGAGGTAGATCCTGGTACCAACACCCACCTTTTAAGGTGGGGAGACCTTTCACTTGACTAGATCTCCAAATACAATAATTCTTGAAAAAGATCCATCTCCTCCTAACTCTTTTAATAGGCTTTCAATATCCCAAAACCCCAACTACTTCACTTTATCGCATAATTAATGTGTATGAACTACCTAGTAGCACTTAATTCATAGAGATACCATGTTTACATTAATTAATTTTCCACTACTAAATACTCATCCTTAGGGAAAATTTTGATGAAAGTTATCCCACAGGATATTTTATGACCTTTTTTCCCAAAAAAATTCGCCCATTTTCCTTTTTTTTAATGATTTTCCCAAATTCCATGGGATAATTTTTTTACTCTAAAAATCACCAACATTTCCCCAAAACTATATAAAATCCTTGCAAATTTGAATATTTTTACAAAAAATCGCCAAACATTTTATGGTTGCACAATTAAGAAGTAGTAAGATTCACCAAGGTTTCTACACTTTGAGAAAATTATGGATATTTAAAATTTTCCCTGCTCGGCCATATTCAAAGGAGAATACCACATACATTACTTCACTAAATCCTAAAGTAAGAGGGTTAGGGTAGGACCCTAACATGCCCCCCTCCTTCAAGAGAAATGTTGTCCTCAAGGATAAAGGTGAGAAAATTGTTGTAGAATTGCTTTAGGTTCTTAGGTTGAATTTCCATGTGGTGCTGTAGATCAATATATAGTCAAAGAAAACCAACACAAAATTGTAGAGGAAAGAGAAAAAATATTTTTAATGAGGCCTTAAAAGGTGGATAGAGCATTGCAAAGGCCAGAATAAATGACTATGAACTCATAATGACCCTCATGGGTGTGAAATGTTTTCTTTGGGATGTTTTTTTCTTTCATCTTGATTTGGTGGTAGCTAGATCTAAGGTCCAGTTTAGTGAAGAACTAAGCTCTATGAAGCTCATCCAAGTGATCATTAATGATGAAAATGGGACCTTGATTGTTAACTAATTGAGAGTTTGAAAATTTGGACTTATGTGCCAAGTTCCTTTGTTTTTCAATACCATATCCAGTAATGAGGAATAAGGGGTTCTATTGGGATGAATCATGCCATATTCCAACAAAATTTTAATGTTCTTTTCTATTTTATTATTGTGATTAAAAAGGGTTTCGATAAGGGCATACATTGGGGGATTAATTGTTTGGAATTAGTGTAATACGATGGTCATGCTCTCCACGGGTCGATGATAAACCCTTGGGTGTTTTAAAAAAATATTGATGTTTGGAGAGAACCAACTACAAATCAAGGTGAATGTCCCATGGGGGTGTGTTCACTACTTGTACAAGCATTGAATTGTACAATAATACGTGGATGTCCTTTCTTCAATAACTTCTCCATATGGTGGGAGGTGATGATTTATGGAGAAATTGAAGTAATCCCTTTTATATGATGCATGTGACCTTCCTTATAATATTTGATATATAATTCCTTGAAATCCATATTGACTAGCCCCAAAGTCTTTAGCCATTGTTCCCTTGAAACTACATCACAACCACCCATTTTAATAGAAAACATATTTGTTTTAACATGGTATTCACCAATTTGAGTTTTACATTTTCATAGTGACCGCCACATTCATCATAACATCATTTTCGATCATTATTTGGAAATTTGGTATAGGTAGAACATATAAATGGGTTTCTTCTACCACTCTCATATAAATAAATTGTGGGTTATTCCACTTTCAATAAATAAAATTAATGACTTTATGGTACTTGATGTAGCTTGTCAACTTCAATGTATGGGGTATGGAGGACATGATAAGGAATGGAGTGAGATTTGGGGTTCCTAACTAGGATCTTGCAACATGTTGTCATCTTCCTTGGGAAAAGCAATATCCTCCACTTTTGGTTTACGAGTGCCTTCAACTAGCATGTTTGTTGGATGATCATATAGGAATACATCTATTTGGAATAATTTATGTTCTTTGCATTTATGCTCTAAAAAATGTTGTTCACACTTGTAACAAAGTTCAAGGAGTTGATGTTCAATCATTGCATTTAGTATAGCTCTTGGATTTGTAATGGTGTTGTGTTGGATTTTGTTGGAATTAGGATCCATGGGAGACATCATGTGAGTAGGAAATGAAGATCTCCATTTCAACCCTAGAGCTCTATCATAGAATTCTAACCATGTTGTGAGTATTTGTGCAATGGCATGTGATTGAATTGACACTTTGAGGTCATTGATGAAGCATTATTTAAAAAAGGAGTTGGAAAATCCATTTGCACAAATTTCCAATTACACAAATGTTATAATATTGTCCAGAGATATGTTGATCTAGTCTAATTTTGTCAACATTCATAGGTAGTTAGTGTCCCATTCAAAATAATCATGAAGAATATTCACAAATTGTCTCAAAGGAACATAATGATGATAATATTTATGGTACCATTGCAGCCATTACAAAAATTCTTAGTGTAAATACAAGACCCCAACTTTTAGCTTTCGGAAATCATCATTAATGCCATGAAGACAAAAATAATGTTCCATTTGGGTAACCCAACCCAATGGATTTTAGTAATCAAATTTGCACATTTTGACCTTTAAGGAATGATTCCATTAAGTCTTATCCTAAAATGGTGGAGGATGGGTTTCAAGGAAGAGATTGTGAGATCCCTATTCTTCATTGACCACAACATTGCTAGATGGATCCTTTGGTGTGGGATCTAGATTCATGTGTTTAGTTAGGATATTCAACATGAATTAATGGGTATCCTAATAGATGTGGATCTAGTCAACTATATACTTCAAGGCCATGGCCATCAATTTAATAGACTTTGTTTCCTTTGACAAATCCTTTTTGTCATTCTCTATGTTTAATTAGTTGCAAGTGTTGACCTTGTGGGAAATTATGAAATAAAAAGTATCAAAACCAACTTATCTAAAAACAACCATTGGTGAAATATAATTCTTTTGAGAGGTACCACCAAATGTGGTATGGGAAAGTCCATACAAAAAAATTGTTAGATATGTATATTGACACAATCTATATGATGGAAGGATTCTTTTTAGATAGGTCTCCAACAATGGTGTAGGTGGATTTTTTTTACGCTAGTAGGATTTTACTCCCTATTGAATATTATTACATTGACAAAATTACCAAATTCCTTCTAAATACAAAGAAGTAGGAATTTTAGTCTCTAGTCTTAATAGATAGGGTGTCCAAGGTCCTAAGAACAAGTGAGTTTCATGTGTTATATCTCTTATATATACATGCAGGGTACACCAATATTACTTGGTCCAATATCTCATGGAACTAACTAAGATGGATCAAACATTCCCTTAACTGTACTACCTAACTACTAATGTACTAGAAAGTAATATTCCTAATTTTTGTGCTGGATGCCACTATAGCAGTAAGACAAACTATTTGATTATCTAGGGCTAGTTTCAGGTTTCCTATGTGGTTTTTAATATACCCTAGGGCACATGGAATTGAAATTATATATATAGGATTTTTTTGATATGATTTTATTCGAAGCGGTACCAACACAGGTTACAAGGGTGTCCAGCAATGTGACTTAGTACCACTTGTATATTATACATGTATGCTTCCCCAACTGTAATATTTTGGAATGCACACATCACAACAAAAGTTCTAATTCATGTGACATTCCATCCTAGGTCTAGATAGAAAAAAAATCTCACTTAGAATTATTTGCACAAAGAGATAGCCAGAAAAAAGAAGAAATATTGGATAGAACACTAGAGGAAAATCACTCTAGTGGGAAGTTTTCCACTTTGTTTATTGAGCAAAACCCCAATACAATATATAGGAATTATTACATGCAATACCTTGGGAAAATACCATGGGTCCCATAAACCATTTGAGTAGATCACATTAATGATGGCTTATCTTGACTAATTCCCCTAGTCTATGACATCGTGCCAAGTGTAACTCCAAGTATTGGCCATAGTAATGTGAAATGAACCTAGATGGGCCATGAAGTGGTTAGGCTAGTCAACAAGTGTGAAAGGAACCATCATGAGGGTGCTAGAGGTGGTTTAGTGGCTTTTTTTGGACCATTAATTAACAAATTGACCAAATGCTTAGGAAGGTGCACCCAAACTCCTTAAAACAAGGAAATGCAATAACTACCCCATAATTGTAACCTAGAGGAGCGCATTGACTCCATAGAACAAGGAAAATAGTGGGTAAGTGATCTGGATTTATGTGTGAACGAAATGAAAGAAAAGATACAGAATCAAAATCACAGACATTTTACAAAGATAACAGAGATATAGTAAACACATATTCTATTAAATGGAGGAAATAGAATAGATTGTAATACAATAGCTAGAATGGAGGTGACTATCATTGAGAAGAGATGTGACTGATGCACTCATCTGTGCAAAGCTAAATACAAAATGAGGCCAAAGGGGCCTATTTATAGTAAGAATGAGGGAGAGAACCCCAAAATTCCAAAACATAACCCTAGAAGATGAACCGTCATAAAGTTTGCGGCCCCAAGGTGGTAAGTTGAACAGACAACTTCCCGTGGTCATAACTTTTGCATACGATCTTCGATTTGGGCTCTCCATAGCTTGTTGGAAAGATCTATCTAAGATTTACATCAATTAGAAGAAAACATCGAGTCCAAAATGGACTCATATTTTCCCCAACATTTGATGCCAAAAAACATTGTTTAGGGCCTCAAAATGGCTCCGGAAGTTTTGGACCCGAAAAATCGTAGACAGATAACTAAGAAACTGCCAAAATGGACAATTTTTTTGATCCAGTGGAATAGGTGGGTGGCCATCGATCTCCATTTGGATCAGTAAGTGAACAAACAAGATTTTATGGCATAAACACTAGTCTACGTGAGTCAAATGTGGACAAATTCTTGGTCCAAGACACTAGACTAGGAACTAGAACCATTTTCATATGGAATGACGTACACTAAACACTTGGAACCTTATGCAAAGATTATTAACCAAGGTCTAGATGGGAAATATGTTCCAACACCAACCATAGGTTTACTCACTAAATGGAATATATCTATGCTATTTAATGACACTAAAACACATCTCTATCCTAAATAAAAATATGCAAAATTTCTGGAGGCATGCTAGCTCAAGAAGGTTCCCTAGTACCCCTTGTGGTGTACTTTATAAAATTCAAGCACAACAGATCTAAAAAACAAGACAATTGTTACAACATATGCATGTGGATCTTTACATCAATGAATGCCAAAATTACTTGTGTAAAAGGTTTGCAACAGTAAACAATATCATTAACTCAGAATATATATTACAATGCTAAACAATGGCATGAATGGCCAAGCAATTTGAATCCTAGAGAATTCATTCGAATTGAATGCATGAGAGTGGATTACTTGTTAGTTAACACCACTCAAAACATCCGTTAACCACTTAATTGCAACATAATTGACTCTAATAGACTTGAAGGTAGTTTAAAATGAGTCTAACTAAGTCAAATATCAAGTGCATGCCAAAAAATTTGTGAGGGTGAATTTCTTGTCTCCAGTTAACTCAACTGAATGCCAAAAATTAGGTGAGGACACCTTTATGTCTCCAATTAACTGATAATTAGGTGAAATTAGGTCAAATATGGTAGAAGGGTGCCTTTCTGACTCCTGTTGACTAAAAATTAGGTGTAAATATTCCCAGTGGACTGAGTTGGGTGCTATTATCGTGCAAATTATCCTAGTTAGGTTCCCCAAATGAAGGAGGAGGTCCACATAACTAAAACTGAGGAGATGACGATGATGTAAACACATGTTTGAGTCAAAATACTTAGGATAAGTGGTAAATTAAGTCGTTAAGCCCAAATAAATTATGTGAAGTTGGAAAATGACTCCAATATACTTAACTTGAAACTTAGAAAATAATAGGTTATACAAAGACTTATAATGCAATACAACAAAATTTATATTGCATAATAACCAAACACAAGACAATAGAGAAGAGATATGTTGAAAAAAATAACCCTTGTATTATGATAATCATCTTAGAAAGCAATGTTCACGCACCTCTTAAGATAGGGAAACCTTTCACTTGATCAACGCTTCGAATACAACAATTCTTGACAAAACAATCCATATATGCTTCAATATCCCGAAATCCTAAATATTTGACTTTGTCCCATAATTAATGATTACCAACTACCTATAGGTCCTTAATTAATAGAGAAACCCTTTTTACATTAATTTATTGCCCACTACTAACTATTCAACTTCATTAAAAGGAGATGGATGAATATATTTCTTAACTAAATTCTAAAATAAAGGGTTTAGGGTAGGACCCTAACATTTACTATGCATAATACACTCCCTCCTTACATCCACAAACTTAATTTACCTCTCCCCCTCCTCTTCTTCTTGGATTAAGGAATCATATTCCCTAAGATTTCTCTCCTCTAACCACCATACCCTACCATTGAATTCCTCTAAAATAGGTGTCATAAAATATGAATTTCGTTCTGAACCTAGAGCCACCTATTGATGAAGTTCCAACATGTTATTTAGTTAAGATTAAGATTCAATAACATTAATCTGATAGAACTACATATAACATAATTTCTTGCTAGATAAGAAGTCACTAGTACCATCAATTATTTTATGGGTCCTTAATGAGGTAACACCATGTTACTTAGCCAAAACTAAAGAGCCATTGACCTTAATCTCATATAATTACACACAACATCACAACATACTTTCTTGCTACATAAGTAGTCACAACTACCATCAATTCTTTTATAGGTCCCTTATACACATCTTCCTATCACACGACATCCTTCAACATTTTTGTTTTGTAAATTAGTTTGTTTTGTAAATTTTTATATGATGTAATTCCAATATATAAAAAAGGGAAAGTTGTGTAGCAGCATGTCCCTGGTTTGATTTTAAAGGTTAGTCTAGTTGTTTTTTGTACAAACTATCATGTAAGTACATAGTGTACTATGCTTCTATCTATTAGGGAAAACTAACTACTATCATGGGTTTGTTAAGCATATAAATACGAAGAATTTGAGTCTGAATTAGTTTATGTATGGCTTAACCCCAAGTGTCAAAGTGAAATTTTTCATTTTAAAGTCTCAAACCTTGCATAAGGTAGTGCAAAGGATAATGCTTGTTGAGGAGGAGCCTTTTTGGTAGAGTTGATTATGCAAGTGTTGTGAGGTCGCCTAGACCTTTGGTTCCTTTTTTATTAGGAAAATCATTTTCATTCAAATAATTCCAAGTCCCATTCTTATTTTGGATATAGAGAAGCTTAGAGGGGTACCTTGAGGACCACATTTTCATTTGGTTATTAAGACTTTAGCACATGCACTACACACATTGTTTTTAATATTTCTTTTAATTTCAAAATTAATTCAAATATAGCATAGTTATTGAGAAAGTAGGATGATATTTCCTATTGGGCCCTGTTGCAGCCGAAACATTTCCCCAAATTTCTAAAATTTTGGGCCCCCCCCCCTTTTTCTACTGTGAATTAGTGGGTTCTTTTCTGGATTACAGCCTCTTGATTTTTGGCTTATGGATTTTGAAGCATTTTTTTTGGTTGCTGTTCATCGATTGGTTTTCTCCTCATTACATGTTCTGAAGATTTCGTGCCTTAAGGATTTCTCTCTTGAGTTGATTTCATGGTCGCTTGGCCCATCTCTTCAAAGCCTTGATCAATCGGGGGTTAATTTTTTGTCTATTTTTGCCGTTGCGGGCGGTTTGTTGATCCTCCTCCCCCCCGTTTCGGGCGTGCTGTTAATATTCCTCCCCGCCATTGCAGATCGTTTTCAAATCTTGGACTTTTGTTTTTTCCCCGACCATTTTGGGTAAGTTTGGAATCCTCCGACCATTGCGGACGGGTTTTGGTTCTCCTCTGTTTCGGACGGGTTTTGGTTCTCCATCGGAGGAGCGGGAAGTCTTCCTCGTCTAACGTTTTGGGCGGTTTGTTGATCCCCCCTTTCGACGTTGCGGACTGTTTCCGGAAGGGGGACTTTATATGGCGCTCTGATTTTTTGTTGTCGCCCAGCGGTTTAGCAGAACGATTGACCATCTCTTGCTCCGACGTTGCGGAGGGGTCCGGACTTTTGTGTCCGCCGACGCCCGACGACGGTGTTTCAAACGTTATTTGTAGCCGTTGTGGGTGAGTAAGTATAGGGAGTTGTCCGCCGTTGCGGAGGGAAGGAATTTCTGACCGCTCGACACAGTTTCAGTTCGCGCCCGATAGATGTTTTCTCGCACGTGTGGCAGTTTTCAATATATACGGGGTGACAAACGGGGGTTTGGTATTTTTTTTTGAGCGCTATCGCGGTATTTCGAGCTGTCGATTTTAGGAACGCGTGAGGATCTAGCTGTTGGTGTACCCGCATCCAAGTGGCAGGAGGAGAAGTCTAACCGGCATCAGCTCACTCGTTTGTTGGATTGCCAGGTAGGATCTTTATACTCTAGCATCGGGTTTTTTTTCAAGGTTTTGACTAAGGGATTTATGTATCGGTTTGAGTATCGCTAGAATTAGGTCCCCGTAGCCCCGTTGCGCTCACCCGAAGTTTTTTTCCTGCAGCCAAGGTTATCGTAATCGTTTACCTGGCGGTTTGCGCTCTTGTTGTTAGGGTTTCCTGCCGGATAGCTTTGGCGGTTAGAGGAGGGGGAGTCTTTGCCTTTTTAAAGCCCTCGTTTATTTTTTACTATGCCGTTTCAGCCTCGCCCTGAGCACAGTGAAGGAAGGCAAGGTGCAGGCGGTAGTCATGCCGCCTGCACCTGGTTTAGTAATGATGAGACCCGTCGGTAGTTTTGATGGGGTTTTTGCCGGGGTTTAGGTTTCGAATACTTATCCGGTCAGTTTTCCTAATGGGTGTACCTATTTTTCGAGCCCTGACCTCGGCCCACGCCGCTCAGTCCTCCATTGCAGACTACCGTGAAGTCCTAGGGTCACGCCGCTGTTAGTATCTAAGTTACTGGGGAAGCATGAGTAGTTGTGCTGGTGGGAGCTCCCTATTCGAAAAATGGTTGTGGACTCCCACGGTTGATAATCACACAGATGTAACTGCCATGTCCACGAGCAGCATAAGCTTTCGTCATTTTGATTTATCCTTACTAAAGCAATATCTAATTTCAGAAAGCTGTAGTTGCGCCTTGAGTTTAAAAGTTATGCACTTGCATTACATATCGTTTGGTTGGAAAATGGCATCCTATGAATTGATGTAATTTTGATGCTAGGCCATTTGATGAATAGTTCCATTTTTTATTTTACACCACATTAAGACATTGCTCATTATAGTGCAGTGGCAGATTGAGTCCATTTTTTGTGCTGGTAGTTTGACAGACAAGGCATGGTGGGATTATGTGCACATGTGTTGGCTTATTTCTTGTTTACATATTAACATAAATAGTATATTGCAAAATATTGCATGACCGTTTCAAATCTTTCGGCCTGAAGGGCCTATGTCTAAATCCCATTATAGCTCTGATATACTTGAGAAAGATAAAACTGCTGCAAAATGTTCACAAGCCTGAAATTGCTTAATATCAAAATGTTTTACATTGCAGGAAGAATCTACAATGTCCAATAGGCAGAAGAAGAAAGCCCCAGCGGTGGAGGAAGTACCAGCACCAGACACAGAAGCAAAAACTGAGTACATCTATGAAGATACCCAATGTGTCACGGGGGTTGAACTTGAATATAAATGGGGAGACATATACAGGTTGATTTCCCGCAGGGAAGTCCCAGACATGGTTCTGGAGGAAGCACCCATTTACACAAACATAGAAAAATCTGCCATTATGAAAGTTGCCACTAGGCCCGAGCTGTTTCCATGCCCGGAGGTGATGAGATGGGTTCTACCAAATACCAACCACAACTCAATGCTTATGTGTAATATCGAGGGCCAGGGTTATGCCACCTTTAGCCCTGGGTATGTGGCCTTAGCTTACCACCTGCCGGAGCCTTAGCTTTTCCTGACAAATGAGTGGCTGGAAAATCTTAGGATGGATTTTGTAGAAACCATGAAGAGAATGCTCTTGCCAGGGAAGCTATACCGACATAGAGCAACTGAAGAATATGACACAGCCAGTCTCAGACCTCCTTACAGATTCATAGCTCTAATGTTAAATAGGATCTTCGGGAGAGCCCATGGCAGACTATTCAAGTTCGAGTGGATACCTCTCATGTTCTATGTGGCCACGGAAGGCACGATCTTCAACTGGGCAAGTATAGTATCAAGCAGTCTCTCCTCTTGTGTGGCTGCAGCTTTGGAAGGAGAAGCTAGGAAGAGATCTGAGTTTTATATGAGCTCAATCCTGATAGATTGCATACTTTGTCACCAGCCTTTCCCTGGCCTCCAGTGTGTATGGGATAAAGACAAAATGCCCGTATATGCGGCCTACAAACCCCTAGGGGCTCATCTATATCACAGTCACTACAGAGAGGTTTGTGAGCAGTTCCTCATGCCATTATACAAGCTCATCTTCCGGGGAGAATGTAATTGCATGTCAGAAGACACTATGCAGGTCATTAGTGAATATGGAGATTACTTTCTGACTGAAAATGGTATGTATATTAGGATGTTTGGAGGGTCAAAGAACCCCTTTTTGCTGCCCAAATATGCTACAGATTATATAATCCACAAGGAGGCAGTCAGACAAGTATACATTGATGGAGTTGGTCACTTCTTGTTCCAGTACAAGAAGACTGCATATCCCCCCCTTCCATTTAAACTGGGAAATTATAAATTCACAAATGTAAAACAAGCGCCCAAGTTCATAGAAGAACTAGGGAGGTTCCACTTTGGCGAAATGACTTTTCGAAGGAATGATACTCATGGCAGAGTAGTAGAACACTGCAAGAAACACAAGGTGACCTACGAATACAGCTATCATTTCGATAGCGATGAATCAGTTTACAGGATGGCTCCAAATATGACAGAGCTCCGCAAGAGATTCAAACCTAAGCATTCCACCAAGGGTGGAAAAGGATCTGAGCAAGAGAAGGCTAAACAAGATAAGGCTGAAGAAGCAGCCATAAGAATAAGAGAAGAGGCTCAGAGGTTGGAAGAGGAGGCTGCAGAATGGATGCGAAAGGGAGAAGAAGAAAAGAGGAAAGCTGCCCAAGAAGCAGCTGAACGAGCCAATGAAGTAGCCAGAGAAACAGAAGAAGCTGCTAAGCAAGCAGCCGAAGAAGCTCAGAGAAAGCTAGATGAAGAACTGCAAGAGCAGGAGGCTGAACATATAAAGTTGATGCAATAGCAAGCTCCCGAGGCATCGTCAGGGCTGAGTCAGGAAGATGAAAACCCCGAGATGCAGATCCCTCAAGTACCCCCTACCATCGAAGCTGCTACCCCTATGATTCAGCTGGTACCTTTCGTACGGGAAAAAGGGGAAGAAGTCCCTGATTTCAGTATTGTTTATTATGACAGGGCTACTAAAAGAATCATGAGGAGAACAGAGAAAAAGATAGAAGCAAAAGGAATGACTAGCAAGATGATATCAGATAAAGCTGTGATGGTAGGGACAGACGTAGATCCTAGGTTTACCATAAGTGCCGGGAAGGCAGCCATACATGCTTCGGAAGATAACATAGATCGAATGATGAATGAAATAGAATCTACCAAGAAAACCTCCTCTCAGCTGAAGGACACCCTGAGAAAGGAAAGAGAAGAGAGCAATAAACTCAAAAGGAAATATGATCATGTGCTCAAAGAAATGGAGGCTACAAAGAGTGAAATCTACGCCATCCAAGTAGCAGCACATGCACATGAAACAACACAAGAAGCCCTGGAAAGAGCACAGCAAGAAATTCTAGACTTGAAGAATGAAAAAGAACAGATGAGGGCAAAGATAGAAGACCTAGAAGAGCAACAGACTATTATATACGAGTCCAATGTTGCATGTGTTAAAGAACTAAAAGAGAAACTAGAAGCAGCTAAACAATAGCAGGTTGATCCACAGCCGATCAAAGAACACATCCAGGCCCAGAAAGCTAAGGTGCTGCACCTGCAAACTGTTCTAGAAGAAGAAAGATGTCAGATTCTCCAGGTGGATAGCCGATTAGAAGAAATCCTGGAGACTGCTTCTTACTTTGTTGATAGGTCACAAGATATCCTTGAAGTATTGACCACTAGGATGGCAAGGGCAGAGAAAGGTGAAGAAGTCCCAGCAGGACTGTCAGATAAGAATAGACAAACCCTTCAGCGGGATTATGACTTGATGGAGTTCGCTATCACTACTACAGAGGACTTCAAGAAAACCGTCCAGAAAACAAAGGGACTGTGCACTGAATTTTTCAGGAGAGCCTTAGTCATTTACAACCGGTGTCAAGCAGAAGCTGAGCAAAGGCTACACAAGTTCCCAGATCATGACTCATTTATATAAATGTTGCAGAAAAGACAACAAGAGGAAGAGGCCAAAGTACAATGCATCCAAGCCATTGATGAACAAACCCTGAAGATTGAAATAGGCCATACAGCCGTTTGTTTGCAGCTCCTAGAAGAACAGGTGAGACTCAATGCAACCAGGGTCGAGGCCATCAAGAAAAAGGCTGAAAAGTTTGAGATTAATATCTAATTCTTGGAGCCCAACTCTTTTGAAGATCTCGACAGGGAAGCTGCAGCGTGGAAGAAGTTCCTAGAGAGTCAAGCGGGGCCCTCTTAGTGAGAAATTGGTCATTGTAATGTTGTAAAATATTTGTAAAAGTTTTGGGAAAAGGGGAAGCGTTAGGAAGACCAAGGGTTGGGATGCCCAAAGGTCCCTTTGGGCAGCCCAACCATTTCTTGTATTTTGTATAAAAGTAGGAGACATAGATGAGGAAGGGGATTTTTCCCAGTAATACTGGATGACCTATTGTAAGAAGAACTACTTCCTTTTGCAATAAAGATTTTAGTTTTCCTGTTGGAGAAAGATATGTGAAGTTTCCAAATGCTAACAAATGGATGGCGGAAAGATGAACTACTTTATTTTTCAGCTTGTGTCCACAATTCGTGAGATCGTTCTAACTTCATGACGTACGTCTTGTTAAATGGTTTCTGATTCATTGTGTGGAAAGTTCACTCAAAGTAATGCTTGTGGCTCATATAACAGTTAGCTATCTGATTGTTAGAATATCTTCTTGTTCATGTGTTGTAAACGTAAATATTAGCTATCTGTAATTTGGTTTATTATACATGGAGACAATGCATTACTCATTAATAATCATTTTCTAGCTCCTCGGGGATAGGTAGTTAGGTGTTTAGATAGTTATTTGTCTTACTTCATAATTGCATATGTGGTTTGGATGTTCGAGAACCTAAGACGAGAGGTAAGAACCTACGTAGCACATTGTGGTGTTCCTTACATTGTTATCACCTTGCATGTTTAAGATAGGCATGTGCACCGCACACATTAAGTCAAAATACAAATTCCGGTGGACCGGGCCGCAACCGGTAAGCCCTTGTTGTTACTTTGACCTACGGTAGCCAGACCGTAAACCGGATGGATTCCCCATTCCAAACAGTCAACGGGCTAGTTGGGAACATTGATTGGGGAGAATCCCTTTCTGTTGTCGCCTGTGAATTTCCAAGCCTCAACAGGCCCACTATAGCATGCAATGAGATAACCCACTAGCACATATCAATGCTACATCTAATAGTTAACTTAGTTAATGGAAACTAGATCGTTGTGCATGTGGTTGAAAACAGAATGTGCACAATTGATAATAGAAAGAAACGCAACAACTCTAAGTTGAACCAGGATGATTACATTAATATGGGTAACTCTTTTCATCGCCAACTATGGCGATGAAAAATGGAAAATTTACCCTTGTATAGAATTGAAGCCCTTGAAACTCATATTTTCAATATGAATTTTGAAATGTGACTAAAAAATGAAATGTAGAGAATTATGTTGGCTTTACAATGATATTTTTTTAAAATATACCAATGTCATTTAATGAAATGTATGTACTTAAAAATTTGAAGAGTAATTAACAAATGGCTTGTGTGTGTGCAAAATAATGTAATTTTAAATTAATAATTAAAAAATGAAATATGTGAACATGATTGTCATGTCCCCTCCCACCTTGGAGGAGGAAACACGATCATTTCTTCTACCTGAGTTACCCATCTCTTATACTCAATGGATTCAACACACATTTGAGGATTCCTGTTTCCCTTTTTTTCTTTAAAGATCCTCTTTCAGGTCTACACAAGCAAGAATTTCCCTCCTGCTAACATTATGATCTAGACCGTGTATTGATTCTTTATCTTCCCCCAATCGTAGAAAGATTGAATGGATGAGAAGAACCGCAGCAAAAATCAACGGTCTCTGTCAGTTCCGCATCCATAGACAAATCGATGGCGGAGAAGCATCCCACAGAAAATCAACGGTGCAGAGAGCTTCACTTGTGGAATCGAAAACATATCAAAATTTCACTCTCGCACCTTGTTGCAGCTACAACAATTTCCCAAAATTCTAAAAATTTTAGGACCCTCCTTCGCTTGAATCAGTTGGATTTTCTTCTTGAAATTGGTCTAAGAACTTTCAGAAAGGCTTTGCTCATGCTTGGATTGAGCTACCCATTGTTTTGATTCCTCCTCTGATTCCTTAAGTAATCCACTTTTGATCAAGTTCTATCGCTGCCATTAAGCGCATTTGAAAACGTGTTGGAATCGGAGGATGTTTTGTTTTGATTTTCCACCGTTGTGGGTGGATCTTGGCTTTGGTCTTCCGCAATTGCAGATGGTTTTTTGTTTTGTGGAAAGAAAAACATTCCGACTTCCGACCCATTGGGTTTTTCATGTCGGACGCTTTTTTCTTTGGCATCAGAAGCTTTTACGATCATTTCTTCCGCCGTTGCGGATGGGCTTTCGATTTTGACTTTCGGTTTTCTCCCGATTCGAGTGATTTTTTCGACTGCTTTTGAGTGTTGAGTCGGAACCTTTTATCATGTCAGTTTTCCCCATTGCGGAAAGATTTAAACTTTCGTCCTCCAATTCGAAAACCTTCCGATGTCTGATCTCTCAACTGCTACCCGATATGTATAACCAGAACGGAAGGCTTGGCGCTTTGATCGTTCGCCGTAGCGGAAGAACGTTCTCTTTCATCCTCCGATTCAAAAACCTTCCGATGTTCGATCTTATGATTTTTTTCTTGCCATGCGTGTCTCTGTGGCTGGGTCTACATTTTGGCCGTCTGCCGTTGCGGAAGAGAGATTACTTCCAACCTCCGATGCAAAATCTTTCCGATGTCCGATTTTTCTCACACGAGCGATCAAATATATATACGGGGACGGTGTATTGTTTTTCTATTGTTATTTTTCACGGAGCACTGTCGCCATCGAGCTGTCATTTTCTTGAGGTAGTGAAGGTCCCCGCTGTCAGTGTACCTACATCCAGGTGGCAACTACGGAAGCTTGACCGTCATCGACCCGCCATACTCGCTGTATTGCCAGGTAGGCTCCTCATCGTTTTTTCCCATTCCATTTGAACTGTTAGTGCTTTTCTACGGTGGTTTTAGGTCCCCGACCGTTTTCCTCGTCCCTCTAGGTTATACGCCTATATAAGTGGAGATTTTATCTTATTTGACCGTGGGAGGGCTATTTAACCATGGGAGCAACTTTGATTTTTCCACCACCATTCATTTTGATAGCCTGCACATAGGGATTGAAGGGTTTCGGCGCAGACAGCCATTACGTCGTCTGCGCCAAACCGCCCTACATAGTTATGATAGATAGGAGGTAGGTCTGCAATGGACTGCTTTGGGGGTTTTGGGGCTGTTTATCCTATGGTGCGCTACCCATTGTTGAAGCCCTAGACATTTTCACCTATGCGGTTCTGCGAGTCCTCAGCGAGCTTAATGTTGAACCCGTAGCCTGCTGGAAGGAATATGTATTTTCTATTGGTGTGTAGGTGTGGTGCCGTTGAGAAAGCCTCATAGTTACTACTGTTGTTTCCCGCACCGTTTAAAACCCAGCCGTTTTTTATCTCTATACTTCAAGCTACCCCGTAGAGCTCAGCAGTCAAGCCTCAGCCTGTGGGAGGGAATATATCTATATTCTTAGTTATTGACCAGAAGGGCGTGGGTTTGGTTTTGATAAGGCACCATTGAAAAAACCTGCATAACTGCTACTGTCTTTCCCTCGCAGCGAAAGGACCATGGCATGCATAGAAAGCAGAAATGTGTTGCATATTAATGTAGATCTTTTTCTGTCTTGAATATGATTGATAGAATTGTTTAGTGTCCTACAGCAGTGGTAGATTGCACATTTTTACTGTATATAACTTGTTTTCCACTGCCCATTGGGTTTAATAATTTTGTTAGTCAGGACATTTCAGTCCATACACACATATTTTTAACAAATTGCTGTCATGATACACATAGAAGAAGTAAAACGCTTCACACTGTCATATAAATGTCCGCACCTTGAATTTCTCAATGTTACAATGTTATATATTGCAGGAAGAATTTGAATCGACCATGTCCAAGAGGTAGAAGAAGAAGGCCCCTATGGTCGAAGAAGAGCCAGAAGTATAGTTTGTCACAAAGACTGAATACATATATGAAGACACTCAATGTGTTTCTGGTGTTGAACCCGAGTACAAATGGGGTGAAATATATAGATTGATTTCCCGCAGGGAGGTTCCTGACATGGGCCTCGAAGAAGAATCCATCTATGCTAACATAGAGAAATCTTCTCTCATGAAAGTTGCCACCAGACCAGAGATATTCCCATGCTCTGAGGTAATTGGATGGATTCTGCCCCAGGCAGATATAACCACAATGATCCTAGGGAACGTTGAAAAGCAAGGCTATGCTGCTTACAGCCCTGGATATGTGGCTCTAGCCTATCACTTTCCAGAAGCTCAGGCGTTCTTATCTGATGATTGGTTAAACAGCATAAGAATGGACCTTATAGAGACCATGAAAAGAATGCTACTAACTGGTAAGCATTTTAGGACCAGAGTAACAGGCGAATATGATACTGCAAGTTTAAGGGTTCCATATAGATTCATAGCCTTAATGCTCAACCGAATATTTGGACGAGCTCTTGGCAGGTTTTTCAAACTGGAATGGATACCCATCATATTTTATGTTGCAACCCAGGGGACAGTCTTCAACTGGGCCAGCCTTGTATCGAGCAGTCTTTCTTCTTGCTTGGCCGCAGCCTTGGGAGGAGAATCCCGGAAAAGGTCCGAATTCTATATGAGTTCAATACTGATAGACTGTATATTGTGCAACCATCCTTTCCCTGGTCTTAGGTGCATCTGGGACAGGGAAAGAATGCATGTTTATGCTGCTTATAAACCATTGTTGGCATGCCAGTACCACAGCAATTACAGAGAAGTCTGTGAGCACTTCATTATGCTACTCTACACGCTCATTTTCTTGAAAGAGTGTGATTGTATGTCGGAGGGGGCCATGCAAGTAATAGAGGATTATGCAGACTACTTCTTGACAGAAAATGGCATGTATTTCAGAATGTTTGGTGGTACGAGAGCACCTTCTCTGCTGTCCAAATACGCAACTGATTATGTTATCCACAAGGAGGCAGTCAGACAAGTGTTCCTAGATGGAATAGGCAATTTTCTGTTCGAGCATAAGAAGACTGCTTATCCTCCCTTTCCTTTCAAACTAGGAAGTTAAAGGTTCACTAAGGTGAAACAAGCTGACGAATTCGTACAAGAACTGGAAAAGATCCATTTTAGCGAGATGCCTTTCCGGAGAAATGATACTCACGGGAAAGTAGCTGAGCACTGTAAAGAGCATAAGGTGCATTTTGAGTATACCCACCATTTTGATAGGGAAGAATCTGTCTTTCGGAACGCCCCAGACATGACAGCACTGAAGAGAAGATTCAAGAAGAAAATCACTACCATAGGTGGGAAAGGGGATGAATAGGCTAAGGCTAAGGAAGAAGCCAAAAGGAGAAATGAAGAAGCCCAGAGCTTAGCGAAAGAAGCTGTAGAAAGGCTGCATACAGAAGGAGAAAGAAGAGCTGCTCAGGAAGCAGCTGAGAAAGCAAAGGAAGCATCCAAAGAAACAGAAGAAGTAAAGAGAAAGCTCGATGAGGAGCTCCAAAAGCAAGAAGCTGAAAGAATAAATTTGACCCAGCAGTCAGCTTCTGAAACAGCAGCAAGGCAGACCAAGGAGGTGGAAAATCCTGAGGTTCAGACCTCTCAAGTACCTGCTTCCAGCACACCCATGGTCCCCGCACTCAAGCTGGTCCCTTTTGTGCAGGAAAAGGGAAGGGAAATCCCTGATTTCAACACTATATATTATGATAGGGCAACAAAGAGAATAATAAAGAGGACAGAGAGGAAAGTTGAGGCGGAAGGTCTACCTGGTAAAATGATAACGGATACGGCTATTATGTTAGGAACAGACCAAGATCTGAGATTTACCCTAAGAGCCGGGTCTGCATTCATCCAAGCTTTAGAGGATAATGTAAGCAAAATCATGATTGACTTGGAGCAATCAAAGAAATCTTCTGCTCAATTGAAAGATACATTGAGGCACGAGAGGGAAGAGAGCAATAGGCTCAAGAGGAAATATGAATACATGCAAAGGGAAATGAAATATTCAAAAGCTGAGATACAATCCCTCCAAGTAGAAATGCAAGTCAAGGAAACAGCATAGGAGACCCTAGAGAAAGTGTAGAAGGAATGCGAAGATCTAAAGAGTGAGAAGGAATAGCTACTGGAAAAGGTGGAAGAGCTAGAAGAGTAGCAGAAGATCCTCTTGCAGGCCAATGATCTGCACACCCAAGAACTGAGAAAGGAACATCAGGAGTAGATTTCTTCTTTGACCACTGCTTTGGAAGTAGCAAGAGAACAACAGGTTAATCTCCAGCCTTTCAAGGAGCATGTATTGACCCAGAAAACCAAGATGCTGCAGCTGCAGACTGTTGTTGAAGAAGAAATATGTAGAGTGCTGCAAATCGATGGCCGATTGGAGGAGATCCTGGAAACTGCATCCTACTTTGTGGACCGATCCTAGGACGTCCTAGAGAGCCTAACTGCAAGAATGGAAAGGTTGGAGAACAACGAAGAAACCCTAGCGGATCTACCTTCGAAAGACCAACAGGCCCTCAAATGGGACTATAACCTAGTGGAGTTTTCTATTAACACCGCTGAAGACTTCAAGAAAGCAGTAAAAAAGACAAAGGGATTATGCACCGAGTTTTTCAGAAGACTTCTTATTACCTACAACCGGTGCCAGATAGAAGCTAAAGAGAGGCTTGAAGCTTTCCTAGATCACAATGCCTTTGTGGAGCTATTGCAGAAGAGATTCCAGGAGAAGAAGCTAAGGTACAGGATATCAAAGCCCTGGATGGTCTGATCTTGAGAAGTGAAGTAGATCATCCAGCTGTTAGTGTACAGCTTCTAGAAGATCAGCTCCAATTGAGTACATCCAAGGTCGAGGCTATCAAGAACCAAGCTGAGAAGTTTGAGATAAACATTTAGTTTTTGGAGCCTTGTGCCTTTGAATGCATCGCTACTGAAGCTGCAGCATGGAAGAAGTTTCTCGACAGCCAACTGGGGCCCTCCTCGTGAGGGGTTGGCCACCTCTGTATTTTGTAACATTTTGTAAAAGCATTTAGCGAAAAATAAACAATGAGAAATGAAGAGTCAGGAATCCCAAAGGTTACCTTTGGGAAGCCCAACAGTTACCCCTTTTTTTGTATAAAGATAGAAAGCTTGGAAGGGAAAAGGAATTTTTCCCAGTAAGACTGGTGAAGACATATTGTAAGAAGAACTATTTCCTTTTGCAATAAAAAATTACAGTTTTCCTGTTGGAGAAATCTTGGTGGAATATTCAAATGTTGTACTATGGATTTGTTGAAGAGGAACTATTTCATTTTCAACTTTGGGTCCATTAACTGTGAGACCGTTCTAACTCATTGAACCTATGTTCTTGTATGAATGTTTTCCGGTTTATTTTATGAAGATTTCCACCAGGAGTAATGAATGTTGTTCATAAACAATTGGCTATCTGGTTGTGAAATATCTTTAATTGTTCATGCGATATGGGAATAAATATTAGCTAACTGTAGTTTCTCTTATGTTGCATGCACGCTTTCCATTACTCATAATTAAATTCAGTTTGCTCCCCGGGGATAGATAGATAGGTAGTTAGTTTCATTTCATGGCTGCATATGTGATTGGGAGCCTTGGGAGCCTAAGACGAGAGGTAAGAAACTGTGCATCATGTTGTGATGCTTCCCGCATCCTCATCATCCCTCATTGTTAATTAGGCATTTGCATTTCCTACATTAAGTCAAAAATACAAAAAATCGGTGGATCGGGCGTCAACCGGTAAAACCTTTGTTTTGTTACTTGACCTACGGTAGCCATACCGTGAACTGGATGCATTCCCTATACCAAACAGTCAACGGGATAGTTGGGAACATTGACTGGGGAGAATCCCTTACTGTTGTTGCCTGAGAATTCCCATGCCTCAATAGTTCTGGCACTAGAAGGAGGGCCTCCAGTGAATGGTTGGCCGTGGAAACTTAGTTTTCCCAAGATTACCTTACCAGCAGATATTTGAATCTTTCAGCCTGACCCAAGTACTTACAGGTTTCGGTTATACCTTTGAAGTAAGAAAGCTTGTTCTCACCCTACGTTGCTCTTTGCTCAAATTTTGTTCTTTTTCCTGTACTCATGGCTGGTGTGATTGTGAAATAGACCAACCCATTACCTGCTTGGAGAGCTAGATCACCTTTGAGCCTTACGCCTCCATTGCATAACTTACCTCAAGGTTTTGAGAAGCTGCTGCCTAATTTTGACCCTGAGGAAAAGACCGCTGTAGATGATCACTTGTAGAGTTTTTATTTAGCAGTAGAAGGGTTAAGGGCTGGGGAGTATGAAGATGTTATCTGTATATTATTCCCTCATACCCTGAAAGGGGCAGTTGCTTCATGGTACTTTGCCCTGCCCGCAAACTCGATCCCAGACTGGAACTCTTTCGAAAAGGTTTTCAGGAGTAAATATATAGCCCAAAAAATGCATGCCTCATTAATGAAAGGTCTTGGTTTGTTAAGAAAAGAGAAGAATGAAAAGGTACATAAGTTCACTCAAAGATTTTCATTATACCTAAAGAATTTTTCTGAAGCTGACAGACCCTCAGACAAGGTCTTAATTGAGTATTATACATCTGCCTTAGGACCTGAGTTGGCTATGTTCGCTAAAATGAAAGCCAAGCCTACATTGGTAGTGACTTATGAAGAGGCAGGAAGGGTAGAAGCTGAAATGGAAAGTGTAGAAGATTAGCCTGACTTACCTAAAGAGAAGAATACCAGGAGAAGAGATGTACCACTGTCTAAACCTAAAGAGGATCACCCACATGATTATCAGGGAATGCTGAAAATGATGCAGAATTTATCCAATAGAATAATAGACCTGGAGAAAGGGAGGGAAGCTCAGAAAACTCATAAACCCCATTATCCAAAAAGAGAGGATAATAACCAATGGCAATTCCCTCCCCCACATCTACCATCAGTAAACATAACAGAAGTAGGGGGTGATAATTTCTGCACTTTTCACCAACAACCTCATTCGGAAAAGAAGTGCCCGCAATGGTTGAATTCGATAACACTAGTTATGAATCAGCTGCTAGATTCTAAAGTAACCAAGAACAGTGCCAAGGAGGATAAAAAAAACCAGGCTATAGAGAAACAAGATAATGACACTATGCTTTCTTGGAATGGTATATCGTTGTTTGACACTGAAGAGAGTGCTCTCAAAACTGAATGCACACCTACAGCGACAAAGGATATAGATTTAACAATTTCGAAGATCAAAAGAATACAAAATAATGTCAAGAGACAAGTGGAGATGAAGGTTGAGGACAAAACACCTAGAGCCAATACTCTCAACCAGGAGGTAGAGCCAATCACTGAGACTGTCAAACTTGTAGAAGAACTTATAGGTGTTAGTGAGGAAAGCACCAATGAAATTGGAAAGCATGAAGAGGATTTTCCTTCTCAAAACCAACCAGGAGAAGAAGACATAGAACCAGGTTGGGAAGAGAAAGCTGATACCCCACCTTTTCTTTTGACCCTAGAAATACTGAATCGCAATGTGCATAATTGCTTGGTAGATTCTGGATCAGCGGTGAATGTTATGCCCCTGGAGATTTGCAAAAAGATTAATGGAAAGCCGAAGTCCACATTTTGTGAAGTAACGCAATTAGACAGCTCAGGTGTCAAAGTAGTGGGAGAAATGAAAAATGTCCTCATTCGCTTATCTGCAAACAACAAGATCTGTCAATTTATTGACATTACTGTGGCTGACATACCTAGTGGATATGGGCTTATTCTGAACAGAGATTGGTCTGCCAGGTTAAAAGGCTATTTTTCTTTGGATTGGTCTCATCTATTATTTCCTCTCAAGGGTACCCTGAATAAGATTAATATTTTGAGAGAGCCTTATATGAAGTATACTGTCACTAAGCTAGGGGAAGGAAATGAATCTGTTGATTCTATCCTGGGAAACTATCTGACTGAGTGTAAGCTGAGATATCATACCTCAAGCAAGGCCAGTTCTATGACTGACATCCAGCCTAAGCTCCTTCAACTTCTTCAGGCTGTAAGAGATGATTGTAGGATAGTAGACATGGGTTCAGTTTCAAAACTAGCCCAGCTAGACCATGGTTAGATATCTCATGTCTATGATCCAACCCACCCTTTAGCTCTCTAGATTTATATTTTTTAGGAGTTGGCGAAATTTTTCTTTCTTTTGCTTTGTACATAAATAAATTGTTTTGTGTTCTTTAATGCTTTGATGTTTTTTTGTTGATTATTTGATGTGATGCTGTTTTCCTTTATTGCTTTGCTAGCATTTCTTTTGGTTTTGGATAAAGAGGCAAACTTTTGGTTGCAATGGAGACATCAGGGTTCTTTATTAACTGAAATCTTGAGCGAAAGACTATGCTTAAAAGTATAGAATGTCTTCTAGTAGCAGTGTTCCTAACTGGAAATGCATTCATTGAAGTCTTACTTAACCCAGTAAATAGTTCAGAAGTAAAAGAGGCCTGGAATACTATTTCGAGGCTCCATACATTTCACATCTTAAATATCCAAGGGGGTGACAGCAAAAGACCCACGGAAAGGAAGCAGAGTAAGACAGTATATCATATATAAATGATCCCTTGCCATAATTTCAGAAAAGCTAAAAGCTATCAAGAGTCAAAACTCCTTAAAGAAAAACAATACATATCAAAGCAAAATATCAAAGCATGAAGTACTAAATGGCCACAAGATCCTCTCCGTCCGTGAACTGAAATATGAAGTACATTGTTCACACAAAAGGACACTATGGGATAGAGGATCCTGAATTAAAATTCAGTAAGAAAGGCCTGCAAGAGGACTCATATCAAAAGAACTAAAGTTCAAAAGGCACAAAAGTGCAGTTGGCATGGGAATGAGGAACAAAAGGACAATACTGTTTACTCTCTGTTACAATCCTGTGGTGTCCAAGCTATAAACTACCTGAGGACAGGAAAAATAAACCTCACTTATTTGGCCTCAAAAGAGTTATTCAGACTTGCAATATTTCTGATGTTACCATTTCCCAAAGAATATACTACTTCTCAATGATTTAAATGCTTAAGTTGGCCAGGATGAGGATAAAGACATCTAGAAGATTTCAACTTTTATTCAGACGGTCTTGCACTAGGAAGGAGTTAATTCAGAAATATGGGGTTCACCAGGTAGTCACCAATTGTTGCAGCTGCAACAATTTCCCCAAATTCTAAAAATTTTAGGACCCTCCTTTGCTTGAATCAGTTGGATTTTCTTCTTGAAATTGGTCTAAGAAATTTCAGAAAGGCTTTGCTCATGCTTGGATTGAGCTACCCATTGTTTTGATTCCTCCTTTGATGCCTTAAGTAATCCAATTTTGATCAAGTTCTATCGCTGCCCTTAAGCACATTTGAAAACATGCTGGAATTGGAGGATGTTTTGTTTTGATTTTCCACTGTTGCGGATGGTTTTTTGTTTTGCGGAAAGAAAAACCTTCCGACTTCCGACCCGTTGGGTTTTTCACGTCGGATACTTTTTTGTTTGGCATCGGAAGCTTTTACGATAATTTCTTCCGCCGTTGAGGATGGGCTTTCGATTTTGACTTTCGGTTTTCTCCTAATTCGAGTGATTTTTTCGACTGCTTTTGAGTTTTGAGTTGGAACCTTTTATCATGTCAGTTTTCCCCGTTGCATAAATATTTAAACTTTCGTCCTCCGATTCAAAAACCTTTCGACATCCTATCTCTCAACTGCTACCCAATATGTATAACAAGAACAGAAGGCTTGGCGCTTTGATCGTCCACCGTAGCGAAAGAATGTTCGCTTTCATCCTCCGATTCGAAAACCTTCCGACGTCCGATCTTATGATTTTTTTCCTGCCATGCGTGTCTCCGTGGCTGGGTCTACGCTTTGGCCGTCCACCGTTGCGGAAGAGAGATTACTTCCAACCTCTGATGCAAAATCTCTCCGATGTCCGATTTTTCTCACACGAGAGATCAAATATATATACGGGGACGGTGTATTGTTTTTCTATTGTTATTTTTCGTGGAGCACTGTCACTATCAAGCTGTTGTTTTCTTGAGGTAGCGAAGGTCCCTGCTGTCGGTGTACCTACATCCAGGTGGCAACTGCTGAAGCTTGACCGTCATCAACCCGCCATACTCATTGTATTTCCAGGTAGGATCCTCATCATTTTTTCCCGTTCCATTTAAACTGTTAGTGGTTTTCTACGGTGGTTTTAGGTCCCCGGCCATTTTCCTCATCCCGCTAGGTTATACGCCTATATAAGTGGATATTTTACTTATTTGACCGTGGGATGGCAGTTTAACCATCAGAGGAGCTTTGATTTTTCCACCACCATTCATTTTGATACCCTGCGCATAGGGATTGAAGGGTTTCAGCGCAGACGGTTGTTACACCGTCTGCCCCAAACCGCCCTGCATAGTTATGATAGGTAGGAGGTAGGTCTGCCATGGACTTCTTTGGGGGTTTTGGGGCTATTTATCCTATGGTGTGCTACCCGTTGTTGAAGCCCCAGCCGTTTTCACCTATACGGTTCTGCGCATCCTCAGCGGGCTTAATGTCAAACCCGTAGCCTGCTGGAAGGAATATGTCTTTTCTATTGGTGTGTAGGCATGGCGCCATTGAGAAAGACTCATGGTTACTACTGTTGTTTCCCGCACCGTTTAAAACCCAGCCATTTTTTATCTCTATACTTCAAGCTACCCCGTAGAGCTCAGCGGTCAAGCCTCAGCCTGTGGGAGGGAATATATCTATATTCTTAGTTGTTGACCAGAAGGGCGTGGGTTTGGTTTTGATAAGGCATCGTTGAAAAAACCTGCGTAACTGCTACTATCTTTCCCTCGCAGCGAAAGGACCATGGCATGCATAGAAAGCAGAAATGTGTTGCATATTAATGTAGATATTTTTATGTCTTGAATATGATTGATAGAATTGTTTAGTGTCCTACAGCAGTGGTAGATTGCACATTTTTATTGTATATAACTTTTTTTCCACTACCCATTGGGTTTAATAATTTTGTTAGTCAGGAAATTTCATTCCATACACACATATTTTTAACAAATTGTTGTCATGATACAATTAGAAGAAGTAAAACGCTGCACACTGTCATATAAATGTCTGCACCTTGAATTTCTCAATGTTACAATGTTATATATGGCAGGAAGAATTCGAATCCACCATGTCCAAGAGGTAGAAGAAGAAGGCCCCTGTGGTCAAAGAAGAGCCAGAAGTATAGGTTCTCACGAAGACCGAATACATATATGAAGACACTCAATGTGTTTCTAGTGTTGAACCCGAGTACAAATGGGGTGAAATATATAGATTGATTTCCCACAGGGAGGTTGCCGACATGGGCCTCGAAGAAGAATCCATCTATGCTAACATAGAGAAATATTCTCTCATGAAAGTTGCCACTAGACCAGAGCTGTTCCCATGCTCTAAGGTAATTGGATGGATTCTGCCCCAGGCAGATATAACCACAATGATCCTAGGGAACGTTGAAAAGCAAGGCTATGCTGCTTACAGCCCTGGATATGTGGCTCTAGCCTATCACTTGCCATAAGCTCAGGTGTTCTTATCTGATGATTGGTTAAACAACATAAGAATGGACCTTATAGAGACCATGAAAAGAATGCTACTAACTGGTAAGCATTTTAGGACCATAGTAACAGGCGAATATGATACTGCAAGTTTAAGGGTTCCATACAGATTCATAGCCTTGATGCTCAACAGAATATTTGGACAAGCTCATGGCAGGATTTTCAAACTAGAATGGATACCCATCATATTTTATGTTGCAACCCAGGGGATAGTCTTCAACTGGGCCAGCCTTGTATCGAGCAGTCTTTCTTCTTGCTTGGCCATAGCCTTGGGAGGAGAATCTTAGAAAAGGTCCAAATTCTATATGAGTTCAATACTCATAGACTGTATATTGTGCAACCAGCCTTTCCCTGGTCTCAGGTGCATCTGGGACAGGGAAAGAATGCCTGTTTATGCTGCTTATAAACCATTGTGGGCACACCAGTACCACAGCAATTATAGAGAAGTCTGTGAGCACTTCATTATGCCACTCTACACGCTCATATTCCGGAAAGAGTGTGATTGTATGTCGGAGGGGGCCATGCAAGTAATAGAGTATTATGTAGACTACTTCTTGACAGAAAATGGCATGTATTTCAGAATGTTTGGTGGTACGAGAGCACCTTCTCTGCTGCCCAAATACGCAACTGGTTATGTTATCCACAAGGATGCAGTCAGACAAGTGTTCCTGGATGGAATAGGCAGTTTTCTATTTGAGCATAAGAAGACTGCTTATCCTCCCTTGCCTTTCAAACTAGGAAATTACAGGTTCACTAAGGTGAAACAAGCTGACGAATTCGTACAGGAACTAGAAAAGTTCCATTTTGGTGAGATTCCTTTCCAGAGAAATGATACTCACGGTAAAGTAGCTAAGCACTGTAAAGAGCATAAGGTGCATTTTGAGTATACCCACCATTTTGATAGGGAAGAATCTGTCTTCCGGAACGCCCCGAACATGACAGCACTGAAGAGAAGATTCAAGAAGAAAATCACTACCATAGGTGGGAAAGGAGATGAACAGGCTAAGGCTGAGGAAGAAGCCAAAAGGAGAAATGAAGAAGCCCATAGGTTATCAAAATAAGCTGTAGAAAGGCTACATATAGAAGGAGAAAGAAGAGCTACTTAGGAAGCAGCTGAGAAAGCAAAGGAAGCAGCCAAAGAAGCAGAAGAATCAAAGAGAAAGCTTGACGAGGAGCTCCAAAAGCAAGAAGCTAAAATAATAAAGTTGACCTAGCAGTCAGTTTTGAAACAGCAGCAGGGAAGACCCAGGAGGTGGAAAATCCCGAGGTTCAGACCTCTCAAGTACGTGCTGCCAGCACACCCATGGTCCCCGCACTCAAGATGGTCCCTTTTGTGCAGGAAAAGGGAAGGGAAATCCCTAATTTCAACACTGTATATTATGATAGGGCAACAAAGGGAATAATAAAGAGGACAGAGAGGAAAGTTGAGCCAGAAGGTCTACCTGGTAAAATGATAACGGATACGGATTTTATGTTAGGAACAGACCAAGATCCGAGATTTACCCTAAGAGCTGGGTTTGCATTCATCCAAGCTTTAGAGGATAATGTAAGCAAAATCATGATTGACTTGGAGCAATCAAAGAAATCTTCTGCTCAATTGAAAGATACATTAAGGCATGAGAGGGAAGAGAGAAACAGGCTCAAGAGGAAATATGAATACATGCAAAGGGAAATGAAATCTTCAAAAGCTGAGATACAGGCCCTCCAAGTAGAAATGAAAGTCAAGGAAATAGCACAAAAGGCCCTAGAGAAAGTGCAGAAGGAATGCCAAGATCTAAAGAGTGAGAAGGAACAACTACTGGAAAAGGTGGAAGAGCTAGAAGAGCAATAGAAGATCCTCTTGCAGGCCAATGATCTGCACACCCAAGAACTGAGAAAGGAACATCAGGAGTAGATTTCTTCTTTGACCACTGCTTTGGAAGTGGCATGAGAACAGCAGGTTAATCTCCAGCCTTTCAAGGAGCATGTATTGACCCAGAAAACCAAGATGCTGCAGCTGCAGACTGCTGTTGAAGAAGAAAGATGTAGAGTGCTGCAAATCGATGGCCGATTGGAGGAGATCCTAGAAACTGCATCCTACTTTGTGGACCAATCCCAGGACATCCTAGAGGTCCTAACTGCAAGAACGACAAGGTTGGAGAACAACGAAGAAAGCCCAGCGGATCTACCTTCGAAAGACCAGCAGGCCCTCAAATGGGACTATAACCTAGTGGAGTTTGCTATTAACACCGCTGAAGACTTCAAGGACACAATAAAAAATACAAAGGGATTATGCACCAATTTTTTCAGAAGACTTCTTATTACCTACAACCGGTGCCAGATAGAAGCTGAAGAGAGGCTTGAATCTTTCCCAGATCACAATGCCTTTGTGGAGCTATTGCATAAGAGATTCCAGGAGGAAGAAGCTAAGGTATAGGATATCAACGCCCTGGATGATCTGATCTTTAGAAGCGAAGTAGATCATCCAGCTGTCAGTGTACAGCTTCTGGAAGATCAGCTCCAATTGAGTACATCCAGGGTCGAGGCTATCAAGAACCAAGCTGAGAAGTTTGAGATAAACATTCAGTTTTTGGAGCCTTGTGCCTTTAAAGGCATTGCTACTGAAGCTGCAGCATGGAAGAAGTTTCTCGACAGCCAAGTGGGGCCCTCCTCATGAGGGGTTGGCCACCTTTGTATTTTGTAACATTTTGTAAAAGCATTTAGGGAAAAATAAACAATGGGAAATGAAGAGTCAGGAAGCCCAAAGGTTATCTTTGGGCATCCCAACAATTACCCCTTTTTTTGTATAAAGATAGAAAGCTTAGAAGGGAAAAGGACTTTTTCCCAGTAAGACTGGTGAAGACATATTGTAAGAAGAACTATTTCTTTTGCAATAAAAAATTATAGTTTTCCTGTTGGAGAAAGCTTGGTGGAATATTCAAATGTTGTACTATGGATTTGTTGAAGAGGAACTATTTCGTTTTCAGCTTTGGGTCCATTAACTGTGAGACCGTTCTAACTCATTGGACCTATGTTCTTGTATGAATGTTTTCTGGTTTATTTTATGAAGATTTCCACTAGGAGTAATGAATGTTGTTCATAAAAAATTGGTTATCTGGTTGTGAAATATCTTTAATTGTTCATGCGAGGTGGGAAGAAATATCAGCTAACTGTAGTTTCTCTTATGTTGCATGCACGCTTTCCATTACTCATAATTAAATTCAGTTTGCTCCTCGGGGATAGATAGATAGGTAGTTAGTTTCATTTCATGGCTGCATATGTGATTGGGAGCCTTGGGAGCCTAAGACGAGAGGTAAGAACCTGCACATCACGTTGTGATGCTTCCCGTATCCTCATCATCCCTCATTGTTAATTAGGCATTTGCATTTCCTACATTAAGTCAAAAATACAAAAACTCGGTGGGCCGGGCCGCAACCGGTGAAACCTTTGTTTTGTTACTTGACCTACGGTAGCCGGACCATGAACCAGATGAATTCCCTATACCAAATAGTCAAAAGGCTAGTTGGGAACGTTGACTGGGGAGAATCCCTTACTATTGTTTCCTGAGAATTCCCAGGCCTCAACACGCCCCACATCCCGCATTCTGCATCCCGCACCCCACATGCAGAACAACCGTTGCGGAAATCAAAATTTACCATAAGTCATTTCCGCATCCTGCACCCCACATCCCGCATCCCGCAAACTACGGAAATCAGATTTCGCCAAATGACATTTCCGCATCCCGCATCCCGCATGTTGCGGAAAGCAAATTTCTCCAAACGACATTTCTGCATCCTTCATCTCGCATCTCGCAAGTTGCGGAAAGGGATTCGCGAAAGGGAAAATGCAGAGTCCAAACTTCTACAAAGCTCATTTTCGCATCCCACATGTTGCGGAAAGGAAGTTGTGGAAGGAAAAATCTGCGGAAATTCGATCTGTTCATGAAAATTTCTAAGTATAAAACTAATTTTGAGCATTTAGGCCATCACGAATCCGGCCGATCTAGCTCCATAACAACTTAGAAAATTCATTTAAATAAATTTACATACACATATACATCATTCATGAAATATACATCTGCATCAAATACATTGCATTCAAGCATTCATCGTATTCATATTCATTTATAAACAAGTATAGTTGCAGCGATTGAAAACACAAGAAATACTTATCTTTATCAAAAGGTTGTCCTGCAACCAGCTATGTCACTGCAATGTTCCACCCAACCATAGGCTAGTGTGCTCATCAATCTCTCAGCAACACTGCCACCCCGAGCTGGGCATGATTTTCGCAAGGAATAAGGAACACCGGCAGACTCCCTCACAACCAAGGATACAATAAAAATCAGTTAAGCCGACACGGTTGGGTTTATCGAGCATACATAGGCAATGGTTCATACATAGTCAAAATTCACACAAGACACAGCTGGGCCAACTACCAATTGGATTTATCAGGAAGGAAAGGAGGTGGATATAATGACTTCTAGGCTAGTGAGCTCAATACCAGAGCTATGGACACCTGCACCAAATCTATCATGGCTTCTAAAGAATCTACACAACCAACACCAGGAATCATTCCCTTCTCTACTCCACAGTCCCTCGGGCTATGCCTTCCCTCTCTAGTGATATATCAAGTGTATAAAGAAGAAATCCATCCCCCCCCAGATCTATCAGTGAGGTTCCTTTTTACACTAGGTTCGTTAGGCAGGTCCAGACTCCATTTCCATTTCCCCAAGCTAGTTTAAAGACCGCACAAGGGTGTACATACATCGATTACAGTTCTGGGATTAAGGAAACGTTACAAAGGCCAACAAGGATGTACAATCAGCAATCACAGTTCTAGGTTCAAGAAAACATTATAAAGGCCAAGGAATGCACACACACACACATAAATTACAAACTTTTGAGCATTGCATGAGACAGATCAACTGATACAATCACAGAATCCAAACATTCTTGTTGGCTTATCAGTAAAACACAGTTTTTGGGTATGTGCGTTCAAGAAAACGATTGACAGACAGGGAAATCGTGAAAGAGGAAACAAAGCTAACGTGAAGGATGAAACTTCCAAAGGTTCCCTGTGTGAATCTGCGTGCTTGAATGAAAACGAATCCTTGATCCCTCAACAAAAAGTCTTGATGTTTTTTTCCAAAACGTGAGGGAAAATGAAACATGAACGCATGAGGGAATGGCATGCGTTTTTGGGTGTTTTTATTTCCCATGCAATAAAAAACATGATTTTCAGAAATGGTGCTCTGCCCATTTCAAATTTTTGCCAAAACTCTTCCCATTCCCACCAAAAGACTCAAGGTTAAACATCCCCCCCCTTATCCTTAGGAAAATCATGTCCCCATCTCTTTAATGTTTGTGGCACACAGCTGGCTATAGTTTTTTAATTAATTTGTATTTTACATGATTTCTCAAGCATACCGTGCCTGGCTAGCCCATAAACCATCAACGTTGATTCTAACCGTCGAACACAAACACAAAATCAATGGTAGGGCCTTGGCCTTGAGCTCCTTGCCATGATTTAATACAATATTCATATCATTTGAAATTTAATATCACAGGGTTAAAAACCAGGGTGTTACATTCCCCTCCCCCTTCAATAGCACTGCCCTCAGTGCTTAACAATTTCACAAAATAGAAAACTACATAGGCACCACCCTCAGTGCTTTGCAAAAAATATGAACCAACAATGAATGTGCCAGTTGGATGGAATCCTCCAACTCCTATGCAGCTTCCTTAGGACCATAGTGCTTCCTCTTCACCTATTTCTGTCCAATGGGACGATCTAGAGCTTTTCCAATTCCTTTCTTGCATGCATTGGCACACACCACATGATCTTCTTCTAAGTCTTGGATAATCCTTCTCCTAAGCTTGGAACATTTCCAATTCCTTTAGAAACCAGCAACACCTATGCCAAAGCCTCAAGCAATCAATCAATTCATGTGTTAGTATTCGCAAGATTTTCCAAAATCATAAATGAATCACATGCACATGTATATCGACATATAATCAATCAAAACAAATTTTCAAGTGAACCAAATACTTATCTGCATAATTATATTCTCCTGGTTCCAAAGGTATCTGACTTGGCTTTATACAACCATGGCATTCACAACCCTGCCCCACCCCATACCTGGGTGTGCATTAAAGGGTAGCCAAAATTATGTAAGCCTTAGATTACCTACAAATATATTTTAATCAAGATCTGGCAGCTCTGCTTCAGAGCCTAAAACTCCCTCTAGGTTCTTACCAAGCTCGGTGCCCCTTTTCTGGACACCACAACAAATCAATTCACATGTCAGATTTATTCCTATAAGATGCAATCTATAACAGGTTTTTCAAAACTATGTCTGCATCATATGCTTGTGTATTTTTATAGAAAATCAATAACAACGAAATTTTGATAAGTAAACTAAATACTTATCTGTACAACATCTCTCAACTGAGATCTGGTAGCCCTGTCCATAGCCCAACAACTCTCTGGGTGCTT